>VDFB02000002.1:87760380-88025012 GCA_007258455.2 Sequoia sempervirens | reverse complement strand
TAGAACATCCTAGCAGAAATCTGAGATGATAGATGAAGATAGAAAGCTGAAATGCTTAAATACAGAAATACTAAAATAAGTTAAACCGCTTTGAGAGGGCAACCTCTTGATACATTAACCAAGAGATGAATTCCGCAAAATTATTTTTTCAAAAAGAGACCTACTCCCTTTTTAGATAGTCATAATTAGGTTAGGGCAATCCATAAGCACCTACTTAGGCCAAGCAACAAGAATAGAAAACTTACATGCTACTAGGTTATCCAAAGGTTATGCATGTCACAAGTAAGCTCTTCCCTAGCTCAATCACACATAATGACATATGCAGGTTAGGCATAAAACTTATATGCATATCTTCAATAACAAAAGATTGAAAATAGTATTTTTGACACAAGGAAATAGCACTACTATATCTTCCAAGAGAGCTTAACGAAGAAGCTACATCACCAATAAACAAATTCTCTACAAGTCAAAATGACAAAGGGCTAGTACAATATCGAGAATGAAGCCTGTAACATTTTTAAACTTCTATTCTTGACCCTCAACTTAGAAGAAGGAAAGAGCAAATGGAAATAATCATTGGAACACCCTGAATTGTTGCGCAGGAGAATCTAGATTATCCAAGCTTGTTATTGTTATATAAATGAAAGGGATGGCTCTCATAGACGACGCCAAATGGCAAGTGGACAAACCCTTTGGAATACCCGTTATTGTTGCTTTGGAGATCTAGATTATCCAAGCTTGTTATTGTTGAGGAAATGAAAGAGCTAGCTCTCAAAGACAAAGCCCTTCAATCTGATGATTTTCAAAGAAACGACAGTGTTCAAGAAGACCTTATAAATGTTCTTAAAGTGTCTAAACTAAATAGTACAACAGAGTGTTACCACATTAACCTGTCTAGTTCTTACTCCAAAACAGAAAATACAGAACAAAAGATGGAATCAACATTTCAAGGCCACTCTTTGGGGGGATGAGTAAATACTTTTCTGAGAAGAATGGCAATATCGGCTTGCGAGTCTTCAATGTTCTGACTACCGCATTCTGTGCAGCGAACTTTGTGGGTTATATTCTTCGCTCTTGCTTCCATCTCCGCGCTCTTCATTCTCGCCTTCTCATCACCCATTTCCACTCACTGCACTGATAATACCCACCACTAATTTTAGTTCCCTTTGCTTTTAAAAACAAAAAAAACTTGTGCATCTCAATCTTCATTAATATCTTACAGAATTGAATGCTCCTTTGTAGAGGGGGAATAACGGAGAGGCAAACCCATGGTATACTCAAAAGTTTTCTTATGAAATCATATGCAACCCACGCTTACCTTCTTGCTCAACAGAATAAGATTGTGAAAAGCAATTCGAAAGCTTGGATGTGAGAGAAAAGTTTGAAGTAACAGAGTGATGATTGGTTAGAAAGTTTACAGGCAGACTCCCCGCTCTTAATTTGCAGAGGTCAGTGCACGGCAAATGAAAGGTTTATTTGCAATTAGCAAAAAAATATGTAAGGCTTATTTGTACTTTGGTCAAATATAGTTGGGGATATTTTGAGCTAAAAAAAATCACTCTAATGTAATGAACATAATTTTAATCCAAGAAAAAAGCTCACTCTACCGAATGTAATGAACATAATTTTGATTCCAGAAAAAAATTAAATACATTAGCAAATTTTATATTCCTCTTACACAGATTTTTATGTTTTAGAATTCTTTAAATACTTTTTTTATAATATTTAAAAACTATTTGCATAAGAAGGTATTGTTTAATCTAGTTAATTTGAATAATAAATATATGGATTAATTTAAATAATAAATTTAATGCAAGATTTAATTGTGTATAAGCTTATATTGGTATGGTGTGATGGTTTAATGGTGGCGTCGTTGTTCTCATGAGGTCCCTTGTTTGTGACCTCACCATTCCACTTCAAAAATATTTACCCCTTGAAAAAAAAAAGATTTAATTTTTGTATAAGAATAAATCACATCAAGGTATTAAGAGATGTGTAATGTAAACATATTTAAGTCACTTGAATAGTTGAATTTAAATCCATCTTGATAAATATTGATTTTAATTGTATGATAATATTACACTTAACATGATTAATTGTATTGAACTTATATTCATCTTGACAAATATTGATTTTAATTATGTGATACTATTATAATTAACATAATTAATTGTATTGAATCTATATGCAATTGATTGATATTGAATAATGTTGTTCAACCAATGTTGTTAACTATGATTTTGAACTCATTAATAATATATTGATTTTAATATTATATTGAATAGATATGATTAAATAAAATACTATTTTGAATGGGTGTGATTAAATAAATTAAGGTTGATAACCATATAACTGTAATTAAATGTTGACATGAAATTTGAATTTGGTTATCTAAAATAGTGAACTTGTATTGAAGCATGAATAGTGATTTTTTTAGGGGCTAAATATGTAATTTAAATTGATAGATTTTGTAATGTTTGATGATGCATTTTAATTGTATAAATATTACTTTAATTTTATCCATACTAATGAATGGTGAACTTCTATGTGAATCAATTGAATAACTAAGCTGACAAATGAATGGTATAATCATATATTTTAATGAATGGGCTATATAAATTCTTTCATGATATGATTTAATGTGTCTAATGAGAGTGTAGGATTGTTAGGGATATTTCACCCATCTCAATTCACACAATGGATCGATGAGATTTATTGTGTTATCCTATTACATCAAATTATCTTAGTTGGAAGTGGCCATCACTTCTTGCTAATTATTTATGACACTCTTTATCCTTGGATTAGGTTTATGCTCAAGCCTACGATGTATGGCTATTCACATACTTAATGTTGGGATCACATTTGTATTCCTCTTTATGTTTTATTTGAATTGGAAGAATTTGTGCTAAGTTACCTCATTGAGAATGTGAAAAGAAAAAAATGATTTGGGTTGGGTTACATGTGTTAGAGTTCCTCCCTTCCTCTTTTCCCCCCTTAAGTTTGATCACTATATGACTGTATGTGGTTTATCTTGATGAGCATCCTTGGTGATATGGCATGCATAATTATGGAACTCATAGATCTTGCATGGTTTTTGTGTTACTTATGTTTCATAAGTTGAGTCATTGTTCAACTATAGTCATTTTTATTATCTTCATAAGTGCATGTGAATTATTTGGTCTAATATAGTAGATTGAGGTATTTCATATGTTTTTGATCCATGATCATTCTCTGAGATAGGGGCTTAGTTAGCATAAAGGGACAACCCTACACATCTAATGATGTTACATGGTTGGGAGGTAGCTACCTCTTATTTCCCTATTAAGGATCTCTATATTTCTTGGAGTTTACCATATGATTGAAAGACTCTCCTAATTTGGAAATTTTAATGATATTATATGTAATCAAATTATTGTATGTGTTAACTAGACATACATGTTTAAATTCAGTGAATCTCATGACTAGCATGTGGATGATATGTTAGTTATCCTACCTATTTCTAACAATTTCTAAGGATTTATGAATTCCTATTATCAAAACTATTGAGAGGATGGATCAATGAATGAGAGATAATCAAATCGTTCCTACACTTTAGGCTCTTTAGGACCTAGGGGTAGTCCTATTAGTGCACACTAGATTCTAGGTGAAATGCAATAGGTTTATCACAGTGTAAAGAACATAAAATGTTCATGCATACATGGAAATGATTCTTAAAATAACACACATTCATATACACCCTTGTACCCTTAATGCTCAAGCATGAACAATATTATTTACAAAATAATTTACACATCTAATGATTTTTATTTTTTAAGTATGAGTAGGCTAGGAGGGTTTCCTACAATTGATTAGTGCTTATTCAAGGAAATATAGAGTCACCAAGTATTGCCACCACTTTGCATTAACAATAAAATTTCTAGTGGTTCAAAACATGTACCATATCCTTGGAGTGACTATTATTATACTACAATAACTTGAACCTACAAATATAATTTGACTATAAAATTCTACTTAATAATTCCTTACCAATACTACAAACCTACTTTCTTTTTGGAAAGATTTCTCACTCTCCTTAAAAGTGTACTAACCAAAACAACAAATCCTATAGAAAATGTATAAGCAAAAATTGTTCACCTTTCTTGAAAGTGTACTTCTCTTCAATAATAAATAATACAAAAAAAAGGAAACAATTATGCAATCAAATCATCATTCATATAGAGCATCCAAAAATAAGTATCGTGTCAAAATGGACATATAATGTATTGAAACATTGGTATTTCTTCAAATAAGTGTGGTATACAATACAGAGGCTTTTTTTCCCTTAGTTTACAATCTTTTTTTTCAAATAATAGATTCATTCCTTATATAGAAAATATTACAAAGATAGCCCCCACATATGGGTGAGATTTGTCACAATATGAAATACCAAAAAATGGCCAACCTCCCTTGTATAACTCGAAAATATGTTATACCTCTGCGGAATCCCTTGCATGCAAGGATACTAATAATGAGTCCTGCAATCAATTCACTCTCTCTATCCCAGAAGAGCAGGATTGATATTGTGGCCCTCGATTAACCCCGCTATCTCCTCAAGAATACAATCTCGAACGAGATCTCAAAGAGGAGAAGCAAGAATGCCAATCTCCATGAATCCTGTTCTTGCACTGCAACAATGAAAACTAATCTAAATGGCTGTAAAATGCAATAAACCAAACTAATTTATTGAAATGAAAATTAATCTACATGCAATGCCATAAATGAATTATTTTGCAAATTAATCTACCATGAAGATTAAGCTAAAATGTAATATTAAACTATATGCTCTAAAAATAAGATGCTTATATAATCAAACTAATGTAATCTCAAATGATAAAATTCAAATTTGTAGCATAAGTCCGATGTAAAAATTCGTGATCTTTTTGAAATGAGAATGAGAGGCTCATTTTATAGGCAAAAGTAGAATTGAAGGCAAATTCAGAAGCAATGTGGGATAAATAGAAAAATAGAAACAAATCTTGATTGGAATTCTTTTTTTAGTTTATTTCCCTTTTAACTGATTTGTTTCCCTTTTTTTTTCATCACAGGGTATTTTTGAGAGGATATTTCATTTATTTTATTTAATTTAAGACGATAATATCTCTTATCAAAATAAAATAAGATTATGTAATTTAGAAATGAATATTAATAAAATAAATAAAATTAGTTTAATTAAAAATAGATTTAATTAAATAGCATCATTTTATTTAAGTAATATTAACTTCAATTAAATAACATTATTTTATTTATTAAAATGGATTTATTTCTTTTGATTAAATAAAATTAATGAAGCATTCAAACCTTAGGGAAAATTGAAACATTTGAAATAGCTATGAATTGACTAAGAAATTTGATTTGAAAATGTGACAATCATTGATTCAAAAAGTTGATGTTGACAAATTAAATAAATGGGGCCCAAAGTCTAGGTGACCATTTTAGGTTGCATACATTTGCCCCTCTTTGACTAATGTGAGGTCGACTCGAGATCACATGCAGTCAAAGAATGAAGTTGCAATGTGAGATCGATTTGGGATCACAAAACAACTCAGATGTGAGGTCGACTCGGGATCACATCTAGACAAACATAAACAAAAGGCCTTTGAACATGAGGTCGATTTGGGATCACATCCAAAGTGAGAGATAAGAATCTCAAGCAAGGTTGCCCCAAGAGAAGCAATTGATGAATTGATAAAGTTGAATCAAGGATTGAAGTTTGATAGGTATTGCCCCCTCGTGATCGAAATCGAAAATTGAAAAATTTGATCAAATCAAACAAAAGATAAGGTTCTTGATGTAAGATGAAAAAATATAAGAATCACGTAACCTGTAGAAATCGCCAAGAAAATTATGCCCTAAGGTTGAATTCAGAAGAAAAGAAGTGGGGTGAAATCGAATGGAAGATAGAAGTTTGGAAGAAATGGGTTAAAATGGAAAGAAGAAGAGAATCACTTCACAGCAGGATGACCAAATCAATCAACTCGCTTAAGATAGGGAATTTCGATTGAGATCAATGAAAAGAAGATAAGGAAATGAAAGAACGCGGATCACAAATTTCTGATGAAAAATCCACAAGAAAGATGAAGGAAACCCTCTCAAACCCATAATACCAAAAGTGCAAATTAACATGAAGTCTAAATAATGCAAGCTACATGAAAATGCAAAGGTGTACTTGCAATGGTAACATAGGTTTTGTGTGTTCATCATTCATTATGAGGAACAGAGAACTTATTTTCATCATTGGGCCATTATTACCGGACATCGTACAATCACACAATCATCACTAGTCACAAATGCAACTATGAAGATATGAATGTGATTTATATCAGCTTGGAATGTGGAAAGATTCTAACATGAGCATCAAAGACATGAAGGTCAAGATGACTACAATGTTAGCTTACCCAATTTAATGTAGCAAAACCACGCTCGCATCAAGACATAAACGCCAGGATTACCATGAGAATGGTTGTGCAAAAACATTCAAGGATGATGCCATAAATCTCTTAAGTGTGTCAAGTAGACAACAAGAGATACTGAAGAGGTTCAAGACAACACCCATAAGTAGAAAGCAAATAAAAACATGCCCCATGCCCCAAGTCCTCTAGCTATGCATCACTGAGAGACTTATTAGACAAGGACACTCAATGAAAATCAATATCAGTCAGCACACAAAGAAAATATCATGGCATATCTCAAGCATTCAGTGTTGCAATTAAAAAAATTTAAGTGTGTAAACTAATACTGAGTTCCGAGGATAAGGATCGAATGCTTGCAAGTAGGTAAGATCACATGACCGAATTGGATAAGACCAAACTGATAAGTGTTGAAAAACACACGATGTCAGGGGTTGTGTTGAAAAACACAGTTGGGTTAGTGTTGAAAAACACCGCTTAAGTAGGTGTCCAAAGACAAGCATATCCAAGAGACAAAAGCTACCACGCTAGGATGCCCCCTAGACAAAGACAAAGACCAATTCCAAACCAAGGCAATAAGGACAAGGCATGATGGAGAAAGGCTAAGGTCGAGATGCATGCTAAGAAATAGGGATGCAAAGGCCTCAAGTAGCCTCGCTTCCGTGGTTTCACCACTGGGAAGAATTTTTTTAGGACTTTTTATATTTATTTTTATTTTATTTTTTCTACCAAGGCTCAAGCCTGCGTTTTCACCACAGCACTTTTTCTTTTTTCTTTTTTGAATTTTGAATTTTTTGTATTTTTCAAAGATCATATTTTGGATTTTTTTTGACTTTTTGACAATATATCAATTTTTTTTTGTAATTTTTCAGCATCTATATATCAATTTTTTTGAACTTTTTCAGGGTCATAATTATATACAAAGGATGCCCCCAGATAGAATGGGCATCAAGGATAGAACTTCTTCAGGTGCAAAACATTGATAGGCTCAGGGAGCTGCTCCCCCTCTTCAGTAGATAGTAGATAGGCACCTGTGCCAAAAGCTGCTATGATGATGTAGGGTCCAAGCCAATTAGGTTCAATTTTTCCCTTCTATTCTCGATTCTGTTGGTTCTTAGGATTCTCTCGCAGGACAAGATCTCCTACTTGGAATTCTCTAGGGCGAACCTTTTTGTTGAAGGCTTTGGACATCCGCTTTTGATAGACCCTCATATGGTCAAATGATGCTTTACGCTTCTCATCAAGAAGTTCCAATTCTTGCAATCTCATGGCGTGATAGTCTTCATCTGTAACTAGACCTTTGAGAGAGACCCAAAGTGATGGAATCTCAACCTCTAAAGGTAACACTGCTTCAGCGCCGTATGTGAGGGCAAAAGGAGTAGCCCTAGTTGGAGTACGAATACTCGTTCTATAGGCCCACAGGGCCGGATTTATCTGTAGGTGCCAGTCTCTACCATTCTTATGAACTGTTCTGTGCAAAATCTTGAGAATGGTTTTGTTTGAAGCCTCTGCCTGACCATTTCCTTGTGGGAAGTCTATGTTAACCACCAAGGAAAATCCCATGATATATGTTGGGATGGGGGTTGTGAATACCATGATGTTTTGAAGGTTGCATGGGTCATTTCCCTTCTCTTTTGCTACATGTGAATCTATGACTTTATTATGAACTATCACTTCTAGATAGAAAAAAATTGATCAACCAATTGTAAGCCTTCAATGGATCATTAATGGCGCTTTAGTTGTGTATGAGTGGTGTGGTGCATTAAATGTTTCTATGGTACCCCTTTCTATAATTTTAAAACTAATAATGTGACTATTAACTCCAAATTTTGCTTGAATGTTGAGTGTTGATGTATTTAAGTGAATTCAATGGCTATCACATATCATAATTTCATGTATAATACATCCTTTGAAGATCACAATGTAAAGAGCCTTGACAATGAAAAAGACCGTCTAGGTGTCAAATTTATACTCTTATCTTTACACCTAGAGTTCCACTAGAGAGATAAGGTGTACACTTCAACCAATAGGAGCATTATATTTGTTGGGGTGATCGATATGGCCCAATAATATCATAGCACCTCACCACACATATTGACAACTAAGTCATTATATG
Organism: Sequoia sempervirens; assembly: GCA_007258455.2. Taxonomy (NCBI): domain Eukaryota; kingdom Viridiplantae; phylum Streptophyta; class Pinopsida; order Cupressales; family Cupressaceae; genus Sequoia; species Sequoia sempervirens. The sequence continues at coordinate 88,016,450 of VDFB02000002.1, read as the reverse complement.
TGGTTGTATTTCACCTTTTTTTATCGTGCATCACACATATAAAAGTGGGACCCATATTCAAAATTGTGATGTGAAGATCCTATATGATGCAATGATAGTCTATCATTTATATGCTATTGCATATAGTACTTCCAAAATAGAAATTGAGTCAGAAATTCCTTAGATGAGATAAAGCCATCACACACTATGGGAGTGAAAGTGGAGTCCATATTCAAAAATTGATATGGAGTTGTGTGATACAATAGAACACCACTAGCTATCAAACCATATCAATATTTCCTTGGGAGAGATTAACCCATTACACATCACAGGAATGAAATTGGGGTCCACACTCAAAACCATGATGCGAAGGAGCTATATGATGTAATAGAATATGGCTAGTTATCACAAGATGACAAGACCTTTTTAATTACTCTATGAAGCACACATGTAAATGTTAATGGGTCAATCACAAGTCATCAACTCAATGTAGGGAAAACACAACATTATATGAATTGCACTCAAGGACACATGGCATGATATCACTAGCTCACATTTTTAGCAAAATACTTCAAACAAAAATCATGATGTGAAGAAACCTCATGATGTGAGATGAAATTGACATATGGAACACTAGTAGGGACTTAAAGTTGTAATGTGACCATGACAGGATAATATAAGGAATAAAACAATTGTGGGAAATTACCAATTCATGAAAGCTAAGGGTTGGTAGGATGATATTATTCATGGGGATAAAGTTGTGAACGTAAATGAACAAATAAAAAAAACTAGTCAACATTAAAATAAAAGAATACAATAATACGTACAAAGAACCATAACTCATAAGAACTAGGATTTTAGAAAAAATATGCAAAGGAAAACACTTAGGAACTAGAAATACCAAAACCCTAAGGATTTCACCAAAGAATTTGGGACCATTCCAACAATGGCTCTTATTCAAGGATGTATTCCCCTTGTGAGCATAGCGAGATCTTAAAAGAAACCTCTAGGGGGCAAACCAAGTATAGTCACATGTATGTTGAGGTTGCTCTACCTATAGATTCTAATTTTAAAATTTCAAAAAAGTTATGAGTATCCAAAGGTCACCAAAAATGAAGAACCAACCTCTTCCTCTATAAAAAATATTATTCTTTGATGAATTATTAAAATCTAATCTAAAAACATATCACAACATACATATGCAATAATATTGGCATTAACACATCCCATCGTATACTTGATTCTCCTAGTATTAAGTTTTACTAGGATTATCTTGGATTTTCATTTTAATACCAAATGAAATAACTCACCATATTGTATGCATGCATTACACTTGTTATGTATGTCATGCCCACCTTTATTGCACTATTTTGCATCAACAAGGTCACAACCATGCATTGTCATAAGTTTGTCTAGATAAACTAATAAATGAAAGAATTCATAATCCATTAGAACACATGTATCATAAGTATTAACCTTATCTACTAGTTCCACATCAAATTCAAAGATTCCATATATGTTATTCTCAATAAATACCTTTGCATACACTTGGTCTAGCTCATTAGAATCACACTTCAAGTCCAATCTAGAAGAACAAAACTAAGAAAAACCAAATATGTGGAGCATGCTAACTAAGTCATGTTCATCATAATAATAGGGTACCTAATAATTCCTCTTCAAATCAATAATATGGCCACTTGGAAGTGTATAGCGATCACTAGTGTGCAAGGGAACACATTGAAAGGAAATTTGTAGTCATCTATGACAAATTCCACATAACTCAAATAGAGAAAATCATGCAAACAATTACTCATAATCCACATGCAAAATAATAGACAACATACCATCAAAGATGATACAAGATATACCCTAGGAAAACCCTCAAGAGGGTAAATCTCAGCCTCCAAAAGTATCCATCACTCATGTATTGTTCTACAATAAAACCATTATAATACATCTTTAGAGTCCATGAATACTTATGAAACACAATCTCTCTACACTCACTCCATGTGAACAATCATGTAACCACACATACCATGTCATGCTTTGAACCATCACATATGCAACCTATAATAGATGCCCAATCTCAAGCCCCTTAGCCAAAATAACCAACCTTAAACAACTACACATGTGCTTGCTTTTATAGACATAATCTTGCACAAAACCACCAAGTGGTATTACATAAACCATGTGACTAATACCACAAGCTTAGAGAACCATTTCCCCCCACATTTACTTTTTGGTACTAAGTTATTCCAAAATTATATATTTTTCCAATGTGCAAACCCACGTTAAATATTTAACCCAATGATACATACAACACATAAAGTGGCCCCAAGAATGTCAAACCCATGTGATGCAAGCATCCCTAGATCCCATAAGTGCACCATGAATAATATTAAATTACATTATGCAAGGTGAAAATACACCTTTTCCTAGCATACATGTAATCTATATTTTTCATTACACGTAGGAGACAACCCCCTCAACCAATATTTTCACCATAATTCTTATCATCTAGTTGCTTCTTGTGATGTTATTCTTCAAACTCTTTGTACTTCATATCACCTATAGAGATAGAATTGTATCTACACCAATAAGGATCAACATTTATATTATTTGTTGGGGCTATCAACTCATCATAAAAGACATTTTCCCTTATGTCCATCCCTGCCATGAATGCATCTACCTGCTTAACACAAAGACCCAGATCCTTATCAAAATCAAAATATTTAAAATCAATATAATCATTTAAAGAGTCTAAAAATAATTTTGCAACAAATGTTGCACCATCAATAATATACACCTTTGACCCATACTCTAGAGAGTTACCAAGGTAGGAGTCTTGTTCATTATTAAGAACAAATGTTTCCTTATTAATATTTAGATCAATATAGTCTTTAGAATTGCATTAGAAACTTTGAATTTATCTTCACGAGAGTAATTACAACAACAAGAATATAATTAGACTCATTATTGTCATAGTCAACAAAACAAGGAAACACATCATGCATGAAACTATATTTAGTTTCCTCAAATTAAGTGTTTGCACACTTTTCTTCAATAGCATAAGTAGTGAATTGCAATTTAATTTCCACCACATTATTCTTATCACCATAGTCATCAATAATATTAGTTGGTTTGTGTTAGAAATTAGGATCTTAGGATACTAATCATTATAAAAAATACATAAAATAAATAAAATGAGAATCATACAAGCATATTTATTACACATTTACACAAGATATACATGGGGAAAACCCTATAAAGCATTGTATTATTAGAACACTTACAAAAAATAGTTGATTAGAAAATAGACTAAACCTATGGACACTTCTCCTTACTTCTGCATGGCCAATAATGCCTCATGTGCATAGTGATATAATTCACTATAAATATTCAAATTTATGCCCTCTCAAATTAAAGAGAACCTCCTTAAATATAGGAGAAAGGTTGGTAAAATACCTTAAGGGGAGTCACACCTATTCAATAACCACCATTCATAAATAATTAATAATCTAATAGTTATTAGACTGTAATATTTTTAATGGGATATGACTAATAGCATATAATAAATAAGTTTTTATGTACTAGCCTTATATTAGAACAACATATAAATATTATAAGGGTATGAACCCTAATAAAATTATTTTCTAACAATTCATTGTACTAATATTTTCACACATCTACCTTCTAATTTATGAAATTTTCATGAGGTGGATCTTTGCATATCCCATCTTCTTCACCATACCTTACATTTGGACTATCATCCTTGTCACCTTCTACAATATGCATTCTAGTCACATACTGACTACCCACTTTATCTCTTCCACTGTAGCATTTTCCTTCACTTTATTCCCTACATGATTTATCCACATATGTCAAGTCTTTCCTTTGTACATTTAGGAAATCCACAATGGATTTTGTATACTCCTCTCTTGCTTCATCAAGAAACAAAAGACTCATATACTTGATCAAGCCTAATAGGTTTCAAATCTTTTGGTATGGTTGATGGGCTTGATCATTAGTGCTTTTTTTGTTACTTTTCATAAGATTTTAGACACTTTTTATATGTTTTCTAAGTACTTTTTAGACAAAAACTTCCATAATATGCTATCCTATTATGACATACCTTGCAACTTGAACCTAGTTTGAAAAATATGAAATATGGTGATATTCGTAGCAATTGCATGATTTAAATATGAGAATGTATGAATATAAATTGAATTAGGTGATTTAATTATAAAGGTTAGTTATATATGTATGTTGTATGGATTAACCTCTCTGCAACTTAGCACGAGGTAACAAGAACATAGCATTTGTAGCAGGAATCAAAGTAGTGAAATAGGGGACCATTAAAGTACAAACCGCCTAAGATGCAGGAAGCTGTGGAGTTGGGCATGGACCATCATGGAGGAATAAATATTGAAGGAAGATAATTGTTCTAGAACTTTGAACGGTTTCGTATGTGTTTCACATGCAAGTTGTTTCATTTCAGATCTTTGTTGAATAGGTCTTTCTTCCTTTTTCAGTTAGAATAAATAAGCCAATCTTAATTTCATATCCTCGTATCTAGGGGTGAGATTAATGGTTACAGTTAGTTAGTAGTTTGAATAAGTATTTCCCCATTTTTGTATAAAGTTAGGGGATGAGTTCGTAGCTAAGTTAGTTGGTTGTTACAATTTATTAAGTAGTTAGTCCTTTCCATATTTTCTCCAGAAACATGTTGTTAAGATGCCATTATTGAATATAATCTAAAGAAGGATTTTGTTTGATATCTAGTGTTATGCAATGAATGAAGTTATATGTCACATGGATGTGTAAGATTCTAAGTTAGATTTGGTTCTTAGTTAAGTGAGACAGTCCCTTGAGCTAGCCACTCGAGGTACTGCCTTTCACTTTATTCACTTATTCATTTATTTATGCATTCTTGTTAATAACATTTTTATTGTTTGATAATTACATTGCAAGTAAGATAGAAATAGTTTTTATGGTTGATTTCATTAGTTGTTGTTCATGAAAAACTGTATAAATAGTGAATCTTAGTACTTCAGAGGTTAGATTTAATTGCTTTGATATTCTGAATAAGTTTTAGATTGATTACCCGTAGCCATTAGGTTTTGTAACTACTTTTACTATTTTTGTAATTCTGTGAGTTTTCAGCAAAGTAGAATAGTTGAATGAGTTTACATAGGATATTTAGGTGTACATGAGTCCATGAAGGCACATATTGTGCAGTACCATCATAAGCTTACACACCTTGGTTGATGATTTAATGTAGTCTTAATAATGTGAAGTGAATTGTTCAACCAGTTAGCCCTTTGAATTGAGTAGATTTTACCAAGTTTACAAAAACATTAGTTAGACTCTACATTTTTGGCATTATTGCCAGGGATGGTGCTACCTTCACATACCTATTTTTACAACTTTTCATAGTTAATTTTTCTTTCAAGCATTAGGACTGTTAGACACCACTTTTCAACACCAAGCTACTAACATTGTGTAGGCCCATTGAATTTAAAGTCATATTTTATGTATGCGGAGGCAGAGGGATCCCTTGGGTAGGTTCCTTCCCTCTACACGCCAGGAAGCTATTGTAGAAATTAGTGAACCTAGTACTCAGAGCGAAGGTACCATTGAAGAAGAAATTTCCTTTTCACCTACTTCTAGCACACATACAGAAGGAACATACCACACTATGGGTGATGCAGTAGATGATGATGATGCCCGACCAACATTTGGGTTTCCTATTACTCACCAGCAAAGGGCTACAGTGTTGAAAAAAATCCCTCCTTCGGCCTTGCTAGTTTTCTATGGGTTAATCACTGAAGACCCAGATACATTCCTCTTTGAATTTGATGTATTATGCAAAAGTTATGATTATACTTCTAATGCACATATGTTGAAGCTTTTTCCTGCCACTCTCAAGGAAGTAGCTTGAGATGGTTTATGGGATTAGGTAAAGATGTTGTTCCTGACTGGGACACCATGAAGACACTATTCTTGGAGAAGTATCAAGATTACTGTAGAGGACCTGATAGGAGGAAGGATGATATATTCTGAATGACACAAACGAATGATGAATCTTTAGAAGATTATGTTGAAATATTTTAGTTTTCTCTTAAGAAAAACCCCCAGAACAAGTTGTTAGAGGAGTCTCTCAAGCTAGTCTTTTTGAGAGGAGTTAATGAAGATTGTATTGATGCCCTCAACCTTATTGGAGGAGGAGACGTCTCTTGAATGAAATTTGAAAATATTTGTAAGAATGCAGAAACTACTCCAAGACCTTCATAAAGAGGCCAAGAGAAACTAGAACATTAGTTCTTGGTAAATCATTTACTGGGGTTTCTAAAGTTGAGTTGAGCAATTTGTTATCCAACATGAAAGAAGACATAATCAGTAATTTGGAAACACAGCTGGATACTCTCCACATCAAGAAGAAGTAGAGGTTATGCTTACTAAGTATTGTCCAAGTTGTAGACAAAGAAAAGCAAATTATAAATGTAAAAGAGTGGCCAACATCCGACAAGAAAAAGTTGAGAAGCTTGACTTTCAACCCATTGAAGGAGATGATGGACAACTCTTTTATATAGCACAAAGGATGCCATGGAAGCAGAGACAAGGGGTGTCGCAAGACCCCCTTATATTTGATTCATCTTTTCCTATTGGAAACCAAAACTTTTTTGCTTGGAACTCTTAGCCTTAGCAAGTAAATCAAAACTAGTGGCAAAATCCCTAATGGCCAAATCCTCAACCTGGTTGGAACCAACAACCAAATCCTTTGCCACAACAAAACCTTCAAGGTTCCAATTACAATCCACAATGGCCAAACCGACAGAATCAATGGAAGCCTCAGTGGTAGAAAGGCCAGCAATGGCAACAACAAAATATGAACTATCAGCAACCCATGCTCCCTCCTCCATAACAACAAGCACTAATGCCACCATCAAATCCTACATCCCAACCACCCAAGCAGCAAATACCTACCCAACCTGCACCAACCCTAACACTAATCCTGTTCAACAGGATTATACTAACGAAGCTATGCAGTACCCCACTTATGGGGTAGAGGCGAGTGATGTCCACCTCATATTAGGTAAACAACTTGTTGGATCTTCATCCCCCCAAATAACAAAAATGGAGGATGAGGAACCTGTAGTTGAGGCTTCTGATAAACCACCTTTGGAGCTTGAGAAAAATTAGGTACACCAAACTATTTCAAATCCCAAGCCACCTTTTCCTAACGCCTAGCTCTGCAAAAGCATCACACACAAGCTGAGATGGACCTTTTAGGGAAGTCGAAAGATGTTAACATCAAAATCCCACTTATCCAAGCTATCAAAGACATTCCCATCTATACGAAGACAATAAGGGATCTTTGTCTTAAGAAACTACGTAGAAAAAGGAAAGGTCCACAAACAATTCATGTTTTGGGGAATCTTGCAAATATCATGTTGGGGAACATTACAGTCCCTAAGTATATTGATCTTGGTAGTCCAGTTGTGGACATTAAGATCAATGACACCCTCATTAAAAACACTTTGATCTAGACTTGGGGGCATCCATAAGTTTCATGACAAAAGAAACAATGCAGTTGCTTCAGTTGATCAACCTCAGGCCCACACAAACTATCTTACAATTAGCTGATAGGTCTACGGTTAAACCAAAAGGGATTATTGAAGACCTAGTTATTGCATTGGATTATTGGGAATATCCTACAGACTTTATAATATTGCAACCCAAAGTTAATCTTGCAGGTTACCCACTCATCCTAGGCAGGCCTTGGTTGGCAACAACCTATGCATGTATAGGTTGCAGATCTAGTAAAATGATAATATCCAATAGGAAAATCACAAAGAACTTGGTTCTTTATCCACCTACCCAACCATATGCAAACCTAGAGCACACCATTTGGCCCAATTTGGGTGAGGAGGAGGAAGATATTTGTTCTCTTCATAAATTGATGACTATTGAGCACAACCCCTTATTGGATGACTAGGATGAAGATGAGCTCATTGCTCATATAATTCAAAATGACTATGACAGGAGCCTGTAGTAGCTAGATTGTCTCATATGCTTACAAGACCCCTTGCAAAGGATTGTCACAACTATTTCATTCATTACTTCCTCAACAATGTTTACCTATTATACCAAGCCTTGATCTCTCATCAGTTCAAGAGTTATTAAAGGAGTTGGAAATTATGCCAGGGAGGATGTTAAATATTAATAGTGTCTTGACTAAGGAACAACATAATTCTCTGAAATCAGTGCTATAGGCACACTCAGCCGCATATGCATGGGATTTCCATGATATAAGAGGCATTGATCCTGATCTCTATATGCACAGGATTTACATTAATGATGGCTACAAACCTATAAGACAACCATAGAGGCACATGAATCCAACTTTAAGAGATATAGTGAAAGTTGAACTACAAAAGCTTTTAGATGTTGGTTTTATATACCCTATATCATACAGTGAATGGGTTTCACCATTGGTTATAGTTCCCAAGAAAGGTGGGAAATGGAGAATTTGTGTTGATTACAGGGAATTAAATGCTACCACAAGGAAATATCACTTTCCATTGTCATTTATTGACCAAGTTCCAGATTCTTTGGTAGGGAAGAAATATTTTTCATTTCTTGATGGTTTCAGTGGTTATAACCAGATCAAAATTGCACCAGGAGATCAAGATAAGACCACATTTACCTGCCCTTGGGGAACCTATGCATATTTTGTTTTACCTTTTGGCTTGTGCAATGCTCTAGCTACCTTTCAAAGAGCAGTACTCAACATATTTTCTGATTTTGCACACAACTGCATGGAGATATACATGGACGATTTCACCACTTATGGTGAAAGTTATGAGGAAGCTCTTAGTAACCTAGAGAAAGTGTTAAAAAGATGTAAGGAACACAATCTATCCCTCAACAATGCGAAGTGTTTCATGATGATGACACAAGGCATTATGTTAGGACACTTTATATCCAGTGAAGGAATATAGGTTGATCCAAAGAAAAATGAAATTATATCTACCCTACCTGTACCACAGAAGAAAAAAAAAAGATGTAAGAAGCTTCCCTGGACATGCAGGTTATTATAGGCGATTCATCCAAGATTTTAGTAAAATTGTTGCACCTTTGTTTATTTTGTTGACAAAGGATAGTGAGTTTGATTGGACTAAGGGTTGTCAAAGTTTATTTGAAAAATTAAAGGCAACTCTAACTCATGCACCATTTCTAAGAGGTCCAAATTGGACATTTCCATTTCACATACACATTGATGCATCAAACTTTGCCATTGGAGCAATTCTTGGACAGAAAGAAGGGAATAAGGAATATGCAATCTAATATCAACAAAAACCTCCAAGGAGCAGAGTTGAACTGCATTGTGACAGAAAAAGAAATGCTTGCAGTTGTCTATGCCATTAACTAGTTCAAACATTATATAACTGGCTATCAAGTGTTCATACATACAAATCATACAACCATTAGGTACTTGATGAATAAATTGGTAGTAGGTGGAATAATTGTAAGGTGGTTATTGTTGTTGCAAGAATTTGGCATAACAATAGTTGACAAGCCTAGAAAGGCTAATGTGGTTGTTTATTTTCTATCTATCTATTGCCTACCCAATCATCAAAAGGGGTGGTTGATGTTTCTTTCCCTGATGAGCATCTATTTTCTCTAAATGTACACACACCATGGTATGCTGACATAGCTAACTATTTGGTGTCAGGGCAGATTCCAGGTTACTTTTCTCCAAGAGAGAAAAGGCAGTTGGTTCATAAATGCTTCCCTTATTCTTGGATTTTTAGATTTTTGTTTTACACTGGCCCAGATAACATTATGAGAAGGTGTATTAGGGAGGATGAAGTGTTTGACATATTGGAAGCATACCATGTTGAACCCTATGACCTAGACATTTTACAGCCAAGAGAACAACCTTTAAGATCTTGACAATAGGATATTACTGGCCAACCCTACATAAAGACTCTGTTAAGTATACTAGAAGTTGTGACCGCTGCTAGAGGATGGGAAGACCTACAAGAAGTGATGAAATGCCTTTACAACCCCAGCTGGCCCTAACTCCTTTTGATAAATGGGGGTTAGATTTTATTGGACCTATCTCTCCTAGTTCAAATAGCAAGGAATACATATTAGTATGCACTGACTACTTAACCAAGTGGATAGAAGTAAAATCATTGCAGTTTTCTAGAGATGGAAATGTAGCAAAATTCTTATATGAGGAGATCTTCGCTAGGTATGGTGTAACTAAAGAGATAGTGATTGATTAAGGACCATAATTCACATCAGACCTAATTGCCAAATTAGTAGAAAAGTATCAGATCAGGCACAAGAAATCTACCCCATATCATCCTCGGGCTAATGGTCAAGTAGAGGTCACCAATAAGTAGATTGAAAATATATTGACAAAAATAGTGTAGCTTCATAGGAGAGATTGGGTATCTAGATTACCAGAAGTTGTTTGGGCATACAAAACCACATGGAAGACAACTATAGGTTTTACCCCTTTATGAACTGGTTTATGACAAAATAGCAATATTTCCTATAGAATTTGAATACAAAACACTAAGGACAACAGTGGAGTTAGGCATGGATTTAATAGAGGCACAAAAGGAAAGGTTGAACTCTTTGAATGGGTTGGATGAAATCCACATGGAAGCAATCCATCATACAAAGGTGATGTAATAACAGCGAATGAAATGGCATGATTAGTTCATAAAAACAAAAGATTTCATTGAAGGAGATTAGGCTTTGCTATATGACTCAAGGTATAAGGATTTCAAGGGTAAATTCCAGTCTAGGTAGCTGGGCCCTTATGAAATTAGTAAGATTTACCCAAATGAGCAGTGCAATTGCATACTATTGATGCAACTCAATTCTCACTTCTTGTTAATGGACACAGACTCAAGTTGTATAAGAAGCCAATGCAACATGATGACTTCATCTTTTCACTAATCCAACAATATGGTGCTCATAGTGAAAATAAGATATAAACAAATTCACAAAGTCCTACATTTGTACTAAGGGACATAACAAGCAAGTCTGGTGATCTAGAGGTTGAGTTACACAACTCAACCCCTGAAATCACTCAAGCATAATTTTCTATCCACACATGCACACACAACAAAATATTTATGCACAAACTGCACACTTTCCATGATGCATATACTCTACTCCAGAGGGCCCTATTGTCTAGTTATTCAACATCCATTGGGACATGTTTCTATAGGGACTTGCAAAGTTATTTTGTCAAATATAGATGGGCCCTATGCTTCAAGTACCCACAACAACACTTGTACCTACACCTACATTTCCTTGGAAAAATCAAATTGTTTTCCCACGCATTTCGCTCATATCACATGCCTCATTCATTTCCCAATAAAGCATTCGTAGCTAATTCCACACAATCACCGCCACCAACTTTTTATCCACTATCATGCATTTAATGCCGATCAAATCAATTAAACGTCAAAGTACATATTTTCCAGTTCCAACTTGTTCCAAGCGATAATTGCTACTACACACGTACAACGGGTAACTTCTCATAATTAAATTAGATTTCTTTTTGTATTCATTAGTATTCTTGATTTAAGTTGTGCATGCAACAAATATTTTACTAGTACTTTTCATTATTCTTCCATCACCCCTATCACATCATGCATGAAGTAAGGTCACTTCAATTTAAGTTGGGGGGAGGGGTATTATAGTTATGATTATTCTTGGTTTTCACCACTTTTCGCCACCTAAGTTTGTCAGACATCATTTTATGCCATCCTTTCAAAACTCCCAAACATAAAATACCTCTCTATTAATTTCGATAATATAATTCTTGCCCTAAAATAAGCCAAGATAAGAAGATTTTGTACTTGATTGAGCTAAAAGGAAAGAGGGATTGTGAGTTGCAGTATTGAGTATAAGGGAAGTTATTTGAAGAAATAGTAAATTGAAGGGTTTTTAAAGGTGGTGAAGCCGAGTTTTGAGTAGAATTTGAATTCTACAAGGTTACAAAACAATAGGACAATGGGAGGAGATGTGATATGCAGAGAACCATCTGCGCGTGCAAAGAAATATTAGAAGATTTGATGGTTTTACCTCTCTTTACCAGAGTAGGATGGTTGGAATACTTTTTGAAGCTAACAGAGTATGATAATAATATAGCAAGGGATTTTGTAGCAACACTACAATATGATGAAGCAACAGTGAGAGGGTTGGTGGTAGATGCTTCCGAGCTGGCAATTGCTCAAGTCATAGGATTGCCTTGGACGGGGTATGAATACCTAGCTTGTACAAATGCAGTGGTGGCAAGGGAGGAATTTTGTGAATGAGGAGAAATTCTAGACTCCACATCTCAAGGTACAAAGTGACCTTCCCTTCCATTCTTTTGGGGAAAATGCGCTAGTTATATTATTAAATATTTTACTTGTGATGGCCACCACTATCTCCTATACACTGTTCATTTTAAGTTGCTAAATCATTTACGACATGATAAACTGGTGAATGTACCCAATTTTCTATATAACATGTTGAAAAGAATGGCAAATGAATATCAGAGGAAACAAGCGGACACCACTGTGTCCCATCATTGCTTGATAATCCCGTTGGTTAAAAGAAGTTTAAGAATTCAACACCCATAGATTCATTGGGATGATTTCAAGAATTGTAAGGATATCACTCAATTGCTTGAGGCATTTGAAGTAGAGGATGAACCTCAACCTAGGTTTGAACCAGAAATTGAACCTGAGCAAGATGAACCTGAAGGAGGAAATTCTCATGTTACACCATTGGCTTCACCTACCCACAACCATAGTAGGTTTGGACAACATGATATATTAGATCCTATGCCGATGGAAACAAAAAAATCCTTCATCATCTCAAAACCCTAGAGCTAAAAGAGGTACTGCATCAACATCTTCAAAAGAGAAAAAGAAAAAGAAGAAGAAAGGTGTTGAGAGGCAGAAAAGTGTTGTAAAGGAAGGGGTAGAGAAGAAAAAGGGGAGTGAAAGGAAGAAAAAGAGTAAAGTTACACATGAAACTATTACTCCCTGATGCTCAGGAAGGTTGAGAAGACATAATATTGAAAAGAGGAGCAAGGAAGAGTATGAACAAGAAGGAAGACATGAAGGACAACAAGATAAGAATGCAATGATGATAGATATAGACACAGATAGGGAAAGAAATGTACCTAGTGATGTTTCTATTGATATTCCTAAAAATGTTAATGTACCTATCAGAAAAAAGAAGGTATATTTCTTTTTCCTTTGACTCCGATTCAGAGGATATCTTTATTGCAAAGAAAATGAGAAAAATAGCCCCTAGCAGCCCTAATAGGGAAATTTTTGATATTTCAAGGGATGATGATGATTTAGATTTTGTAAAAAAAAGAAGAATTGTTGGAAGAAAAAAATATAAGAAAATAGCTTTAGGAAGCTCTTGATAGAATAAAACAACTTGAAGCATAAGTGAAAAAGTATGAGCAAAGAGATAAAGAAAAGGAATGAGAATTCAGGAGTTGGAAGAAAAGATACAAACCTATGGTCATGGAGCTAAGTTAGATCTACTAGCATAGATGGATGAGGATAAAATAGGGGTTCAGGAGAGTGTAGCATTAAATCCACGACCCCCTGTTGTAAAAACACCAACACATCATACAACTTTGTCTCTAGGGTTGGAATTGATAAAAGTCACTAATCAGTTTAGAAAAGAAAAAGAAAACTGGGAAAAGGAGAAACATATTTTGAATGCATCATTGGAAGGTAAGAACTTGAAACTGAACAAATTGTAGGAGAAATTAATTGAAGTGGTAGACAGAGCCATTCAAATTATTGAATGTAGGCCTCCACCCAGAGTGTATGCATTGTTCTTGAAAGAGAAGTTTCTCATCTTTCAGTTTAATAAGTTCATTAATGATCAGTCATTTTCTTTAAATAAGAGGCATAGTTTTCTTAGTTTCTTCAATACAATTAACTTGGAGGAGCAGGACCAGTTGTGTGAATATTATCCCCTCAACTATGTGATGGTAGAGGACACTGATTGGAATCCCTTGATTTATGTTGGGGATTTACAAGTAAGAGCCCTAGCATCCTATTTCAGAAATGAACAGCTCCAAGGGGAATTAATGGAAAAATATGAGGAACAAGAGAAAACAATCTCACTACAGCTTACGAAAGAAGCAACAGATCCCAATAGATTCATTACTCAATGGTTGACACTCCTTTCTCACCGGGGAGTGGGAAAAGTAATTGTGGACTTGAGACTTTGGGATTACACAAGGATTCAACAGCTTGCAGAGACTAGCCTCCAAGATTGCCTAAAGTATGTATAAAACCAATGGAACAACTTGACTCCAAAGTTACAGAGGAAAGAGCTTCACTCTTTCTATAATTTTATGAGTATGTTTGAGAGATTGTGCAAGTATATCAAGATTTCAGGATTGAGAGGAGTGGAATGGATTCCACTTACCTACCACCCTCCTATTCTACTTCATCTAGTACTGCATTGGACAAGGGAAAAGAATGATCAATGTGCAAATGTAGAATCAGTTAAGTTGGATAGACTTGCATGCTATAATGGATTTTATCTCAAACAGGGACAAGGAGTCAATGTAGTCATGGATCTTAGGTAGATTGCTTTACATTATAATCTTCTTCCCTAAGAGGTTTTAGTTAAGAAATTTTGCTTGAGGACAAGCAAAAAGATAAGTTGGGGGGGAAATGATGTGCTTGATCATTAGTGCTTTTCTGTTACTTTTCATAAGCTTTTAGACAATTTTAATATGTTTTCTAAGTATATTTCAGACAAAAACTTTCATAGTATGCTATCCTATTATGACATACCTTACAACTTGAAACTAGTTTGAAGAATATGAAATATGGTGATATTCATAGCAATTACATGATTTAAATATGAGAATGTATGAATATAAATTGAATTATGTGATTTAATTATAAAGGTTAGTTGTATATGTATGTTGTATGGATTAACCTCTCTGTAGCTTAGCACGAGGTAATGAGAACAGAGCATTTGTAGTAGGAATCGAAGCAGTGAAACAAGGGACCATTGAAGTACAAACCACCTAAGATACAGGAAGTTGTGGAGTTGGACGTGGACCATCATGGAGGAATAAATACTGAAGGAAGATACTTGTTCTAGAACTCTGAACGGTGGCCTATGTGTTTCACATGCAAGCTATTTCATTTAAGATCTTTGTTGAATAGGTCTTGTGGAAAAAGCATAAACATCAATAATGAAACCCTAACAAGCACAATGAAGCACAAGACAACATGAAAATCAAAATAATAAACATAAACACAAACTGATCTCCATATTATGCTCAATTTATCTCCATTGCTCTTCTCCACCTCGCATGAGAATGCAAGAATTTGAAGGTTTGATTGTTGATTGCTCAATTTCACAACATGACGATAAGATGTAGATGATAGAAGATAAATAGATAGATGAAAAATTGTAGAGATAATTCGATAGAGTAAGGGTACTTGAAAGCTCATCCATGCAAATGGCTTGGTTGTGGGTTAATTTATAGACTTGCAAGATGGATGATCAATGGTGGGGAGAAAAAGGATGAATAAATGGACGAGAGTGAAGGAGAGACACAATTGAATGTGCATGCGCCAAGTGTCCATGAAAAGACACTCTATTTAGAAACCTTGGGTGGGTTTTGATAGTGGTAAGATTCATTTCTCCACATAGAATGCTTTTTCTATTTTGGAGTTGGAGTGACAAGGAGATAATAGATTTTTCTATTTTATTAAATTGTCCCATATTTTGACTATTTCCATTTTTCAAAGACAACAGGGCCCACTTGCACATTTTAGAAGAATAAGATAAAAATGGAAGAAAATTAAATTAAATAAATAAAATTTATTTAATTTAGGTGGATGGTGAATAAATAAATAAAATAATTAATTTTATTTATGTAAGGAAAGCTTAGGTGCAAAACAAACTCTCCAAACATCAAAACCTTAGGGAAGAATGTAGAGGAGACTTTAAATTTTACAATTACAGTTCAATTAAGATACACTTGAAAGGATTAACAGAAACAGAGAAATAAACATACACAATTGAACACCAGATTACGGGAGAAATAAAGATACACTTGAAAGGATTAACAGAAATAGAGAAATAAACATACATAATTGAACACCAGATTACGGGAGAAAAACCCACCACACCAAGAAAAACCCCTTTGTATTACAGTAAAAAAATTACATACAGAGTACATGCTTCACTCTCTGATGTCAAATTTACAGCAACAACAGTTCCTTGATCAACCTTGTACAAAACATCCCAGTTACAATGCTCTCTGAATTGGATTCATACACACTGATCACACATCGAATAGTTCATCGAACTGATCACCATCTTCGATTACAGAGTATATCCATGTCGTTCATGGTCTATTGATCTTCCTCACAGGAACGTTCACAACAGTTCAACTGTTAGCGGTTTACATTTTTCTTCTCTGATTGGCTTAGTATAGACCACGTGGGATAGTCATTCGGTAAAGGCGTTCAAACTGTGTCGCATGTCGATGAGACACTAGGCTGTGTCTCCCCGATGCCACAATGCCCGACTATTGTTATTGCCCAGAGTCACCGCCATCGACAAGAGTCATATCAAGTTCAAAACTGTCGCCCAGACTCACTCTATAGCTAAGACATCATATCGATATCCACTGCAGAACCATCGGCTAGACTATCGCTTTCAGCGAGAGGTCATATCGAACATAAATCCAGCTTGTGCAGATCTATCAGCAAGAGTTCCGCCATCGCTAAGAGTCTTATAGATCCTCTATGTCATACCGATGTTCATACCCATTGGCGAGACCAATAGTCATCGGCAAGAGATCACACCGAAGACATACTTGGCAGTTCACATTACCCCAACCAGTCTATCGGCAAGAGCAACACCATCGGCAAGAGGTTACACCGAAGTTCATCACTCATGTAGCTCTATCGGCAAGACCATCGCTATCGACAGGAGATCATACCGAATGTCCATCTGTCAACCAAGAGTCTCCCCGAAGACATCCTTGTGAATAACTGTCAGCAAGACATACACTGTCGAGATGAGTCATTCTGAACATTCAAGCCTCTCCCCGATGACTTCTGTCGCCACAAGTCTCCCTGATAACCATTAGACACCAACCCATCGGCAAGAGATCTGCTCGGGCGGAATGAGTTGGAAACTTTCACAGCGATCGACATGTCTTGTTGATGACTCCCGTCGGCAAGACAGAACCAAAGTCTCAGCGACCTGAACACTTCAAAGATTTAGAACACTGTTGCTAGTCGGTAAGACTTTCAGAGTCTCACCGACTTTTCCCTTACAAGAGTTTCCATGCTAGTAAGATTGAGGAATGTTTTCCAACAATCTCCCACTTGACGAAGATCTTACTGACACCTCCAAAGCACAACAAAACTACTAAAATTCATGGGCACTGAGGCCCATCGAACTGGCACACCACCTGAACTTGTCTGTGCTCACTGGTTTTGTCAATGCATCTGCAACATTTTCCAGAGTATCCACTTTTTCTAAAGAGACCTTTCCATCCTCCACCACATCTCATACAAAATGATACTGCACATCAATATGTTTTGTCCTGGCATGGAAAGTAGGATTTTTTTCCAAACAAATAGCACTCTGACTGTCACAGTAAATTGTAATTATCCCTGCATCAAACCCAATGTTAGAACACAAATGTTTTAACTAGATTGCTTCTTTACATGTGCTTGTTGCCATGTATTTTACCTCTGTAGTGGACAAAGTGACTACAGCCTGCCGCTTACTCATCCAACTAACTGCACCACCATTCATCATGAAAATATATCCACTAGTGCATCTTCTGCTGTTAATGCCCCCTGCCCAATCAGAATCCACATAGCCTCGAATGCTGAGAGTCCTCTGCGATTCAACCAAATTGCCATGGTAACACAAAGCATATTTTGAAGTGCCCTTCAGATATCTAAACACCCTTTTCACAGCATCCCAATGTGTCCTTCCAGGATTTTCCATATAACGACTAAGTACTCCCACTGCTTGGGCAATGTCTGGCCTTGTACAGACCATTGCATTAATTAAACTTCCAACTGCACTAGCATAAGGCACTCTGGTCATGTCCTCTATCTCAGTAGGAGATTTTGGACAGTCTTCAATAGATAGCTTCATTCCTTGCAAAACTGGAACAACTAGCTGCTTGCAGTCATTCATACAAAATCTCTCCAAACAATATTAATATACTTACTCTGACTAAGCCAATTTTTTCTACTTTTCCTGTCCCTGGTTATTTCCATTCCCAGAATATACCTGGCTACACCAAGATCTTTCATTTCAAACTTTGCAGACAGTTGAGGTTTTAGATAAGAAATCATTAACTTACTATTGCCTATGAACAACATATCATCAACATAGAGAGAAATAATAAGAATACGATCACTTTCAGCTTTGAAGTACACACAGTGATCAGACTTCGATCTTACAAATCCCAATGACAAAACAAAAGTATCAAACTTTTGGTACCACATTCTAGGAGATTGTTTTAATCCATACATAGATTTTTTCAACTTGCAAACCAGATTTTCTTTACCTTTTTCCACAAAGTGCTCGGGCTGGGACATATAAATTTCTTCTTCAAGGTCACCATGAAGAAATGTTGTCTACACATCCATCTGTTCAATCTCTAAGTCATATGCTGCTACAAGTGACAAAAGAAATCTGATAGACGTCAGCTTAGCTACAAGAGAAAATTTTTCTCCATAATCAATTCCTCTACCTGGGAGTATCCCTTTGCAACCAACCTTGCCTTATACTTTTCCACACTGCCATCCAAACCTATTTTCTTTTAAATACCCATTTGCAGCCAACAACTTTTTTGCCTTAAGGCAAGGGCACCAAACTCCAAGTTTCATTCTTTTCTAATGATGTCATTTATTCATTCATGGGTTCCAACCAAGAGTTTGAATCAGACATTCTAAATGCCTCTTTCATAGTCCTAGGCTCATCAGTGCTAGAAATTAAAGCATAGGCACAAGTAGAATCTATCAAAGAAAACCCATACCTATCAGGTTGCTTTCTTTCACGTGTTGACCTCCTCACAGGCTGAGGCTGAGGTTGATCTTCTTCTTTAGAACTCTTAGAACTACTTGAGCTCTCCTCAGTTTCGGGTACATTTTGAATTTCCAATTCCTCTTTATCTGGTGTCGGAGGAATTTCAAATACATCCTTTTTATTTTCTGATTTTGTCTCTGACTATAGATCCAAAGTAGAAGGCTTCAACTCACGAAAGATAACACTTCTGCTATATAGAACCTTCTCCGTGTCAGAATTCCAAAGCTTGTATCCTTTTATGCCAGCACTATAGCCAATAAAAATATGCTTAACAGCCTTATTTTCCAATTTAGATCTTTTTTCATTTGGCACATATGCATATGTCTCATAGCCAAAGACTCGAATGTGTCTCAGAGAGGGCTTCTTTCCAGACCATGCTTCCAAAGGTGTTTTCTCAACAAGAGAAGAATTAGGAGAAAAATTTATTTAGTAACATGTTGCAACTGCCTTAGCCTAGAACTTCTCCTCCAAGCCAACACTGCTTAGCATACTTCGTGCTCTTTCCATCACTGTCCTGTTGAACCTTTTTGCAACTCCATTTTGCTGCAGAGTGTAGGGTGTATGTAATGTCCCCTTCTCATCAGTAATCTGTTCTGACACTCATCCGCCTATTCCGGAAGCCTATAGGCATGTATGAGGTAAAATTAGGGTTTCCAGTTCTGAGGTTCCTCGACATTTTTCTGAGAATTTACTATTTATAGTAAATTCTATTTTAAGCAATATGGAGTTTGTTAGCTTTCAGTACTTCATTTCCAGTTGGAGCATTTATTTGCAGTTCTTATTTGACCTCTTAAGGCTTTTTTATGTTGAAATAAGGCATTAAGGTTATAATATGCAGTTGACCCCCTTGGCCTAGTTGAACAACTTCAAGTTGTGTTTAAAAAAGGGACTTTGAAGGGTGACACCTTCATGATGAGATTAAATAATTTTTGATAAAAACATTATGCCTTGGGAAAAGTGGACGCCACTTAAATAAAAGAGGTTTTTTTAAATAAAGTGAAATTCCTTCTAAGCAATTTGGATGCCATCTTGAGAAGTTGAATGATTTTGGGAATTTGAAAGGTCTCCTGTATCTTTTGGTTTGCTTCTCAGGAATTTGGAGAGTTATGAGCTCTTATTTAATGAAGGTTTTTGCTCCAGCATTTCATCCATTCATGTTATCATACTGTTATGCTGTCGGAATGACATTTGAACTCATGCTTCGAGGATGCTACCCCCTAGCCACTATCCAATTTCGTGTTTGAAATACAACACCTAGTTGGTTTTTACTGCTTCTCATCCAGACTAGCAGATTTGTGCTTATAGTTGAAGTTTTGAAGAATTTTCCAGATTTTGAAGTTGCTGATGTTTCTACAGCTGAAAGTGAATTTTGTTAGCAGCTCTTGGAATAAAATTAATTTGATTCTGGGTACTTTTGCATTGTAATTGTCTGGCAAGGGCGCCCCTTTCCTCCAAGTTTTGGATTTTAATTTGAAGTCTACAATTTTTAAAGCTAAAATCGCCCCTTCTCAAGGCCGTACATTTTAGTTTGCATTGGGAATTGTGTCAAAAAATAAAGGACGAGATTTGCTGTTGTTTCTTCCTCCTAGCTTGGTCGCCTACCTTCCAGAAGTCCATTGCATTCAGTTTCAGTCGATTTGGAGGTGAAATGAGTGAGTTATGAACATTTTATTGATTTCCAGTTTGCTGATATGAATTTCCAGAACTCAGGATTTTACATCGGATTTATAAGCTTTCTATTTTAATCATATTTCATTCATTGGAAAGCAAAGAACATTATTGGAATTCATTCTTATCTTCTTATCTCATTTCTCTATCATTGTAATTCATGTTTTTGCAGTATTTTGAATTGTAAGGTTTTGATTAGTAGTACTAATCTAACCCATTATTATTGCTGCAACTACTTGATTAAATTCTAATTAATTACCCCTGGACGGTTTACCGCCAGTGCGGAGAAAGAATCTGCTATATCATTGTACCCACTTTCAAGTGGCAAATCCCCACAATTCTGTGGATGCCCGCCACAGCGAACGAATTGTTTTAATTGTAATCTTTTCCCCCCACTGTTTGGTGGTAGTGTGGAAATGCTCTTCATGGCTGGTTATCCGCCTAATAATTTCTAGTTTTAATTCAACACTCCGTCATATGTTAGCACCTCGCCCGCAATGGGATCTTGAGTGCACATTCTTGACGTCGAGTAGTTCTTTCCAGTTTGGTTTTTCAGTTTGATGCTAACACTAATCCAGTTAACTATTGCTGGTTATGATGTGTAATTCCTTCGAAAAAATTGGTTAGCATATTTCAGTGTAGTTTTATGTCTTTTAATCCCATGATCTTTACAGTACCTCTCGAACTCATCAGAACAAAACTCACCGCCATTGTCAATCCTTAAAATTTTATTTTTCTTCTAGTCTGATTTTCTACAAGATTTTTAAATTCCTTAAAATGACTAAACACTTCTGCTTTACTTTTCAAAAAATATACAAATGCTCTTCTTGAATAATCATCAATGAACGATACATAATATCTTGATTTAGACAAAGAAGGAACATTTACTAGACCAAAAACATCAAAATGAATGTAATCAAGTAAACAGAAGATTTGTGAGGACTGGAGTAAAATGAAACACGGTGTTGTTTACCATATATACAATGTTCACAAAACTCGAATTTGAGGTTTCAATCATCAAGCCCTTCAACCAGGTTTTAAAACCTTTTTCACCAATGTGGCCAAGCCTATGATGCCAAAGCATAGTCTTTTTTGCTAGAAGTTTAACTTCCATAGAGTTTGCACAATCAGGAACTTTTTCCTCTTTTTCTCCATGAGTAGCTTTCGGTGACTTTACAGAGACACTATTGCATTGAACAACATGTGCACCCAGCTTGTACAAGGTACCAATTCGAGCACCCCTAGCTAGCACCATTGAGCCTCTAGTCATCTTGCAGCCATTTCCAGAGAACGTGACTTGCACTCCAATATCATTCAGCTTACTAACAGAAAGTAGATTTCGAGCCAGACCTGGTATATGCATTACATCATTGATTCCCTTCACTCTTCCATCAGAGAATTGAATTCTGACTCTTCCACGGCCAACTATCTCCAAAGATGAATCGCTTGCCAAATACACCCTTCCACCATCATATTGTTCATACTTAGTGAACCAGTCTCTATGAGATGTCATGTGGAAAGATGCTCTAGAATCAATCAGCCAGACATCATTTGATGCCTGTGTAGCCAAGGCTGCAATGAAAGTGTTTGCATCACTCTAAGAAGAATCATTGTCGGAAGAATACTTCTTCTTCTTTTTCTCCTCTTTACAATCCTTTCGAACATGACCAGGTTGCCCACAATTCTAGCACTTCACCTTGGACTTCTTTCAGGAGACTTTGATCTCCCCTTTGATTTGGATTTGGACTTCTTGTCCTTCTTCTTGCCTTTTTCTTTCGATCTCCCTCGAACAACAAGAGCCTCCTTCGCCATCTCAGAAGATTTTCTTCTCATCTCTTTAGATAACAAAGAAGCAACAACATCTTCCATCTTAAAAGTGGATGTCATACTCCCAATAGCCATCACCAAGTGATCCCAAGAATCTGGCAAAGAACATAACAACAGCATACAACGATCTTCTTCATCAATCTTCACACCTACAAATTCCAACTGAGCAATCAGCATGTTGAAAGCATTCAAGTGATCAGCAACAAACGCTCCTTCCTGCATTTTCAAAGAGTAAAACTTCTTCCTCAAGAACAACTTATTCACCAAGGACTTGCCCTAATAAATATCTCCCAGTCTTTTCCACAAAGAAGATGCAGTCTTTTCTTCATGAACATTCAGAAGAACAGAGTCTGCTAAACAGAGCCTTATCAACCCCTTTGATTTTTGATCTATAAGGTCCCAATCCCCTTGCTTCATGCCTATAGTTTTTGTTCCAGACATAGCAAGCCAAAGGTCACGATCAACCAACAGATCTTCCATTTTAAGTTTCCACAACTCAAAATTGCTGCCATTGAATTTCTCAATTTCAATCTTTCCTGACATGCTTGTCATCTTATTCTATAATTCGAATTACCAAACTTCTACAAGACTCCCATTGAACAAAATTGAACCAAAAAACCCAACGTACCCACAAGGATAACACAACTGGCCAAGCTCTGATACCACTTATAAGGAAAGCTTATGTGCGGAATAGACTCTCCAAACGTCAAAACCTCAGGGAAGAATGCAGAGGTGACTTTAAATTTTACAATTACAGTTCAATTAAGATACACTTGAAAGGATTAACAGAAATAGAGAAATAAACATACACAATTGAACACCAGATTTACGTGGGAAAACCCTTATGGGAGAAAAACCCACCACACCAAGAAAAATCCCTTTGTATTACAGTAAACAAATTACATACAGAGTACATACTTCACTCTCTGATGTCAAATTTATAGTAGCAACATTTCCTTGATCAACCTTGTACAAAACATCCTAGTTACAATGCTCTCTGAATTGGATTCACACACACTGATCACACATCAAACAGTTCACGGAACCGATCATCATCTTCGATTACAGAGTATATCCATGCCATTCATGGTCTATTGATCTTCCTCATAGGAATGGTCGCAACAGTCCAACTGCTAGCGGTTTACATTCTGCTTCTCTGATTGGCTCAGTACAGACCACGTAGGATAGTCATTCGGTCAAGGCGTTCAAACTGTGTCGCATGTCGGTGAGACACCAGGCTGTGTCTCCCCGATGCCACAATGCCTGACTATCATTATTGCCCAGAGTCACCACCATCGGCAAGAGTCATATCGAGTTCAAAATTGTCGCTCAGACTCACTCTATAGCTAAGACATCATATCGATATCCATTGCAGAACCATCGGCTAGACTATTGCTTTTGGCGAGAGGTCATATCGAACACAAATCCAGCTTGTGTAGATCTATCAGCAAGAGTTCCGCCATCACTAAGAGTCTTATAGATCCTCTATGTCATACCGATGTTCATACCCATCGATGAGACCAACAGTCATCGACAAGAGATCACATCGAAGACATACCCGACAGTTCACATTACCCCGACCAATCTATCGGCAAGAGGTTACACCGAAGCTCATCACTCATGTAGCTCTATCGGCAAGACCATCGCTATCGATAGGAGATCATACCGAATGTCCATCTGTCAGCCAAGAGTCTCCCCGAAGACATCCTTGTGAATAACCGTCGGCAAGACATACACTGTCGGGATGAGTCATTCCGAACGTTCAAGCCTCTCCTCGATGACTTTTGTCACCACAAGTCTCCCTAATAACCATTAGACACCAACCCGTCGGCAAGAGATCTGCTCGGGTGGAATGAGTTGGAAACTTTCACAGTGATCGACATGTCTTGCCAATGACTCCCGTTGGCAAGACAGAACCAAAGTCTCAGCAACCTGAACACTTCAAAGATTTAGAACATTGCTGCTAATCGGTAAGACTTTTAGAGAGTCTCACCGAATTTTCCCTTATAGGAGTTTCCATGCCAGTAAGATTGAGGCACGTTTTCCAACAATTCATTTATTAGAAGAAAGATACAATAATTAAATAATTTAAAATTATTTAATCATTTGATGGAAGATAGAAGAATAATGAGCATTAATTAAATAAATAAATATTTTTTATTTAATTAATTAAAGATATGAAGAGGGAAATGACATATAAGTGTTTTAGACAAAATGAAGGTATGCTGTGAAAAATGCAATAAATGCCTAAATAATGAAATGGGCCAATTTTGGGTGTCTACATTTTGCCCCTCTTTGAGATGATGTTCAAGATGATGAGATTTGTATCGAGTAACATCATTTCAAATAAGTTAAAATAACAAGATGATGATGTAAGGATATGATGATGATGGGATGATGATGCCCCCTCAAGAGGATAGGCAGGTTGAACAAACATGGGTATGCTCTCAAAATTAAATGGATTGGTCAAGAGAATGATAAGGGAATGGATAGAAGAAAGGGTAGGATGTGTTATGCTGCAATGAAGGTGAGAAACCATAATGATTGATATAGCACCAGATGTGATGCACCAAGGTATAAGGACCAAGGTGACGATGTGTCTCGTGCCCCAATGTAATACAACCTTGTCTAGATACAAGATATGAATATTAGCTAGGAGTGATGTGGATTTTATGCAAATGCAAGATAAAAATGATAACACACACAAGTAAGCATGCAAGCAAGCGTGCACAAATGATACAAAAACAAACAAGGTATTGCCCTTATCAAGCTATAAACCATTGATTAATTGATTGATTGATGATGATGATAGTGTTGTCATTGTGGGGAACGATATATCCCTAGATCAACACAAGGATGATTGATTAATTGATTGGGTTTACAACAAGGCTAGGATCAAGACCAAAGGATGTGATTGGATAATTTGGAAAGATTGATTAACTTGGTTGGTATGGTTTTAAGGATTGATTTGCATTTTGATTTATTGCTTGGAATGATTTTGATTGATTGGATGATTGGATTGACTTGATTGAAGAATGGAATTGAAGAATTGATTTGCTTGGAATGATTTTGATTGATTGGATTGATGAAGAAATGATTTGATTTTATGATAATGACTGGATTGATTAGAACAATGGGTTTGATTAGAAGAAGTGATGTAGTTGATTAGAAGAAGTGATGTGATTGATTAGAAGAAGTGATGTGATTGGATAATTTGATGAAGAAATTGATTTGAAGGATTGATTTGAAGAAGTGGTGAATTGATTGGAAGTAATTTGGTTTGATTTTATTGCTTGGATTTTTGTTTGCTATTTGATTTTTTGTCTTTTGTTTTTGTTTTTATTTTTTGAATTTTTTGAATTTTTGGGGATATTTTGATTTTTTAAGATTTTTTTTAGGAGATTTTATGATTTTTATGTATTTTTTAAGGACATTTTTTTAAAATATTTTGAGATGTCAATGGATGAAAATTTGGGTGGCCGTTCTGCTAGATACCAATGACAAGGGAAAACCAAGTCTAGGTGCAAGGAGATAGATGGGATTGATGGATGAAAGGGTGGGTGATAGGATAAGGGATAAAAGGCTCATGATAGATGGATGGATAAAAAGGATAGGTCATAGTGAATGGAATGGATGTATGCATCATAAGAGAGCAAGGATGTGATCTCCAAAGACTATGTCACATAGGAATAACATGCCCCATTCTAGGTACAATACTTAGGATTTTTATGACAATGCTTAGAATAATAAGATGGTGATAGGCTTGTTTGGAAGGATGAGGTATATCAAAAGATATCCAAAGCATGTTTCAACATTTTGTCCCCTATTTTTATCAAGATCAAAAGGAGGAAGAGAGGATCAATGGACTCAATATGATAAGCATATGGGTATGGTGGCCAAGGATGATAAGATAGAAGATGGTAAGATAGGATATGATAGGATAAAAAATGATATGATAGGATGAGACAACGTGCCCCCAAGTGTAAGTGGAATAGAAGATCAACCTACACATGACGCCTGTTTGCCAGGTTTTCATCATGGTACTTATCTAGGGCGCCTGTTTATCAAGTTTTCACTATTGGACAAAAGGATTTCTCTTTACTTTTTTGATTTTTTTTTTGACTTTTTTTAATTTTTGGATAGAAGGAGAATATGGATAGGAGGGACTCAAATGTCTAGTTCCATGAAAGGTGATAGTCATGCTAGAAGGATGATGTCATCACATGGACCATGCCAAGTGTGCTCATAGATGTTGGTAAGGGATGACATGAAAGGGAGATGGAGTAGGTAGATGATGGATTATGATGTGGATTATGGAGGGATTGGTGGATTATGATGTGGACTATGTAGGGAAATAGTGGATTATGATGTGGATTGTTTAGGACTTATACAAAGGGATGGATGAAAGGTTTATGAAAAAGCATGAACCATAGGAAGGTGATTGGGAAGATATGTAGGATAGTAGTTGAAGGATGGAGAGATGGAGGTATGTGGGAATGTAATCATGACCAACAGTTGCACACACCGTGTTAAACATTGAAGATTTTGATGGAAAGGTGGTGTAGGAAGCAATGGCAATGTTTGCTTAGGAGATGGTTGATGCAATGCTTTAGGTACCTGTTGCCCAATTTTCACCTACGGGCTCAATCAGGCAGGATAGATTATGTTTCAGATGTTCATGAAGGCCAAATGGGACATTTGCATCAAGGGTTAGATCATACACCCGATGATATTTCACAAGGAGCTCAGTTGAGAGGTCTGCCTCAATCGAGTTTGGCATAAAGTTCCTCTAAGGAGAAAGTCGGCAAAACCTTCCGGTTGTCTTGCCGACTAGCAGGGGGTTTGTTCATTTTTGAAATGTCCCGATCAGCCAAACATTTTTATCGCTGTGAGGTTTTGTATCTCCCTTCGCATGGGAGGTATCTCACCGACAGGAAGGTTTGAGCTCGCTAAGAGATAAAGGATTCAGTGTGAAGTCTTGCCGACCCATGGTGGTCTCGCCAAAACGGGATGCCTTCAGTGTAATGTGGTAGCTTCGGCGAAAGGTCTCACCGATGACAGAGGGTTTCGCCAAAGTGAATGATCTCGAGGAGATGTCTTCCCGAAAGGATAGGGTCTCGGCGAAAGTTGGTGCCTTCGCTATGATGTCTCCTCGACCTGTTGAGGTCTCCCCAAAATGGAGGTCTTGGTGTAAGTTTTGGCGCTCGGCATAAGGTCTCATTGATAGCGAAAGTCTCGCTGACATAGATGACATCGGTATAACGTCTTGCCGAAAGGCTAAAGTCTCGGCAACAGGGGCTAGCAAAGGGGTAAAGTCTCACCGACAGGGTGGACTCTTGCCGATAAGAAAGGAAGCGGCATCGGCGAAAGAAAGGTGCTCGCCGTGATGTCTTGCCAACCCGATGGGGTCTTGCCGAGATGAAATGAGCTCGCCGAAGGATCTTTCCTTCGGCACAAAGTCTTGCCGACGATGGGGAGTCTTGCCGATAGCGATCAACTTGCCCATGGAAATGGATATCGGTATAACTCTTGTAGCTCGATATGAAGTCCTGCCGACCATCGTATGTCTTGCCGAAGGCTACTGCGAGGTCTAAATGCATTGGGGAGACACGATTAGTGTCTCACCAATATGCATTTTTTTTTCTGAGAACTTTTGACCGCCTGAGGAAGCTTGCGTGGCATCTTTTCAACCAATCGGAGGGAACTGTGGGTAGTTTGACTGTCGCGACTATCCTTGTGAGGAGGATCAACTGAATGAAAGCAACATGGATCTGCTCTGTGATCAAGGGTGATGAATCGGTTCGAAGGCAATAGTGTTGTCTCTATGGAGGCCGACGACAAGGAGTATCTGATGCTACTTCTAGAGGGGGATCAACTTGAGGAAAGATCTGGAGCGAGATCAGACATAAAATAAGAGGAGGCCACGAGTCTCCGTAACAGCTGGGATCTCTGCTGGCAGAAGAGGGGGATCAACATTAATGATAATGCTTTAGAGCATTCAAAGCGGCCCTTCAAGGAGGTTCGAGGATGGACATAGAGGCCGGAAGTAAATGCAACTGTTACATAAGATCTGAAGGCTTCTCCTGAGGGAGATTCTTCACATCGACATGGACAGCAAGGATACACTTGAATGTAGCATTAACTTCATTTGAAAGATCTAAGGGTATATCTTTTTCTAGAGGCTGATATTTTTGTAAGCCCTAAGGGGCCGATACTTTTGTATATAGGGCATTTTTGCCTCTTTGTAAAGCAGTTCTCCTTATGCTTTTCGAAAGTCTGTGACTTTTGCAGTCCTTTCTTAGATTAGCAAACTTCTGTAACTCATTTTGGAGCATAGTATATAGAGTTTACCTTGGTCACTATTGATGTTTCAGATTACCATCTTGTTCTTGCAAAGTGTTGTGCATTTCAAGTTCATGATCAAGTTATTTTGTGAATTTTCCATTCCCTTATAACTTTATCTATTGTTTTCATGCCTTCCTTTGCAAAAGTATCATTATACGAATCACAAATTGTGTTCACATAATCACACAGATTCTAATATGTGAAAAACTTTTCCTTTTTTTTGAAAAAGTGTGTGAATCAAACCTGTTTGTGAGACATTAATGTAAAGCTTATAGAATTTGAGGTGTAATCTTATGCTCATTGCCAATTTTCAAGTGTAACCTAAGTATTCCATTGCTCTTATCAGTTTGGTGTATTACCATAGCGTTTAGTTTTATTTTTTATGCACTCCTTCTCCCTTTCCCTTTACATAATCAGTAGTTTAGGTGATACCAAAGGAAGCCGACCTTCTCCAGAGGTTGACCTCTGTCTACAAGTGACCCACACCTTTTGAGGTCTTCCCATGTTACACTGAGGTGTTGAGCATCAGGTTCAACAAGGGTGCAATTTCAGGTGATAATAGTACCCACATAGACTTAGTATTTTTATGAGTTTTATTTTGCTTGTGGGATTTAGGAATTTGAGACTTTTGAATGGAATGAGAATGCAGGGTGTGTTAGAACTATAAAATTTTGAAATTTTATAGTTAATGAGTCTACAAAATAGTCCTCACCATAAGCACAAATTTCTCTCTTCACAATATTTTTTCCCATATTTTGCCATATGACCCCATAAAATCCATCGAGTCATGAATATTTCACCATATTACCCATATCGGCAAGAGAAGGCCATGGTCTCCCTGACCTATAATGTTTTTTCACTAATATATACTTGTTGCAGATTATCGGCATGACATATTTATTGTCTTGGCGATAGAAAGATCATATCGGTAGGAGAATTATTATCGGGATGAGTCATAGTGAACTCATATATGTCTCATCGACCAACGCATGGAATGATGTATCAGCTAAGCTAAGGGACATCAGGGTGATGTCTTACCGAAAGCATCGGGTCTTGCCGATAAAACGCAAGGGGATTCCATCAGAAGGCTATCGGGAGGAAGTCACGTAGTCTTGCCGACTCAAATGTCACACCGATAGAGATATGCATCGGCAAGAGAAAATTTCATCGACATGAGTTCCACCGAATATGAAAGTTACACCGATGAAATACTTCGGGGAGAGTCTCACCGAGTAGAATATATTGGAGAAACGGGTTCGGCGAGACAATTGGCATTGGTATGAGTCTTATCGAATTTTCAAAGTCACGCCGAGGTGTGGTTTCATCAGTGAAAGTATGATTATGTCTCAGCGACCAGAAAGTCACCATGGGGTGTATCTCGGTAAGACACAATGAAGTCTATGAAACATCTCCCTGACTCGGAATTGTTACAGCGATATACAAAACTGAAGCGATAGCCATCGGTGAGATTCCAAATGTCGATGAGACTGCAGGATGTCTTGGCGAAAGGTTTAATGAACGTTGCAAAAGGATATCGCCCCAGATTTAAAATTTTCTCACCGACAAGACATTTGATGTGACAGTATGAGTTTCAAATAAGTTTTCATTCGTGCTTCAGCTGACACATTAATGGCGCGACGGGATATAACAGGGAGAATTCAATTGAAGGCATTTGTGTTGAATTGGTAACAGGAATCAGCAAGGCGAATGAGGAGCTAGGGCATTCTTTCATTCTGAAAGCTTCAAGCAGATACATGGGATGTGCAGGGATTGATGGATGCTGCTAAGAAAACATCGACTGCATTCTCTAATGATAGAGGAAAACTAAAAGAAGCTGCCGGATGGAAAAGTGAGAGTGAGTCAATACTGAATGAAATCCAAAAGGTTGCTACTGTTGAAAGCACGACATTGGATGAGGCGAGCGAGTAGAACGAAAAGATGATAAGGATGGAAATTTCAATCCGGAACGCAATTGGAGATGCGGATACACATGAGTGTCGGGATTATTTGGATCATCTAACTAAAACTCATTTGTGGCTAAATAGAGCTTGATTGTCTTTTAATCTATTTGTTATGTAAACTTATGAAATTTCTGAAAGGATGCGTCCTTTCATGTATTCAATGTATAAATATCTATTTCGGAAACAAAATAGAGATATAAGATAATAGGATATAAGATAGGATAGAAGAGATACAGTAGAATACAATGTTTCACAAATATGAGACTATGATGCATGTTTGAAATTATGGAGTTATCAATGGAAATCATTTAATATGGTGCAGTCATTTCTGGTATCAGTTGTTTATTGTGTTCATTGAGAGCATTATTGAAGTTGTCTCCAAAGTTGGTGTTTTCTGGTTATTTAAATTGGTGTAACAAGTTTATATCCAGTTTCTCAGTGCACATTTGTTGTATCTGTATGGTCAATCGATTGGTTCTTTCAAGTAAAGATTAAATCCTTTAAGTTGATCATAGTAACTAGAGAATGTCAGTTGGATCATTAAGGAGAACTCAGTAATCATAACCTTACATGCTTATACAAGTTATAAACTAAATCATATGTTGAACAACTTGAATACTTGCCAGAAAGAAGTACTTGTTCTAGGTTTCTTTTGACTCCACACACCCTATAAGGCACTGGTCTCTGTAGTTTCATCGTTCAGTTTTATTCAATTCCTTTTTTACATCTGTTAACTGAACATATTAGGTTTTAGTTTTAATATTGTATACAATTTATACCAAATTTCAATTTAATTTGTCCACTCCCATCTGCCATTGTGGGCAAAATAGTTCAGAAGAAATAAGCATAAGTCAAGTCTGCCTTATTCATATAGGTACACCCACCTAGGTTTAGCAGCACCTAAAGAGTAGAAGGTCTAAACTATTTGACCTTGTCTATTACCCTAAAACGTACCAAGAGATTGGCAACCTCTTGAGGTGTTCTTACCTGCATTTTTGAGAGCTAACAGGGTGAAAGTGGATGGTTGGGATTTTTGAGATGTAGATGCCTCGTTTGACTTGATTTCCTTTTTCTTAGGGACCCAAACCATTTTAGTTTTGGCCTTTTCT
The DNA here is from genome assembly GCA_007258455.2 of Sequoia sempervirens. NCBI lineage: Eukaryota > Viridiplantae > Streptophyta > Pinopsida > Cupressales > Cupressaceae > Sequoia > Sequoia sempervirens. Next base: position 87,984,409 of record VDFB02000002.1, on the reverse strand, counting down.
TTCAGAGGTATGGGCTTATATAGCTTTTTAGATGTACTTGGATTTGACTTTTTGCAATTGTATCTTAAGGCATTCAGATCTTTAGGATTTTTAACTTTATATGTAGAGGCATCCAAATTTTTATTTTAGAATCCCTTGGGTTTGGTGAAATGAGTGGAAGCTTTATGTTTAGAAAATGTGTGCATTTTTTGGTCATGATTAGGATTTTCAGAAGATTTATGGATAGATGGATAAGGGTTGGAGGATAGGGATATTAGGTGTTGGGAGTAGTGGAGGTAGATTAGATGTAGGGATATTAGGAGTTGGAAGCAATTGTGGTAAAGCAGATGATGGAAGGTGTACGGTCACATGCTTTTGCAATTTATAGGATGATGGACGTGGAATGGAAACATCTATTTTGGGTGTATGATAGGGCTTATGATGGAAGGAGGTGGACTTAGGAGGAATGGAGGAATTATCAACATCTTTAGATTGGTGTCCTTGGGGTGTATATCCAAGACCATATGAGCGTGGAGGGACTTTAACATGGATTGGCTCCAAAATACCTTGTTCATGAAGGCCTAAGCCTTTACCTTTGTAGTTCATGTTTTGGAGTATACGATGGACAATAGGACTAGGTGTAGTTTGGATATTAGACTTGAGTTCATTATTTGACAGAGAAGGTGAAGTGTAGGATAATGGTTGTTGCTTTCCTACAGAGGAACATTCATGAATAAAGGTGGATAGACTGATAGGACATGGTGGTGGATTTGAAATGGGGTTGATAGTGGATGTGGAAGGATCATTAGGATCTTGATTATGTTCATTTAGATCCACACTATTATTTTGATCTTCTACATTTTCTTGGGAGGCATGTGTCTCATCATGGCAAGTGGATAATGCAGGATCATGGATAGGACTAGGTAGGGGGTGGATAGGAGCAATGAAGGTTTCTTGCTCATGGATAGGTGAAGTGATAGGCTCTTGACCATGGAATACATAGAGTTGGATAAGAGGATCACCATGGCCTTCTTGATCATAGGTAGAATCTAGATCATAAAGGGAAGCTTGATCATGAATAGGACCAAGTATGTTATGAGTGGTATCATTAGAAGAGCCTAGATCTTGATTAGAATGAGAGATTAATGTTTCCTCGTGCTTAGGATAATGCTCTCTCTTGGATTTGAGTAGAAATGGAAGTGGAAGGCTCTAGAAGAGGCTTGGTATGCTCGTTGTGATAAACAACATAGGGGCATGATGGACTTTGACTTAGACATATAAGATCAATAGGTTGTGGATCACATGATGGAGTTGGAGGAATAGGCATGACATTCAAAGGTTCTTTGGTAAGCTCATTAATGGGTGCTTGACATGGGGATGGTCTATTCCGTGCTAGTAGTATTTGGAGAAAATCATCAAAGGATTCTTTGGTTGATGGATTAGAGCTTGGGAAGTTGGATGGTGGTGTTGGTGTAGGACTAGTATGCTTTGAGATAGGCATTTTATTAGATAGTGATGGAGGACTAGTAGATGGAGTGGTGTATGATTCCAAACTTAAGGTGGTATTTCCCCTGTCAATAGTATCATTAATATGACCTAAGACTTCTACAATTTTTTCATCATCACTAGGATCTACAAAGTTCTCATCATCACTAGGAGTAAAGTTTGATCCACCTCAGAGGATATATGGTTTTGGATTATCTTCATGATTAGGCGAAGGGGCTCCTCGAAGTATGAACTTGGGCTTGTGACTAAGATTGTTAAGGATTAGGACCATTTTAGCAAGTGCTTGATTAGGATTAGGGTGATGATGATGATGTGGAATGATTAGATTGGATGACTTTGATTGATTAGGATGAAATTGATTGGAATGTGATTAGAAAGAGGATGATTAGGATGATTAGAATGATATGTTTATGTGTTGGTGTTTATAGCTTGATATGGCAATTTGCAAATAGATGATTACACATGTACACACATGAATCACACACGTAAGACACATAAGAAAGTTTGCATTTGAAATTATGAATGTGATGATTATGCACACACTTGAAGAAGACACGTCAACAATTCTTAGAACTAGTCAAGTGGGCATGGCCAATTAGGTCTCAAGGTAGGATGCATGAGGTTGACTAGGGATGATTTGAAAGCAAAATCCTGCCACACAACTGGGAGAAAAGGGTAACCCACCCTTCACCTTCACTTCCCAAAGGTATAAAGTTATTTGGGGCTTAGCCAAGAGTGACAAGATTTTAACTCCCAAAGAAGCGTGTCTTTAGATTCACACTTTGATTGAGGTCGTCCCTTGGAGGGGTGTGTGCTCCAAGCAGGCCTCCTAAGAAGGGTATGACAAAAGTGAACCAAGTGAGGTGTTTTTAATCACACACGCACTCGATTCACACTCGTAGTTGTTAATTTCCCTTTTAGAAAATCAAAATGTGTGTAAAACAGTTCAAGCACTTGTTCTTTTTAGATCCCAAATCAAGATGTGATGGAAGATAGTGGTTAATTTTAGACTCGATTTTTGATATGTGATTGAAGACAAGATTCATTTTAAGAGCCCAAATCCAAATGTGTGACAAACAAGATTAATGAGAAATGAAAGATTAGAAGGAATGCACTTGAAATTTTTGCTTTCAATATGTTGTGTATGATTGATCTTGATGCGGTTCCAGCTCCTTAGATGCACCTACAAGCCGCCAAATCATAAAACAACAAAGAAACTTTCATAGAAAAGCATGAGATGAGAAAGATGAAGTCTGATAAAATCTTATTAAGAAGATGACCTGATATAGCTGAATAGATTGCATAAAAAGTAAAACTAAATTAGAATTTTATTCTAATCTAAAAAATAAATCTAAATTAGAATTTTATTCTTATCTAAAAAACCAAATCTAAATTAGAATCTTAATCTAATCTAAAAAAACAAATCTAAATTAGAATTTTATTCTAATCTAAAAAAACAAATCTAAATTAGAATCTTAATCTAATCTTTAAACACAAATCTAAATTAGAATTTTATTCTAATATAAAAAAAACAAATCTAAATTAGAATTTTATTGTAATCTTAAAAACAAATCTAAATTAGAATTTTATTCTAATCTAATCTAAAAAAAACACATCTAAATTAGAATTTTATTCTAATCTAAAAAAAACCAAATCTAATTAGAATTTTATTCTAATCTAAAAAACAAATCTAAATTAAAAAACAAATCTAAATTAGTATCTAAATTAGAATTTTATTCTAATCTAAAAAAAAAAATCTAAGAAAAATAAATCTAAATTAGAATTTTATTCTAATCTAAAAAAAAATCTAAATTAGAATTTTATTCTAATCGAAAAAAAACAAATCTAAATTAGAATTTTATTCTAATCTAAAAAAAACAAATCTAAATTAGAATTTTATTCTAATCTAAAAAGTAAAATCTTAGAAAACTAATCCTCCTTGTGAACATTCTGCAGCCGAACAATATGAAGCCGGATAGTGGCAAGATTGTAAAACCTGCAATCATTGTAACAATCCACATGCAAAACTTGACAAATGAGGGTTAGATAAATAAAAAAATTTAGAAGAAAAACCTGCAAAAACGTATGATTAGATCAAGAGATGTTGGGTTTCACCAAATGTGTTAGGGTAAAAATCTTAGGGAAAAAGCATAAAAATCAATAATGAAACCCTAACAAGCACAATGAAGACAACATGAAAATAAAAATAATAAACATAAACACAAACCGATCTCCATATTATGCTCGATTTATCTCCATTGCTCTTCTCCACGTCGCATGAGAATGCAAGAATTTGAAGGTTTGATTGTTGATTGCTCAATTTCGCAGCATGACGATAAGATGTAGATGATAGAAGAAAAATAGATAGATGAAAGATGATGGATGAAAAACTGTAGAGATAATTCGACAGAGTAAGGGTACTTGAAAGCTCATCCATGCAAATGGCTTGGTTGTGGGTTGATTTATAGACTTGCAAGATGGATGATCAACGGTGGGGAGAAAAAGGATGAATCAATGGATGAGAGTGAAGGAGAGACAAGAATGAATGTGCATGCGCCAAGTGTCCATGAAAAGACACTCTATTTAGAAACCTTGGGTGGGCTTTGATAGTGGTAAGATTCCTTTCTCCACATAGAACACTTTTTCTATTTTGGAGTTGGAGTGATGAGGAGATAATAGATTTTTAGATATTTTATTAAATTGTCCCACATTTTGACTATTGCCATTTTTCAAAGACAACGAAGCCCACTTGCACATTTTATAAGAATAAGATAAAAATGGAAGAAAATTAAATTAAATAAATAAAATTTATTTAATTTAGGTGGATGGTGAATAAATAAATAAAATAATTGATTTTATTTATTTATTAGAAGAAAGATACAATAATTAAATAATTTAAAATTATTTAATCATTTGATGGAAGATAGAAGAATAATGAGCATTAATTAAATAAATAAAATTTATTTAATTAATTAAAGATATGAAGAGGGAAATGACATATAAGTGTGTTAGACAAAATGAAGGTATGCGGTGAAAAATGTGAAAAATGCCTAAATAATGAAATGGGCCAATTTTGGGTGTCTACAGGTCTTTCTTCCTTTTCCAGTTAGAATGAATAAGCCAATCTTAATTTCATATCCTTGTATCTAGGGGTGAGATTAATGGTTGTAGTTAGTTACTAGTTTGAATAAGTCTCTCCCCGTTTTTGTATAAAGTTAGGGGATGAGTTCATAGCTAAGTTAGTTGGTTGTTACAAGTTATTAAGTAGTTAGTCATTTCCAATTTTTATCTAGAAACATGTTGTTAAGATGCCATTATTGAATACAATCTAAAGAAGGGTTCTGTTTGATATTTGGTGTTATGCAATGAATGGAGTTATATGTTACATGGATGCGGAAGATTCTAAGTTAGATCTGGTTCTTAGTTAAGCAGGACAGTCCCCTGAGCTGGCCACATGAGGTACTTCCTTTCACTTTATTCAGTTATTCATTTATTTATGCATTCTTGTTAATAACATTTTTATTGTTTCATAATTACATCGCAAGTAAGGTAGAAATAGTTTTTATGGTTGATTTCATTAGTCATTGTTCATGAACAACTATATAAATAGTGAATCTTAGTACTCTGGAGGTTAGATTTAATTGCTTTGATATTCTGAATAAGTTTTAGATTGATTTTGTACTTACTTATTATTAGCAATCACCTACAACCTATGGTAAAGGTACCCGTAGCCATTAGGTTTTGTAACTACTTTTACTGTTTTTGTAATTCTATGAGTTTTCAACAAAGTAGAATAGTTGAATGAGTTTACATAGGATAATTTAGGTGTACACGAGTCTATGAAGGCACATATTGTGCAGTACCATCATAAGCTTACACACCTTGGTTGATGATTTAATCTAGTCTTAACAATGTGAAGTGGAATGTTCAACCAGTTAACCCTTTGAATTGAGTAGATTTTACCAAGTTTACAAACACATTAGTTAGACTCTACAATGGTGCTCAAACCAAAATCATAGGCTTCACAAAAAATTCAATGCATACTAAATTTTTAGGTCTATGAAATGCAAGAATTTTAAAAAAATCCATAAACCTTGTGCAAAAATCAGATGGTGATTCTCTTTCATGCTCTCTAATATCGTACAATACTTAGATAGGAGATACATGATAAACACTATGTGCACATTGTCTATTAAAGTTTATAACAAGATATTTATAACATTCCTTTGATAATCACCCTTATGACAACCTATCCCACATTCAACCATATTTCAACTAAGTTTGACCCCTAATTCACTTTCAAATGTTATATCCCTCACATTTGATTTTATGTCGCACTCCTCATCTTCAATTAAGATTTCTTCCTTCTCACACCTTCCTTGGAGTCTCTCAAGACTTGAATAATTGCATGGTTGTTTGACTATAACTACATACTTGTCCTTGTCATGACAAATATCTTTATTTCCCATTCCAAACTATTCATCTACAAAAAATATTTTACAATTATCAACACTTGTAGATGCAAGACCTTTCATCATTAAAAACTTTAGGTTATTTTCAATATTTATTGCAATAGTGTATGCTTGTTAAAGTGTCATGGTATTTTATCTCAATAAGAATGTCATCTCTTCATTTAATGCACCTAATATAAAACCAAGAACATCAAACCATTCAACCTTATATTTTTTGGAATGTATCTTATACTTTGAATAATTCTCATATTAAAAGTAGGGATCCGTTCCTCTTCATCCTTCTAAAGGTGAATGTGTTTGTTGATCAATGAATTTACATATACTCTTTCACCAAATTTATCTATAAAACCTACTTTGAAGTCTCCCCATGAATTACTAATAAGCACTAACATATCAAAGAACCAATCCCTTGCATCTTATTTTAAGGATTGCACAAAGATTTTCATTATGACATCCTCTTCCTCAATATCAAAATCTCCCATTAAATCATTGAATGCACGAAGATGTTTTTTTTCTAATTCAAAGCTATCTCCAACGAATTGAAGAAAATAACCTCTAACTTAATTGGGAATGGGATTTGGATAATTTGGGCTACCATTAATATTAAGTCATTTGCACCTTCTAGTAGAGAAAGGCACTATTTGAGGGCATGAATAATAATTTTTTGTACCATGTATTATGATTTTGAATATGCAGGGGAAGGCTAAAGTGACATTTAATTTTTAGATCTACCCTTAATGATAACTACTCCCCTTATTAGCATTTTCTATAACTACTTTCAACTCAACAAGAATTTGGGATTGTAACAATGAAAATTGTACTCCCTTGGAGATGGTACAATTTCTCTTAATTTGGAAATGATTAAAGTTAAAATGAACTTAAGGTTGCCTTGATCTAGTGTTGTGATGTGTTTTACACATCCACATTAGGTCTTGGGCCCTTTTTAAGCTAAATAAACCTAACTTTTCCTTGATTTAATGTTGTAAAGTGTATTCATTTACACCTTCACATTAAATTTAGGGCCCTTGGACCTAATGCTGCCTTAATTTAGTGCTGTAATGTGTTGTACACATTCATATTGGATTTAGGGCCCTTTTAAGCTAAATAGACCTAATTTTTCCTTAATTTGATGTTGTAAAGCATATTTATTTACACTTTCACATTAAGTTTTGGGACCTCTTGCATTTATGACCTTAATATCATCTTTAATAGGCCCCTAGACCCTATATTATGCATCTTGAGGCTTATTTCAACTGAAATCTCGACAAGATCAACAAATAGACTTAATTTCTTAAATCCCTAACACTTTCTCTGTAAAAAGGCTCTATGGGACGCATACGCCACCTTGGGCATATGATTCCCACCTAGGTGGGACCCATACACTAGAGATGGCATATGAGTCCCATTTGGCCCCTTTTTAGGTTTTTGAGTGGGAAATTAAGGTTTTAAATTCAAATTTTATGAATGTCGGCCTCTGGGATCTAATAAACAGTAACTTGGATGGATTTCCTATATAAACATGGTCTCAAATCATTATTTCATTAAGCCTTTATGATATCAAGTCAAGCACTCAAGATTTTAGCATTCCAAGACTTCATAAGAGCATCAAGAGAGTTTACAAGATCACTTCTAAGGCATTCAAGGGCAAAATTCTTCATCAATTTTTGCAAAAATTCAAGATCCATCATCATGTAAAGGTTATCAAGCATAAAGCATGTTGTTGAGCTAGTGTTGTGATGTTGCATTCAAGAACCAAGATCAAGAATTATTCTACACTTATTTCAAGATCTAGATCCACATCCTTCACGACCACTTCATGTTAGGTTGTTAATTTACAAGACATCATTCAAGATATCATTATTCATGTTTCATGTTCCATGCTTCATGCTTCATGTCCTTATTTCATTATCTCATCATTTGGTTTAATTACCTAAAAGGGGTTTGAACAAGGCAAACCCCCATTTACTAACAAACCAACAAGTTTTTCTCGCTCTACATATGTGATTGCAGATCTAGGTGTCTTGGAGCTTGGAGATCCCTTGAAGATTAGGTTACAAGCTTGGATAAAGTTTTTGGAGTTGTCCCCTCATTTTCAAGGTTGCTATCTTCACAAAAAGTCATCTACAAGTCTGAAATCAGGGTTTTAGATCTAAAAACAAAGTGTGGCAGAGAGAGAAGAGATTGGAGAGAAAAATCATACCTTAACCTTTAGAAAAAGCACACTGAGGCTGATACAAAACCTTGGGTGTATGAGTCCTAGTACAACCAATTTTTAGAGTTTCTAGAGATTCAAAATGAGCACTACCAAATTCCAGTTTTGGTACAGAAAACCCAGTTTGGGACTAAATCGCCAAGACTAGCGTATGAGTCCCACTTAATATTAAAATCAAAATTTCTAGCATTTCTAGTCCTCATTCAAGCCTCTATAGGTTTCCTGGTGCACAATTTTGATTTTACAACTTTTTGTTTTGATTTATATGCATTTCTAGGTCATTCATTCAAGTTTCATGCATCATTAGGTTTAAACATTAGATTTGGCATTTCATTAGTCTTTCCAAGGCATAACTTGGTGGTGAACCCCTCATTAGTTTATAATCAAACCCTAGGACAACCCTATTATCAAATCTCTTTCCCCTTTCTCCATTGGATTGAGATTTCTAGGGTTTCCTTGAATGTGGGGTATATAAGATTGTTGTTCTATGTCCTAAACCCTAGTTATGGAAATTTTCTATCTTACATTTTGGTGAACGTGACTTTAGAACATTTCATTTTCTGATCTGTAGTGCATCATCATACTAGATTTTTCTTGCATTAACATTGCATTAGGGTTTGCATTAGTTAATTAGCATTCTAGGGTTTCTAATTCTTGCATTGGTGAAAGTGCATATAGGTTGCATTTTTACATCTCAAATCATTGAAAAGCATTTGAAAAATGCATTGCATTTAGTCTACAAATCATACAAACTAAAAAGCATAAAAATCACTTGAAATTTATTGAAATTTGTGCAAAAAACCCTCACTGGGACTTATACGCCCCTCTAGGCAATTTAGTCCCAATGCAGATTTGAAACTGCCTTTTACAACATTAAAAACCTTGTTTATGCACTTCTATTTGCTGCCATTAGTTAGTTGTTTTAGTTGGTTGAATTTTTGTTACATGCATTTCACTAAATCTAGCTTAAATTGGTTCATTTCATGCATTGCTTAATTCCAAATTTACATTTACAACATTTCATTTTCAAATCGTGGCATAGTGTAATCAGTAAATTACCTTGTTCGAAATCTAAAAATTGCATTTACACATTTCATTCTAGGTCTCTACATTGCAATTCAAGCCACTTTCCATTTTAATTTTGCATAGATTACTTTTCACAAATGTTGGTATCTATCTTTTCCAATTTTGTAAAGAAAATGTTAGTCACTAAGCATTAGTCATTCATTCAATGCATTCCCTAGTTATGAGAGTGTCTTAGTGCAAGAGAGTGAAAATATTAACGCTTGCCTTAAACTTACACCCCCTCCTGTCTCTCTTGTTTGTGGGAATGATGTGATAGAAGAAGATGAAAATATAGACAATCCTGATCATCATAGTTGCTCTTCTCCTAATACCTCTCCTACATGTGACGAAGGTATTTCAATGTTAGAAGCTGCACTCATTGAGAATCATGACATTGTTGAAAGCTCCTCTTCTATAAAATCTCCTACATTGGAAGATATTATAGCACAAGAGAATGAAATCATAGACACATTTCTAAACATCACCTTACCTACTTTCCACTCTCCCTTTGCTTGTGAGGATGATTTAGTGGAAGAAGATGAGATTGTAAATAATGAGGATATGTTGGTGTTAGACGATAAAAAATTTAAGGTCTGTAACAACCCTCTTTATGATCCTTCCCCTACCTATCCTGTTTTGGAAGACATTAGGGAACAAAGGAATGAAATCATAAATGATCATGAAAATAATACTTGTCCTTCTCCTAGTATCTCTCTTAGTTGTGAAGAAGATACTTTGATGTTAGAAAATACAAGTCATGAGAATCTTATGTGTCTCTCTTCCCTTAGGAAAAACATTATTGAACAAGAGAATGTCATTATTGATAAACAAAACAATTCAACCATCGATCATTCCCGTACTAGCGATGAAGTCATTTTAGAAGAACCAATATTTGAATGTCCAGAACATTTGGTTTGTAGTTCTCCTAAAAATTCTTCTCCTAGGGAGGATATCATGATGCAATAAAATGACAACAATAGTATTGTGGCTTCCTTAGGCAATGGTAAAAAGGTGATTCTAGATTTCCCTATATTAGAAATACATCAAAGCAAGACCGCTGAGATTATGAATGCACAAGTGTCCATTAGATCCCCCTTGACTACTGGACCTCCTACATACCCTGTGGGACATCCTTTGAACCCTCTAATTCTTTACCCACTCTCACAACAACCGCAAACTCAAAACAAACTCGAACTTAACCTTTATCCACCTAAGAATAATGTTTAGAAACAATCAAATTATGATACTGTTGCTCATACATATAACACTAGAAACAATATGCAACCAAGACAAACACCTTCAACATCCCTCCCATTAGCTAACCCTATCTTTCTTGGTCTTCCTCATCTACCTTTACAAAGTGGAAAGGAGTATGATCTTGTTGAACAACTTAAGAATACTCCTGTTAAGATATCATTGCTGGACCTTATTCAAGCCTCCCCTCACTATCACAACATGATTTAAAGTGCTTTACAACAAGTTCCTATCCCTTCTAGTGCACAACCAAATGACATAGCAGCCCTGATTCAAGAAAAGATTGCTGACATTGTTTTCCACCAAAGTGAGCTCCCTCCTTTGGGAGTGCAAAAACAAAATGAAAGTCTCGTGATAATAGCTCAATATAAAAGAATAGGGATAAAGTGAACCCTTGTTGATAATGGCTCCGCCCTTAATCTGTGTAGTGTGACCCTTTTGGATAGACTTGGCATGGATAAATAAAAAATTCAACTTGATTCTTTATTTATTAAAGGATTTGACAATGTAGGAAAACAACTGCTTGGTGTGATCACTTTACCTATTATAGCTAGAAAGGCCACATTAGAAACACCGATCCATGTTATGCCTCACAATCTTTCATACAACCTTCTTTTAGGTAGATTGTGGATTCATGCAATGAATGGGGTTCCTTCTACTTTCACCATGTAATGAAGTATGTCTACAACAACAAAGTGTACAAACTCGAAGCTAACCCCAAACCAAATAGTTGTTTAAACATTGAAAAAAACAAAGAAAATCCATTAAAAACATTAACACCAACTACACAAGTAGAACCCGTGCAACAAAAAGACAAAGAAAAACATATTAAATAAATCACAAAGTTATTGGAAGATGATTGGGGTCCCTTAGACTTTGAACCAACATTAATGGGAAAATACAAAATCATAAATAAAGATTTTGAAAAAAGAAAATAAAAAGCGGTAATTTCAACACAAAATTCGGAAGACCCTTCGAAAGCATCCACCTCAACCACTTTAGAAGAAGAAAATTATACGAAAAACTATGATGAGATAGACTATCAAAAACCACCTAATCCAAAAGAAATAAAAATGCTTTATGGAAAAGGTTATGAACTTATGAAACAACTTGGATATAGTGATAAAGGATGTGGTGCTAGAGAACAAGGTATCCGTGTCCCTATAGAGACACACACACAAGAAAAGACTAGTGGTCTTGGTTATTGTCCTTCAAAAGAAACAAATAAGCCTTCACTCAATATCAACACTATTACAAAAGATTCCTCTAAGCCAACTTTAACATTAGTGCATCCTGAACTAATAGACACTAGCGGTCTTGATTGTTACCATTTGAAAGAAATGAAAGAAACAAATAAATCTTCGCTTAATATCAATGTCATAATGCAAAACACCAATGATTCAAGTTCATTAGATTTTACATCTTCCTTTAAAGAAGAGTACAAAATCTTGCAATCTAAAGAGTCTCGTGTAAGTATGACATCTTGTACTAAGCAAGAGATATCTTTGTCACAAAATAAAGGAACATTTTTCTACTTTTGATCAAGAGAGTATCTTGTCGAGACTCCTCCAAGATTGCTTGATATCTCTCCCTCCAAAAACACGAAGGAAATTCTACTACAATAATTCATTTTGTGCATATCATAGAGTTCATGGTCATTCTACTAATGAATATAAGGCTTTAAGTGATAGAATCCAACATCTTAAGGAGTGTGGTGCTCTTCCTTATGTTGGATAACCCAATTCCTCTAATCGATATTGATTTCCACTCTAGCATGTTTCTCATCAAACATTTCGGCTCATCCTCATCCTACACTAAGTGGGGGTAAGGGGTTAAGTAGCCTTGTCCTTGTATGTCACTTGTCGTTGTCTCTTTTGGATAGTTGATTGCCTTTCATGTATATACAAGAGCAAGCTTGGAATGTGGATGAGATGCCTTAAGTTGGATCGCATGTGACGTACTAAGTTATAAATTTTAGGGGCAGCCCCTTCCCTTTTCATGACGTAGCTTATTGGAAACATATGACTTGGCATAGAGTTTTCCGAGTAAGCTCTCATGTCTCCTACTTTTGAAGTAATTTCTCATAGCAATGGTGTTAGCAACCACTTCAAAGTGGGGACATACATTGACACTCATGTTTCACTATGGTTTTCTTTATTCTTGTGATGCGTCCTTTTCTTGGTGGTATCATTGGGCTTGATATCCTCCAAGAGTGTGATATTTCTTTGACTTGTCCTCTCTTGGAGACATTAGGCGCAATGTTCCCTAAGATGAGACCTTACATGAACTAAGCAAAATCCCTTTAAACGTTCCTTACACTATTTCGGATTTATAATTTTGGTTATATGGCCACCTTGCATAACACACTTTGCATGCCTATGGAGCCATCTTGTTTGTTCATGAGTTCCAAGCATACGAAGCTTTGCTTGCCTCGTGAAGCTTGAAGTTCATTTTTGCGTGGCACCTTATCAAAGTTATCAAGAGGTATAACTTTGGTATGGTTTGATGGGAAGCTGATTTGAGGCATGACTTTCCCTTAGCCACTCACGTGTGTGTGTGAGCGCATACGGACCGTGTGTGTATGTGTCTCACCTTCTTAGATTACTCACCCAACGAATAGCCTGATGTTCTGTTGCCTCAGTGAGTGTGCATTTTTCAGACAAATAGCTTAGATTTGATCCACAACGCAATGGACAAACAGTCGAGGCTTGATCCACCTATTTCTATTTTTTATTGTTTTTGTTTTTCCTTTATTTTATTGAAATTACATATTTGCGTATCTTGTCTTGTTGTTGTATACTATACACCTTGTGTGTGTTCTTTTTGTGCTTATGTCAGTTTGACATAGGATCTTGGACCCTAGGGGCTTAACCGCCTCCTCGATCTTTGTTATCCTAGACCATCTACATCGGTACACTTGGACCCCTCTTGAATGTCTACTTTAGTGTGAGTTTGAAGCAAGTTCATCCTCTCACTAAAGTGGGGGCTAAATGTAACAACATAAATTGTACTCCCTTGGAGATGGTACAATTTCTCTTAATTTGGGAATGATTAATGTTAAAATGAACTTAAGGTTGCCTTGATATGGTGTTGTGATGTGTTTTACACATCCACATTAAGTCTTGGGCCCTTTTCAAGCTAAATAATCCCAACTTTTCCTTGATTTAATGTTGTAAAGTGTATTCATTTACACCTTCACATTAAATTTAGGGCCCTTGGACCTAATTCTGCCTTAATTTAGTGTTGTAATGTGTTGTACACATTCACATTGGATTTAGGGCCCTTTTAAGTTAAATAGACCTAATTTTTCCTTAATTTGATGTTGTAAAGTATATTTATTTAAACTTTCACAATAAGTTTTGGTCCCTCTTGCATTTATGACCTTAATATCATCTTTAATAGGCCCCTAAGACCCTATATTATGCATCTCGAGGCTTATTTCAATCAAAATCCTGACAAGATCAACAAATATACTTAATTTCTTAACTCCCCGACACTTTCTCTCTCTAAAAAGGCCTTGTGGGACCCATACACCACCTTAGGTGTACGAGTCCCACCCGAGTGGGACCCATATGCCAGAGGTGGTGTATGAGTCCCATTTGGCCCCTTTTTAGGGTTTTGAGTGGGAAATCAAGGTTTTAAATTAAAATTTTATTAAAGTGCCTTTGGGATCTAATAAATAGTAAGTTGGATGGATTTCCTATATAAACAAGTCCCAAATCATTATTTCATTTAGCCTTCATGATATCAAGTCAAGCACTCAAGAGTTTAGCATTCCAAGACTTCACAAGAGCATCAAGAGAGTTTACAAGATCACTTCTATGGCATTCAAGGGAAGAATTATTCATCAATTGTTGCAACAATTCAAGATCCATCATCATGTCAAGGTTATCAAGCATCAAGCATGTTGTTGAGCTAGTGTTGTGATATTACATTCAAGATCCAAGATCAAGCATTCTTCTACACTTATTTCAAGATCTAGATCCACATCCTTATGGCCACTTTATGTTAGGTTGTTGATTTACAAGACATCATTCAAGATATCATTTATGTTTCATGTTCCATGCTTCATGCTTCATGTCATTATTTCATTATCTCATCATTTGGTTTAATTACCTAAAAAGGGTTTGACCAAGGGAAACCCCCATTTACTAGAAAATCAACAATTTTTTCTCTCTATACATGTGTGATTGCATATCTAGGTGTCTTGGAGCTTGGAGATCCCTTGAAGATTAAGTTACAAGCTTGGAGAATTTTTTTGGAGTTGTCCCCTCATTTGCAAGGTTGCTATCTTCACAAAAAAGTCATCTACAGGTCTGAAATTAGTGTTTCAGATCCAAAAACAAAGTGTGGCTGAGAGAGAAGAGATTGGAAAGTAGAAACATACCTTAACCTTCAGAAAAAGCACACTAGGACTGATACGCCACCTTTGGGCGTATGAGTCCTAGTACAACCAATTTTGAGGGTTTTTGGAGATTTAGAATCAGCACTGCCAGATTCCAATTTTGGTGCAGAAAACCCAGTCTGGGACTAAATTGCCCAGATTGGCGTATGAGTCCCACTCAACATTAAAATCAACATTTCCAGTCCTCATTCAAGCCTCTATAGGCTTCGAGGTGCACACTTTTGATTTTGCAGCTTTCTATTATGATTTATATGCATTTCTAGGTCATTCATTCAAGTTTCACACATCACTAGGTTTAAACATTAGATCTAGAATTTCACTAGTCTTTTCAAGCCCTAGCTTGGTGGTGAACCCCTCATTAGTTTATAATCAGACCCTAGGACAACCTTATTTTCAGATCTCTTTCCCCTTTCTCCATTGGATTGAGATCTCTAGGGTTTCCTTGAATGTGGAGTATAGAAGATTGTTGTTATATGTCCTAAACCCTAGTGACGACAATTTTCTATTTGACAAGGATCATATGACACAACCCATTAATATGAATCCATCCACACAAGTGTATATTTATTATTCAAACATCCTTCCCTCAATATGAATCCATACATAATAAGAAAATTAAATTTCTTCATTAAGCTATTTCACAAATGAGCTTGATATAATAATGTTTACATTCTTTAAAAGATGGAGCCTAAGGGAAAAATAGAATACTTGGAAAAATATTGCACCTCATACATGTTCTCCTTATAACTTTATAGATCTATAATAAAAATTTCAACCATCATGCATTATGTGAATGAAAGTGGGTTCCACATTCAAAATTGTGATGTGAAGGAGTTGCGCGATGCAATATAATGTTGTTAGTTGCCACAAGCTAACAATACTTTTGTATTTACTCTATGAAGCACACACATAAGAATTAATGGGCCAATTATAAGTAATCGAATCAATGTGAGGATAACATAACATTGTATGAATTGGAAAGTGTGACTCCACACTCAAGGATAAATGGCATGATATTTCTAGCTTGTAATTTTAGCAAAAGACTTCAAATGAAAATAGTGATTTGGAGGGTCCTCAAGATGTAATAGGAAATTGAAACATGGAATTCTAGTGGGAATTAAAGTTGTAACATGAATACGACTGAATAATATAAGGAATAAAAGAAGGTTTGGAAGTTATTGATAAGAAAAGGCTAGGGGCTAGTAGGATGATAATAGTTATGGGGTTCAAGTTATAACTTAAGTGAACAAACTAGAAAAACCAATCAATGTTAAAATAGAAGAATACAACAACACACACAAAGGATTATAACTCATAAATACTATGGTTTTATCATAAAGATATAAATGAAAACCACTATGAACTAGAAAGACCAAAACCCTAAGGATTTAATTAGATAAGATGAGTACATTTCAACAAGATGTTTGTTAATGCCTTCTAATGTATGTGATTGCATGTATTGAATTTATAAAATATGATCAAATGTATCTTGGATGTATTCAATGTTGTAAGTTAGGTTTCAATTGTATTGCATGGAATGTTCTTGTTGAATAAGTGTATGTTAGCATAATGGTGATTCATGCATAAGTTAACCTTAGGGTTCTTAGTCTTATTCAAAATTGTGTAATGAAATATTATGATATTTTCTATCTTATGAATAAATTTTGCTATATTTTTTAATACATAAATATTGGAATTTGATATTGTTCTTGAAATTATGCAATCATCATGTTTGTGTTATTAAAAATTCCTAAAATGGTTAAATTATGTATCATATTTCTCTACTCTATTTCTCTCTCTCTCTCTCTTCACTTTTTGTTCAAATTGAATGAGAATTAAATGAAACAAACGCCTAAGAAGTATCTTAGAAAAGTTAATAACATGCTTGTTATTCATTCTTGATGTTTTATCATTGCTATCATGATGTCATCTTGACAGACAAATGTCATCTCTACCTTCTCTCTCCTCTTTCTTTACTTCGAAATGTTAGAGAATGAATTGTATGAACATGTTTTGATTTAGTCAACAATTATTCTTATAGGTAATTTATAATGATTTTCTAATGGTAGAATACATGTAGAGGTGATAGGAATTAAATTGTCAATGCATATTATGTGCATCTTTCCCTATCTCTCTATCTACTATTGTGATGTTTGTTCACATAGTAGAGAAAAGATCTATGATTATGTTTGTTATGGTTATCCGCTCCTTTGTATATGTTATCAGTGTAATGAATAAATAATATGTGGAATGAACCTATCTTGTAGTAGTTGAAGCTAAATAAAGGTTATCCATTTTGTTTGAATATTATCCTTCAAATAATTACATTGATGCAGGAGCACCCACAATCATCGACAATCTTGCATCAACCAAAAATATTTCCTTGCTTTGTTTTGTATTTTCAATAAGGGCTAATGTGTGGAATTAATTATTTTAATTTCTAAATATTGTAATTTTCCCCTATGGTAATTTTATAATTATAATTTTGGCGGTGGATTTACTTTGGTAAATGTTTCTAGAGCAACCTAGAGGAACATTCCATCCTAGGCATCTATTTCAAGGTTGGGAACACTCATCAATGCATGCTCTTGAATGTTGAGGCACCCAAGTTTGTGTGTTGGTTCATGTTCTTTCATGGAGCCATCAAAGCCATCAGAGAATAATGAAGCACACTAGATTGACCAAATTTGATTGGCCATAGTTTAGGTGCCCATGTGAAGGCCATGTGAGAATTGAGTAATTTTTATTATTTTATGATTTATTCTCCAAAAGGGGCGTGGGTTTTCCAAATAGGTATATGCATGTTGTTTTGGAATACCACAGTGGTATTCTCATCCTCAAAATTCTATATATTGATGCCTTGTCACTTTGAGAATTTGGCTTTTTGGAGTTAAAGTTTTGCATAACAGGATGTTGTTAGATTTTCTAGAGGATTGTGACTCCAAGTTTTTACATATTTTTTAATCATCAAGCCCATATGATGAATAATGTGATGTTGTAATTTCATTTTATTTCAAAGATAATTGAAATCCTATGCTTCTTTCTTGCATTTGTTTTGTGCAATTTCTAGTGTGGTTGTTTGTTTTAGATTTGGAAGGAGGTGTGTCTTTTCTTGGATAGAGGAAGAAGACATTTTGTTGTAGGTGTGAAGAGGTTTTCCAACAGCAAGAGGATTGGTGGTACAAATGTTTATTTCAGCAATGGTTTCCTATGAAATTTTTGCAAGTTGAGAGAGCTAGAATCTTGTCAAAGTTGGATTGAAGGAGATCAATTTGTGATTGATCTTTATTGTTTGTAACATATTTATATCAGATTGTAATTAGATTTTTAATGCTTTTCATCAGCCCGTATGGCTACACAAACATTTAGTTTCAATTATGCTATGTAATTCTTGAATTTCTAGGAGATTTTGAATGAACAAAGAAGTATACTTCTTGCAGAATTTTGTATTGTTTCAAACCATTTCTACGTTGCATTTTCAAATTGTTGTGAGTATGTGAATGAGGGTTGGATCCCTTACATTAGTGGTATTAGAGTGGCTTGCAAAACTTGTTGATGAAGGTGAGAAGATAAATATTGCAATGAAGGACAAAGAAGATGATGTTGGAGCAACAAAGAAGGATGAGGTAAATTCTGATTTAGAGTTTAAAAATAATGATTATTTACCTTCTATAGAAGAGAATGCAATTGTAGAAGATGAAGTTGTAGTTGCAGATTGGTATGTGGATGTTTCATATTTATGTATAGAGGTTTTAGATGATGGTATAAGAGATTCTTGGTGGAGGTGATTGGTTTTTGGTGGTTTGGATCCCACGAAGAAGGAAAAAAAGGAGGAAGAGCTATGACGAAGGAGGCTGGTCCATGGTGGCTATAAGTCCACGAGAGGAAGAAGGAATAGAGTGGATACTTGGAGGAGGACAACAAGTTTCCCGACTAAGTGTTGGAAGAGGTGGAGGAAGAAATTCTTCTATATAATTTTCAGCGATGGAGTTTGTTGAGGATTGCTTGCAATTTGAAAGGGTGGTACTACCACTCAACTCCATTTTGTGAATCCATATTCATAAAATATTTCCTACCTTGGGTGTTTGATGTAGAAGCATCCACGGTCATCAACAATCTTGCATCAACCAAAAATATTTCCTTGATTTATTTTGTATCTTCAATAAGGGATAATGTGTGGTGAATTAATTATTTTAATTTTCAAATATTGTAATTTTCCCCTATGGTAATTTTTAATAGTAATTTTGGAGGTGGATTTACTTTGATAAATGTTTCTAGAGAAACCAAAAGAATATTCCATCCTAGGTATCTATTTCAAGGTGGGAACCACTCAATGCATGCTCTTGCATGTTGGGGCACCCAATTTTTCATGTTGGTGCAATTTCTTTCATGGAGCCATTAGAGTCGTCGAAGAATAATGAAGCACATTGGATTGACCAAAGTTGATTGGCCATGGTTTAGGTGCCCATGTGAAGGCCATGTGAGAATTGAGTAATTTTTATTATTTTATGATTTATTCTCCAAAAGGGGCATGGGTTTTCCAAATAGGTATATGCATGTTGTTTTGGAATACCACAATGGTATTCTCATCCTCAAAATTCTATATATTGATGCCTTGTTTGGATTTTTGGAGTTAAAATTTTGCATAACAGGATGTTGTTGGATTTTCTAGAGGATTGTGACTCCAAGTTTTTACATATTATGTAATCATCAAGCCCATATGATGAATAATGTGATGTTGTAATTTCATTTTATTTCTGAGATAATTGAAATCCTATGCTTCTTTCTTGCATTTGTTTTGTGCAATTTCTAGTGTGGTTGTTTGTTTTAGATTTGGAAGGAGGTTTGTCTTTTCTTGGATAGAGGAAGAAGACATTTTGTTGTAAGTGTGAAGAGGTTTTCCAGCAGCAAGAGGATTGGTGATACAAATGTTTGCAATGGCTTCCTATAAAAGTTTGCAGGTTGAGAGAGCTAAAACCTTGTCAAAGAAGTTGGATTGAAAAAGATCAATTGATGATTAATCTCTATTGTTTGTAACAGATTTATATCTCATTGTGATCAGATTTATAATGCTTTTCATCAACCCACATGGCTGCACAACCATTTAATTTCAGTTATGCTATGTAATTCTTGAATTTCTAGGAGATTTTGAATGAACAAAGAAGAATACTTATTGTAGATTTTTGTGTTGTTTCAAATCATCTGTAAGTTGCATTTTCAGATTATTTTGAGTATGTGAATGATGGTTGGATCCCTTACATCATACATGAAAATTGTTTATGGCAATATAGATCATCTCGCATACTCATTATTGTGTCTTCATTTCCTTCTTTCTATAATGTGTGTGAAATTGTCCATATGTTAAATAGTAATGGAAGGTACTATTCCCTCTTTTTGATCCATACAATGAATTAACAATTTATAGTAGATCATATGTCACCCTTGTATATCTAAATATTATTTTATCTCTATACTTGTATTTAAGAAGCTATATTGATAAATGATAGTAACTTCATGTAATGATTTATTTAGTATGGACAAAAAAGGTAGAATAGTTATGCATTGTCGTTCATTCACACTTTTCCTTATGTTGTTATTAAAGGTAAAACTTAGTGATGCTTATGTGTTGATTCTTAGAGGGATAAATTAGGAAATGTTTCTATAAATTAAACTATGTTTACTAAACACTCTCCCATACTTTTCTAGAAATGATAAAATTAGTAGATTTTTATAAGAGAATTTATAATGGCGAATGGAAGCAAAGAATAAACTAAACTTTATTCAACTGGCAATTGTTTATTTCTTGTTCATTCTCTATTTTTAATTCTTCAATTTTTCTTTTATACATGACAAATGTGTTTTTATCATCATACATGTTCAAATTTCTAATAAAATAATATTAATGTGTATGTATATTTCTCTTCCTTGACATGTATTCTATTGGATGAATCAACATTAAAAAATAGAATAATATATAGAAACTCATATTTAATTTACATAGAAACATCTTTGAAAAGAATAAATAAAAATGAAATAATTTCTAAACTTTTTGTTGTTGCAAATATTCTTTTATAATGTTAAAGAAAGCTAAAATTCTCATAATCATACAAAATAAAAATAAAATCGTAATTTTATAGCTAAACTTCTCATACTTTTATATTTTACTTTATAAAGAAATCTCTTACAATGGAAGCTGAATAAGGTTAGAATCAATGTAGAATCTACTCCATTTTGGTTGACTTGTTAAATGTCTCGGTGCTTTGTAGTTTTAGATGTTTTAAATAATAATGAACAATATGAGGGATATAATCAAGAGGTAAATATGTCATTCTCAAGAGGAGGTTACATAAGTGTTGAGTACACTTTTGAGAATGACTACGGAGTTAAGTTGAAGGCATGAGGTATATTCTAAATTATTATCATAAAAATGGAAAAAAATATTTTCATGTATATAATGTTAATTCAATCATGAATAAAATTCAATTGAGATTGATAGTTAAAATCCATTATAATTTAATAAGTAAAGCTTATTAGAAAGGAAATTGTGATTTAGAAAATGTCAGGGATTTTCATTAAAGAAAAATAGATAAAATAAAAAGATTATTTGGCTATAAAAGTTTATAATTTAGATGAAAGAAAAATTGGTGGGTTTCTGATAAAATTATCAAATCAACAAAATTGACAAAGAATCAATATCATAGAAAATGTAGCAAAATGATTATTATGTTTATTTGATATTTCTAAAACGAAACTGGTTAATTATAATGTAAACCAGAGTTACTTAGTTATATTGAGTTTCATTGATTCATTTGATAAAGTATTTTTATAAAAAAAAATAGTTGCAATAATCGATACAAAACTAGCTATAAAAGAATAAAAGTAGGCATTCTCATATTTTCAATTCTTCAATTTTTCTTTTATGTACGACAAAGAATCATAAAAGTTTACATTCTTTGCAATCATTGATTTTTATGAGTGAGAATTTTAGCTTTATTTAAGAACATTATAAAAGAATCATTTTTTTTGGAAATAGAGAATTCTAGCTAAACTAGGTTACAATAAAAACTAGCTAAACTTCAATATAAAAGAAAATTCGAAGAATTAGAAATGGATAATGAGCAAGAAACAAATCATTTTCATTTGAATAAAGTTTATTTTATTCTTTACTTCCATTCACCATTAGAAATCCTCTTTTAAAA
This sequence comes from Sequoia sempervirens, assembly GCA_007258455.2. Taxonomy (NCBI): domain Eukaryota; kingdom Viridiplantae; phylum Streptophyta; class Pinopsida; order Cupressales; family Cupressaceae; genus Sequoia; species Sequoia sempervirens. The sequence goes on along the minus strand of VDFB02000002.1, from coordinate 87,962,317 downwards.
ATTTACTAATTTTATAATTTCTAGAAAAGTATGGGAGAGTGTTTAGTAAACATAGTTTAATTCATAGAAATATTTTCTAATTTAGCCCTTTGAGAATCAACACATAAGCAGATCACTAAGTTTTATATTTAATAAAAAGATAAGGAAAAGTGAATGAAGGAGCATACATAACTAATCTACCTTTTTTCCATACTAAATAGATCATTGCATGAAGTTACGATCATTTATCAATATAAATTTGGATCATTTATAAATAACGAGCATTCAATAAAGTTTACAAAATCAATATAATTAAGAAAAAAATACTTTATAAATAAATCTCTTATAATGGAAGTTGAATAAGGTTGGAGTCAATAATGTATAATCTACTCCATTGTGGTTGACTTACTAGATGCCTCATTATTTGTTAGAGTGCTTTGTAGTTTTAGAAGTTTTAAATAACAATGAACAATATGAGGGATATAATGATGTTATAGATCATGAAATGTTGCACAATCAGGATAATTAGGAGGCAAATATATCATTATCAAGAGGAGGTTGCATAAGTGGTGATTACACTTTTGAGAATGACTATGGAGTCGAGTTATATATTGAAGGAATTATTGGAGAATGCCAAGATCAAAGAGCTCGAATAGATAACCTTCCACAAGTGAAAATATGATCATAATAGTATGTCTATCAATATACAAATAAAGAGTGTAAATATACAATGATCAACCTTGCATATAGGCAAGGTGGATGAGGTGAGAAGGTAGGAGACAATGATTGACTACCCCTCCAAATGTGCAACACTTGTGAGCCCACTTGACAAGTGTGTGAGCACGTGGAAAGTATGCATGCAATAGGTGTCTCAAGTGATGAGGACACATTCCCAATGCTATGAAGTGAAACAAAAACATAAAATTCCTTGGTGAACTTAATCTAAGAGTGTGAATAGGTCAATCATAGAAAGGTGATATCCTAACTAGACGGATAAAGACACTATTTACACCAACATCCCCTCTTAAGTGCAGCTTAGGGAGTAATGTATGCAATGATGATGTGTCCTAGCTATTAGGCCATGTTAGGTACTCATGTAAAAAATTATCATAGTGGAGAAAAGGAGAAAACCTAGTGGGGAATAAAAATCTTCTCCAAAAGAGAAATGATACAAATGCAATAAAATGTACAAGTGAAGAAGATAAGTGATGGAGGAATCATCATGATCCCTAGGGACTACTTATAGCACAAAGTATAATGGATTTTTTTGCATAAGAGAGAAATAGAGAAGGTCATGTGACCCCCCTAGAAAATGTGAAGTGATGAACTCCATGTGAGGAAATGCTTTCTCCCAGAACAAATAGGAGAAGAGAAACCATGCAGCCTCCCCTCAAAATGATGCATGTAGTGTAGGTAGATGCTCGACACTAGATGTTGAATATGATCCATGATCATTGAACAACGTTTCTCCCCTTGAGAAGAAACAACACCTCAAATGCATGTAAGATAACTTCCCATTCCAGATAGGAATATGCAGGAAGTAAGATGAATGAATTTTGCGCATGATCCAAATATTGATATGATACCCATGATATCGTTGAATGATGCTCAAAGATCTCCAAGCCAATGTTGATGTGTGATGGATGTTGATAAGATGGATTAGGTACCATATGTGATTCAAGAACATGGACCATGGATATATGGTGATAATTGGACTGATGTGAATCTGGTATTGCTATAAATAATGATGAATGAGTTGAATAGGTCAACTCATGAATATTTGCATAATATTTCATGATAGAAGATGATGTAGGTGAGGCAAGAGAAAGATCCAAATATGGCAGTGATGATGCAAATTCATCAAATCTAACATCATAAAGGAGATGAATGTCCTCAAGAGTGTCATCCAAATTTGTAAATTGGGATTCTACAAACAAAGATGTGATGTCTGATAGATATGTATCCCAATGTGGTGAATCTGAAATAATGATGGAAATGTCCCAATGCAAAGAATTATTGGAACTCATGGATGAGTCAACACTAGATTTAATAGGTGATATGGGAGATGAGATATCAATACAAGCCATGTGACTATATTGTTCATCCCCAAATTATGGTGTCTCACAAGATATCTAAGTGAGACTAGATGGTGTTTTTGCATGTGTTGGAATTAGATGATCAGATAAGGAAATACCGTGATCAAGAATAAGTTGCTTCATTTCTACACTTTGATTTTGAAGACTATTTTGTTGTCTGCCTTTTCACCCCATGATATCTATATTTTTTTAAAAATTTATTAGGAGGATTGTGAATAATACTCAAATGCAAGTGATTTAGTGTGAGAGACATGGTCATATGAACCAAAAAACTAAAAATAAAATATGAAATGTGAGAGGAAAAATATAAGTGAACAAAGACACAACACTAGAAGTGCTCAAAGGCACAACTCAAGACACCCCCCTTATTCAATATTTGAGAGCCCCCTAAAACTTGACACTTTATAATTTAGTGATGTTTACAATGTAAGTAAGTCCAATGGGTTGAAAATGAAAAAATATGAACTTTTGAAGAAAATGACACCCAATTTTGAGTTATCTATCAAAATTTATTATAATATTTTATGTTTCCATCAATAATGGCATGAACAAGGTGTAGTGAGCAAGATGCAGGGTGAGTGGAAAGTGTTGTAAATTAATAGTGGACAACGGTAGTGTAGTGTAGAAAATTGTCACCCTTAACAATTTCACATTATGTTCTCCCCCCTAGATTATTGGACCCAATTAAGTTCCTAATTTCCTAAATTATGCATTCCAAAGCCTAATTTTTATCATTTTCCAAAGGATTGTAAGCATTGAATAAATGCAACCAATCAATGTTATGATCTTAACACTTAATGTCCTAGCAGATAGGGCTAGGACCCATACGTCCATGGGAGTATGGGTCCCCCTATCTTGTCAAGGATCAATTTTTAATATGTTATTAGCAATATTTTAACATTTAAAATTCAAATTTCAATTGTTGGCTTTTAGAATCTAATTTTTAGGAAATTAGAACAATTGCATATAAATGCCTAGTTGTTTTATCATTTGAAATATATCTAGCAAAAAGAACACTATTGAGCAAGTCAAGAGCAACATTACAAAGCTTTATTGCAGCAATTCAAGATCCAACATCATGTCAAATTATATGTGTGTTCATGCTATTGTTTTGTGAAGGCTAATATTGTTGTAAGTCTCCAAGCATCCAAGAATTCAAGCATTCAAGAAAATATGTCAAGCAAGATCCAAGGTCCTTGAAGTGATCTACATGACTTCAGTTCTTAAGGGAAGCCTTTGAAGGGTGGTGAGTTGTAGCATTTTGTTCATTCACCATTTCTTCCTTTTAATTATTATTTCTACCATTAACATTACCATTGTGTAAGTGGAAACACTTACACAGGGTTTGACTAAGGAAAGCCCCTAAAATGGCCCAATATTTCTCCTGTAAATGTTAATGTGCAGGTTGTAGGTTTGGGGAGGATTGAAGGAATATTGAAGGAAAATTCTCCATTATTGCATTTGTTGCCAACATCTTGTCAAGCCACGAAAACTCAATTACAAAATTTACTGATGACATTCCAACAACTTTACAACTGAGAAATAGAAGGTTAGATCCAACATCAGAGGATTATAGAATTAGTTTCAAGACCCCCTATCAGGGACCCATATGCCTCTAGGTGACTGTGTCCTCCTTTGCATGCTAGATTTAGCTTTTGGTGACAGGTACACATCATTTGACACTTCCCAGATCCATCTGCAATTTATAGTTTTAGTCTATAGGTTTATTTCCAGATTATTACATATACCATATTAGGTCATATAGCTCAATTAGGTTGATCATTCTAAATCATTTCCCATCCATCTTAAAATCCCTAAAAGTGTAGATCCAGGTTTGATTGGCTCACCTTTGTGGTTGAGAATCAATCTATTCACCTTGTTGATCTACATTTGAATGTAAATTGGAAAAAGGTCCATAAAAGCAACCTTGCGGTTTACACCCTTAAGCCACCAAGGTTCACTTTTTCTACATCATATTTTAGTGAACTTGACATTTGACATCATAGCTTTCTGATTTGGTAGTCTTTCAAAACCCTAGATCTAGGTTTTACATCATTTTGTCTTGAATTTCTCGTTTAGGGTTTAATATTGCTTCCTAACTTGCATAATAGCTTGCATTAGGGTTCTTTCTATTATTTAGATCATATTTGCATTCAAAATTGTGTTTAGAAAAGTGTCATTTTGTTCCAAAATTGTCATACATTTGCATTTCCTTTACATTGATTTTTTGGAAAAACAGTCACTGTCAAACTTGTTTGTAGATAGGAACAACAACCTTAAACACAAACTTAGACATTCACTTTTTCAATTTTTAGAATCTTGAACAAGGACTCAGACACCCTTGGGCGACCCTATCCTTGTACAGGTGTCTCAATAGTCCTTTTCACACTTGTCTATCTTCGTCTTCATAGTTTTCCTATACTTGTAGATCTCTGTTTGAATTTCATAACTACATATTCTAAATCATTTTGCATTGAGTTCATTTGGTGAAATAAAGTGCACTATTTAGGGTCAAAATTTACATTCCAAATAATCATTTGTAGGTTTACATCTTGCAATCACTCAATTATTACATTTCAAATCTAAAATTTGCATTCAAATTTGTTTAAGCATCTTCAATATCACTATATAATTGCATTTTACATACAACAAATTTTGGAAATTTATTTATTGTTACAACTATTTGCAAGTAAAATCACAATTCTTACACAATGTAGTACACAGGAAAATTTTGAACTTTCAGAACCCCTAACTAGGACCCAGACACCCTTGGGAAACTTTATCTTGTTATCTAGGTATCAGTCAACTTTATGTGATAGAATACTCTCAAGAAACTTTGTTTGGGGTTGTTATCTAAGTTCCCTTCATCTGCTACTAAACAATTTGAATCTTAATGTAAAATTTCATCATGGATATGTGTTTTGGTAAAATTTGGACGTCTTTGAAATCTTTGGTTGATGTTTCAAGCCGTGTGTTTGGTGATGATGATGCTTTTGATAATAACATTAATGATACACCTTCTCTCATTACAAGTCTTCTTGATTTCATAGGTCAAGATGAAGAGAGCATGCATGAATTCATACAAAAGTCTTTGCATAACCTTGAAAACAATGTAACCTTTTATCCCTCAATGCAACGACTTACTACCCCATACCAACAACATCCTACCTTGCCACCACTGGAAACATTCACATTGTTACATCTTGAAACTAAACTACAAGGCATACCTCAAACAACATGCATGGATAAACCTATATGTAAAGCCTTTCTAATGTTCAATCAACTTGGTGTTTATGAAAGGACACATAATTCATAGGATAGGTTCCTAACTAAATAGTTCACCAAAACCTCACAAAAGCTTCATTAAATTATCAACCAGGTCTCATAATATTTTGATAGTGCTAGCACTATATATGCATTCAAGGATCCTAACTATGCCCTATATCGATGAAACATAGGTGGTTACACATGTATAGAAAACTATAAAGGCTGGAAAGGAAAGTAAAATGATAAATTGAAAAATAGGGGGAACAACATAAATCTGTTGCTTATGTTATGGGTACCTTCTACTTAATGTTTTAACTGCTAACTATGGAATATGAACTTGTAACTATCACTATTGACTTCTAACTTCTAACTTCTAACTTCTTTAGATACTGACTCAACGTAATTTTATAGAATGTAATTCATGATACAAAATATCATTCATGGAAGTCACATCCATACAAGTGAGAATTCAAATAAATAGATACAATAATGTAACATCTAATCTAATATAGAAAAATAAGATAGGTTGGCAGTACCTCAAGCGGCCTTTGCTCGAGTTGTTGTGCCCATAGTAAATATCAACTATGCACTACTGATCAAGAAATCATGATAGTAAAATTAACTCCTTTATTGCATAAGAATTGGAATTATTATAGTTTGACAAGAATCTTCAAAAGATTTCCCATTTAGAGGTACATATCCATTACAACTTAATAACAAAAAAACTAACAATGAAGTATTGTCTAGTAAAACAATAAAAAAACTAGATTTTCTCCTCAACTATCGATCTCAATATATAGGCACGAGTGGAGTTCTATTCATACAAGGAATAAAAAAAAAACATAAATGCATACTTCCACTCTCCCTCAAGAATAGGGAGAGGAATAGTCTTTGTAATTGATAACCATAATTGAAAAAGATAGAAGAAGAGAATGCAAACTATAACTCTGCCCTAATAGTATGACAGAGACGTGCTCCATGCAAACTGTCACATCATTAAACTTCCCTACTCAGATTAGAATCCTTCTTCCTCCCATCTTATTTGGTTTTGGTGGTGACTCACAATTGACCATTCAATGACCGTATTCATTCCTTCTTGGAGTTGTCACATTTTAAGTGTTCTAGCTTTTCCCCTACAATTGGTTGCGGTACTTGTGCTATAGGCTATAAATCCAATTGTTGTGGGTTACAATTCTTCTAAGTTGCAAAAGGTTAATTTCATCCTAAAGCATAAACATCATTAACAATCATGATTCAAGCATAGGATCATATTGAATTTCATGAACATTCATATATCCACACATACAAATTCCATCATATCATAATTATATTTCCACATAGTAAAGTTTGGTTTAAGATGCATGAAAGATATAAAATATGTATAAGTCTTAGGATTGTTTGTGAATTTGGCAGGTTGAAATGCTAAAAGATATAACTTAATGAAAGAAAACTAGCTATTATCTAAACTCATCACCATCCATAACAATCACAAGGTAAGCATATCAACCAACCCTTCATCATATGAGCATAAGGTTACAAATACACCCATTGACTTAGAACAAACTTATAGATAAGGCTTTAGGATCTTGAAAAAGAAAGGATGTGAAATTAAAAATGAGCATGAAGTCCATCCCCTTTTGGAGAAAACACCGTCAGAATATACCAAGGGATTAGGTTATCAAGATCCTCCACCTTCACATCAAACAATTGGTCAACCAAGTAGGAAACACAATCCTTATAAACTTAAGAAGCTACCATTTTTGCATACTATAACCAAGACTGAAGAACCTTACAAACATTTCTCAACCTATGACTTATCACATTACCACCTATCCGTGAATGAGAAGATAAGAAAGGAAAGAGTACAAACATTTCTTATTGTACATATCATAGAACACTTGGACATCTTATTGATGATTTTCACACTTTAAAGAAGATATTGAAAGAATTTAATCCCTATGGGGATCAGTGTGAATGTGTCATAGATTAACATTCACTTGTTATGCACCTTGCCATGTGGTGGTTGTAGTATCATAGGATATTCACTACCATTCATAGAGGTATAAACTTAGCTTTATGCATTCATCTTTTACCTTGCAAGGAGCACCACGTCAGTCGAACCTTTGTCCCTATAATTGGAGGGCAAAGGGTTAGGTAGCCTTGTCCTAGGAATATTCCTTCTAGCAAAGGATCCCTTTGTATTTCCTTAAAATGTTAGTGTAGCAAGTACACTAACATTTTAAGGGAGGGCATATAGTCCACTCATTTTTTGCATAAGAATAGTCCCTTCTTAGTGATGATAACATACATCTCCTAGGAAGTGTGACCTTTTCAATCAAAGTGTGTCCATCTTTATCTATGTTAGTGTCTCCTTTATGGTGATATTGGGCTTGATATCCCTCAAGAGTGTGACCTTTCTTGGCATATGGCATTCCCATTGGTAATGCTATGGCTAGTATTCCCTAAGGTTTGGTCTTCTATTCCGCAAATAGTCCTCTCATAGTGGTGATGTCATGTGATGTTCCCTAAGGTGTGACCTTTCATGTATTGATCAAAGCCCCTTTATTATTTTTGTAAGTCATCTCTTGTGGTGGTGTTGGTATAACATCCCTTGAGTTTTTAGCCTTATGTTATTGTCGTTTGTGCACCCCTTGAGGTGAGTTTGGAATTTTTTTCCACTTTGTTCATGGGAGTTGAACTTAGTGTGGCATTGACATAACATATTGATCATTTTGTGGCACATTATCAAGATTATCAGGGAGTATAACTCTTGGTATGCTTGTTATAGGAACACCTTGTATACCTAGTGTGTGTCTCCCATTTTTTGCCACCTTGTTATAGGCACACCTTGTATACCTAGTGTGTGTCTCCCATTTTTCCACCTTGTTACAAGCACACCTTGTATACCTAGTGCGTGTCTCTCATTTTACCTTGTCTTGGGGGCTCACCTAGTGAATATCGAACTTCACTAGCCCGTGTGTAGTTTGTGATTCACCTAGAAAATAGCAGACTTTTCCATGGTGTGATTCATGAACATATTTTAGCATGGACACATAGCATAATGCAACTTGATTTCCAATGGAGCCATGTGTTTCATGAGTAATGGTGCATAACAAAACTTGCTAGTCCTCATGTGAGCTAACATTTATTCGATGGATGATGTTCGATATTTGAGACAATTTAAGACTAGGGTCTCTTTGTCTTACTAACTTGAATCTTTAGTACTAACTTTGTGTTTTATTTATTGTTATGTGTCTCCTTTGGGTTTTCATTGTGTTTACATCATGTTTGTTTTAATTTCATCATCTTTATGTTTCATCATGTCATGTGTGTTTTCATCGTGTATGCTTTGTGTTTTCCATGTATGTTTGTGTGTGTTGTTTTTCTGCATTTTATACACGTGTCTTCCTTTGTGCCTATGTTGGTTTTCCACGGGATCTTGGATCTTAGGGCATTGATCACTCGTCTTGATCCTTTGTCATCCCATCTCATCAACATTTTGTACAATTGAACCCCTCTAATTGTAAGTTCATACTCTCATTAAAGTGGGGGCTAAATGTAGTGTAGAAAATTATCGCCCTTAACAATTTTACATTATGTTTTGGGCCCCCTAAATTATTGAACCTAATTAAGTCCCTAATTTCCTAAATTATGCATTCCAAAGCCTAATTTTTATTGTTTTCCAAAGGATTGCAAGCATTGAATAAATGTAACCAATCAATGTTATGATTGTGACACTTAATTTCCTAGTAGATAGGGCTAGGAACCATATTCCCATGGGTGTATAGGTCCCCATATCTTGTTAGGGGACCAATTTTTAATATGTTGTTGGTGGCATTTTAACATTCAAAATTCAAAATTCAATTTTCTACTTTTGGAATCTAATTTTTTAGGAAATTAGAACAATTGCATATAAATGCCTAGTTATTTTATCATTTGAAATATATCTAGAAATAATATCACTATTGATCAAGTCAAGAGAAACATTTTAGAGCTTTATTGTAGCAATTCAAGATCCAACATCATGTCAAATTCTATGTGTGTTTATGATATTGTTTTTTGAATGCTAACTGTGTGAACCCCAGCCTTGGTACCTGCAAAACAACAAGAATAAACAAGTTAGACAAGAGATTGCAAGCCAAAACAAGGATTCCCCATGAAATCCATTTACAAACTCAAAGTAGGAAAGAAAACAATGAAAAGTATGATAAAAATAGCAAAATAGATTGAATCCTAATTTAAATGTGCAAACTCATGATCCCATGGGGGAATTGGTGCCAATTTGATGTGAAAACTGGCCCTTCCCAATTCCTAAGATGCAAGCTTGATGTGTTGATGAGATTGATCCACTTTGTTGATGAAGGATGAGAGCTCCAAGCCAAAAATCTGTAAAAATCTAGCTAAGAACTCAATGATAATGGATGAAATTTGAGAGATATTTGAGCATGGTAACTTTGCATGAATTGTGGATGATCAAATGAGGATATGAGCTCTTTATTTATAGAATGCCAAGATGGATGAATGTCCAAATTTGAGCAATGTGGGACTAACATTCATCCAATGGCATGATGCCACTTGTCAAGCTATGAATGGGTGAAGGATGTGCAAGATTTGGGGTTTGTGCCAATAAATGCATAATTTTGAATTTCAAATTTGTTGAAATGACATGTAAGAGGGAAGGGAAAATGCAATAAATGCCACTTGGCTCAAGGAAAAGGACATGCAAGATGAATTTATTGCCTTGTTGGATGTCCATGTTGACTTGGAATTTTTGAATTCAAATTGAGAGAATATTCCAAAAGATGCCTTGTGAGGAAAATAGGGATTTAATAAATGAATTAAATCTATTTTCATGTGCAACTTGCATTATCTAGAGGATGGGACATGAGATGAGGTTAAATTAATCAAGGGTTAATTAATTTAATGAGAGAGGTTAAATGATGTGAGCTATTTGACTCAAATTTATGGATTTATTTAAATCAAATAAGAGAGGAATATGATAAGAGGTTAATTAAATAAGGATTTTGATTTATTCAATTAAAAGAGATGGTGTTAGATTAAATCAAATAAGGTTTTAATTCATTTAATTTAATGGATAGACTTTAGAGATTTAATCAAATAAATTGATTATTTAATTAAATAGGGATAATTAGATCAGATGGATTGATTTAATTAACAAAAGGGATTGACTTAATTAGATAAAATGATTTATTCAATTAAGAGAGGAATATTGATGAATTTAATCAGATAAGGAGGTTTGATTAAATGGTTAGACCGAAGGATGATTCAGGAAGAAACGATGTTAGTAAGTCGAGATAAGATGCACAATGTCAATTGGTATATTTTACGTGTCTACACTAACATTGTTGTAGGTCTCCAAGCATTCAAGAAAATCTATCAAGAAAGATCCAAGATCTTTGAGGTAATGTTCATGACTTCAGTCCTTCAAGGAATCCTTTGAAGGATGGCAAGTTGAAACATTTTGTTCATTCATCATTCGTTCCTTTCAATATCATTTCTATCATTGACATTGCCATTGTGGAAGTGGAAACACTTACACGGGGTTTGATTGAGGAAAACCCCTAAAATGGCCCAACATTTCTCCTCTTTGTGAATGTGTAGTTTATAGGTTTGTGGAAGATTGAAGGAATCTTGAAGGAAAAATCTCCATTATTACATTTGTTGTCATACATCTTGTCAAGCCATGGAAATTCAATTATAGAATTTACTGATGACATTCTGACAACTTTACAACCAAGAAATAGAAGGTCAAACCAACATTAGAGGATTGTAAAATTAGTTTCAGGACCCCCTATTAGGGACCCATACACCCCTAGGTGATTGTGTCCTCCTCTGCATGCTAGATCCAACTTTTGGTGATAGGTACACATCATCTAACACTTCCCAGATCTAATTTCAATTTACAGTTTCAGTCTTTTCATTTCTAGATTATTACATTTATCATATTAGGTCATATAGTTCAATTAGTTTTATCATTCTAAATCATTTCCCATCCATATTCAAATCTAGAATAGTATAGATCCAGGTCTAATTGGCCCACCTTTGTGGTTGAGAGTCAATCTATTCACCTTATTGATCTACACTTGAATGTAAGTTTGAAAAAGGTCCATAAAAGCAACCTTGTTGTGTACACCCTTAAACCACAAGGGTTCACTTTTTTCTACTTCACAGGTAGTACATATAACATTGTATTTGAGAAGATGGTGAAAAAGTTGAGATTGAAGAAGGTAAAACATTCCATCCCATACCGAGTTTTGTGGTTGGAAAAAGAGCATCCATTGGTGGTGTGGGAGAAATATTTGGTGATTTTTCATATTGGCAACTGTAAGGATGAAATCACATGTAATGTGATGTTGATGGGTGCATGCCATATCCTCTTGGGGAGGCCTTCGCAATTTGATAGGAAAGTTGTTCATGATGGGAGAATAAACACCTATTAGATAAAGAAAGAGGGAAATGAATATATTTTAAATCATTTGAAGGCTAAAGAAGAAGAAGTGGAGAACAAATCCAAAGTATTTTTTGTTTTTGGAAAGCAATTTTTGAGATATTTCAAGAGAAGGGGAACATGTTTTTCAATTGTTTTGAAGTTTGCAGCAGTTGGGACAATGAAAGAAAATGAAGAGATACCAAGGGAAGTTCAGAGAATTTTAGATCAACATGCTGATATATTGATGGAGTTACACGATGGATTGCCACTAATGAGGACCATAAACCATTATATGGATTCGATTCCCGGTGCAATTTTACCAAATAAAGAACCATATAGAATGATGCTTATGGAGAATGAGGAAATAAATAGGAAAGTACATGAGTTTCTTGACAAGGGGATGATTAGGGAAAGCTTGAGTCCATGTGTTGTTCCAACAATATTAATACCGAAGAAAGATGGAGAGTGGTGAATGTGTATGGAATCAAGAGTAATAAATAAGTTCACCATCAAGTATTGGTTTTTCTTGCCTTGAATGAATGATATGATGGATTTTTTGAGTGGAGAAAAATACTTCACCAAGATTGATTTGAAAAGTGGATACCATCAAATAAGAATATGAGAAGGTGACAAGTGGAAGACGACCTTCAAAACAAAGGATGGCTTGTATGAATGGATGGTGATGCTATTTTGTTTAACAAATTCTCTCAACATGTTCATGAGGTTGATGAATGAAGTGTTGAAACCATATCTTGGTAACTTTGTTATTGTGTATTTGGATGATATTTTAATATTTAACAAAATAAAAGAAGAGAATTTATGACACGTTAGAGTTATTTTACAAAGGTTGAAAGAAGAGAAGGTTTTGGTGAATTTGAAGAAGTGTAGCTTCATGAAGGAGGAGCTAGTATATTTGGGGTTTGTTGTTTTGAGAAGTGGATTGAAAATGGACCCAAAAAAAAGTAAAGGCTATCATTGATTGACCTTCACTAAATAATATGTTTGAAGCAAGAAGCTTTCATGGGTTGACAAGTTTCTATAGAAAGTTCATTCAAAATTTCATGTTATTTGTGCATCGATTACAAAAATAATGAAAAGTAATCTGAAGGAGTTTGTGTGGACAATGGCAATAGAGAGGAATTTTAATATATTGAAGGAAAACGTAATGGAGCAACCATTTTAACACTTCCAGATTTTGGAAAAGTGTTCCAAGTGGATTGTGATGCAAGTGGGACAATAATTGGAGGAGTTTTGACTCAAGAAGGAAGGCCAATAACATATTTTAGTGATAAACTAAATGATGCCAAGCCGAAGTACTTTGTATATGATCAAGAATTTTATGCAATCATATAAGAACTTAAGAAGTGGTGGCATTATTTACTACTGAAGGAGTTGTTTTTGTAGATCGACCATCATGCACTATAGTTTATAAATAGCCATGGTAAATTAAGTCAAAAACATGTAAATTGGGTTGAATTTTTTCAAAGTTATTCATTTATTTTGAAGCCTAGAAGTGTCAAATATAATCAAGTGGCTAATGCTTTAAGTTGGAAGTGTTTGTTGTTGAATGAGATGCAAATAATTTTTTTTGGTTTTGACTAATTGAAAGAATTGTATGAAGATGATGTTGATTTTAGAGAAGCATGGGCAATGTGCAAAAATCTGATAGAAACAAATAGAACTCCATGGCTAGAGTATTTTGTACAAGAGGCTTTTTTATTCAAAGAGAAGAGATTGTGCATACTCCATGGCTCCATGAGGGTGAATTTGACAAGGGAGAAACATAGTCAGGGTTTAAGTGGCCATTTTGGAGTGGAAAAAACTTTGGCACACTTGAATGGGAGTTATTATTGACCGACATTATATGCATATGTAAAGAAGTTGGTGCAAATTTGTAGGGTTTGTCAATATGCCAAGGGAGTGAGGCAAAACATAGGCTTATACCAACCATTTCCAATATCGAAAAGACCATAAGAACATATCGGTATGGATTTTGTTTTGGGGTTTTTATGAACACAAAAAGGTAATAATTTTATTTTCATTGTGGTGGATAGGTTTTAAAAAATGGTTCATTTCATACCGTGCCAAAATTGTAGTGATGCTTCACATATAACAACTTTATTTTTCAAAGAAGTAGCTAGGTTGCATGGGTTTGTGAAGAGTATTATTTCTGATAAAGAAACCAAATTTGTTGGTTATTTTTGGTACACCTTGTTGAAGAATATGGGAACACAATTGGGTTTTAGTTCAGCCTATCATTCACAAATTGATGGACAGGTCAAAATGGTGAATAGAAGTTTTGGTAATTTTTTGAGGTGTTTGGTTGGTGATAAATCAAATCAATGGGATTTGACATTGGCACAGGTGGAGTTTGTATACAATAATTCGATCAATTGAAGTGTGGGTAAGAGTCCATTTCAAATTGCGCATCGTTATTTCCCTAGAGGAGTGGATGAATTGAGGGATAGTATAGATTTGAGAAGGAAAAGTGTTGTAGTAGAAGATTTTATTGAGTACATCCATGATTTGCATAAGGAGGTGAAGAAGAATTTAGAGAAAAGTGATGAATATAAGGAGTACGTTGATATACATCAAAGAGAACAATATTTTTAGATTGGCGAGTTGGTGATGACACATTTTTAGGAGAGATTCCTGCAAGGAACTTATAATAAGCCGAAAAGGAAAAATATTGGTATGTGTCAGATTTTGAGGAAGTTTTCATCAAATGTATATGGGGTAGAACTTCCAACCAATATTGATATTTCACCAATATTCAATGTCATTGTTTTAAATAAATATTATGAATAGAAAACAAGTTTACAAGGGAATTAACAATCAGATTTTTTGAATGCACAAGAGTGGATACAATAATTGTCAGAGAATATTTTTGAAGAAATCAAGGAGATAATTGATTCCTGTGTGGCCAAAAGGACAAGAGGAAAGGAGTCTTGGGAATATTTGGTTTGTTGGAAGAACCAAACAACTTATGAAGCTTCATGGGTCTGTTACACCTCGAGTAATATTACCTACTATTACCTTGTTGGTTAAATTGCTTGAATAAATGAATGTGTTTTATTAATCTTTACATGAATATTTTTTATGAATCTTTATATGAATATGTTATATAAGTCTTGAATGAAAATATGATGAATGAATGATTGATGTAATTTGATATTTTATAATGATTCTAACTATGAAATGCTTGATGCATACAATTATGTTGTGATCGACTAACTATTGTTATGATGTGCTAAGTTGAGTGCAAGAATAGGTTCAAACCTCCGAAAGAGAGGGGAAGTATCACTCAGTAGAAGAGATTGGTCTGGTAACCCTTAACGAGCCTAACTGAGCATTCACACACTCACACCATAGTTGGAATTAGTGAGTCAAGTCAGTTTTGGGAAAAGGTAAGTAATCTTTGGTTTATATGTGGATGTTGTGATTGAGGTATGTGATTAAGTATTTATGTCGTGTGAAAGTCCTTCCTTGTGTGCTTATTGTGGTATTGATGAGATATATACATAATATGTATATATATGTATATATGTACATGTCTATGGTATACTCATACATATGAATGAATATGTACATAAGTATATGTAGGTAGACGTACCTACACATGCTCATGGACAAATTACCCATATGCATGGGAACACCAATTGGACTAAAGGTGACATGTATATATATATATTCCATGTATATGTCGATCGATGGTTATGAGTATGAGTGTTTTATAAGGATATTGGAAATGGTATTATGTATATGTATATATATAGTATATATATATATTAATATATATATATATATATATATCTTTATAAATATAATTGTTTATATATATGTAATAATATTATTTATATATTTATACATGTAGTTATTGTTCAACAATTAAATGTATTTGATAAAATTTATAATATAGATATATGTTAATATATATATATTGATATAAATATATGTATATATAAAGGATATATATAAATGTATATATGCATATATATAATATATAATATATATATTAGAAACATATGTGATAATTTCTAAGCACAGTAAATAGCGCTGCTCTAAAGTAAAGCGCATATGTGATAAAGTGCATAAGTGAAACAAGGCACAACCTTTAGATATATATCTGACAGCATATAAAGTAATTTAAAGACCAAGTCAACAAATGTAAAAGCATGTATCAGTTGTACGTTGTTGTATATGCATTCAAATGAGAAGTTAAAACAGTTTTAAATCCATTTGAAGAAGTCAGACCAGCGCTATAATATGGGGAACCAACTTGGGAAGGTGGCACCAATCTGTAGAGTATGAAATGCTTAAGAAGTTTGCTAAATTCACATAAGTCTAATATTAGCTTGTGAGACTTAGTCAAGTGGAAACTTGGCAGCAATATGTGAAGGAATTCAAATTAGGAAACCTGTTTATGAGCTTGTTGTTCATTAGACTCAGTAAATGAGTCTTGTTGTCCCTTATAACAAGTTGACTCAACCATTAAAATGGAGAGGACTATTATGTGTTGCAAACTTATGACTTAGATCGATGAGTCGTTGCATGAGGATAGAAAGGTGGTAGAAATATTAACTTGTTTGTAGCCTTTGGTTGCTCACAATTTAGTATAAATAGAGGTGCTCATTCTACCAATTGCTACACTTATCATTTTGATTATCTTGATGTTATTTTGTTGTGATTTTTGAGTTAGTGAGTTGAGAGCTTGTGAGTTGAGAGTTGTTTTGTTATTTTGTATTTATGATTATTGTTAGAGTTAGTGAGAATTTAGAAGAGGGTAATCAAGTGGGTCTTGAAGGAGGTATCAGGCAAGCTTGAGGATTCAAAACAAGGAGTTTAATCAATTGGAGCATTATATAGGCATGCTAGTTTCTATACCTTTGTTTTTATGTTGGAAAGGTTAATTAGTTTTGTTACTATGTTGGAAAAGAATGCTTTTGAATATGTTGTGATGTTTTTTTATGATTGCATGTTTCTTGGTTGTGCATTATGTTGTCAAAACTATCTTAATGGTTATATTTTTATGTACCCTATTTATGGGAATTTTGTATGAATGCAACGTATTATACTATACATAGTTTTCATAGCTATATGTAGGATGTCTAAACTAGATGTTGGTCGCGTCCACAAAAGGATATAAAAGTCATGGAAAATCCTAACCTGGGAATTGGACATTCCAGCAAGTGACTAACATCTTCTTATGGGCGTTCATTTACATTGTCAAACTAGGGAACGTATACTTGAAATGGACCGGCACTGTATGTGCACTAAGAACTAGTTTTAGTCACAATTTACCAGAAACAAATGCTTGGAAGGAATTCTACTTATGCTGTAGGAATGTAATGTAAAGTCTTATTAACTTAAGCATAACTTAATCAAAGCAAAAATCATGACAAATATTACTAAGAGACAAACTATGAATTGGCCTTATGCTGCAGGAATAAACATAGGGATGGATTCCCGATGCTGCATGAACAATATAAGACTAAGTTTGCGCTGAAACTTTCAAGAATAAAATCTGACTTATAATCAATAGAAGATAAACAACTAACTAACTATAGATACTCACTAAGTGGGCCCCCTTAGCAAGCATCAACTAGTTTATGCAAGAATTGAACTCAGAACTTCATCAACTTTTATTCATAAACTTGGAATCATATACATTGATTGCTCTGCTTGTAAGAAAACTAACACAAAACTCTGATTCTTATTATAATGCTAACTTTTTCATGCTATCCTTGCTCACTCGCACAGGAGGAACACTTATTTATATTAGAAAAGCAACTAACTACCTAACTCTAACAGAGAAAGTCGTGGACATAAATGCATCCTGAAACCAAGGAATAGACTTCTCATGAAGGAATATCTGTTCAACATGATTCAGAGAGAATTTAGTATTCCACTCTTCCTAGATTAATGATCATTTAGATTTCTTCCCAATGACCTGGTCAGAGAGTCTTCGCTGGAACAACTTCCTCGACGCCGTGCTGGAAATGGACTTTACTGTAGGGCCAAGATCTGCTGTGCTTGACTTGATCATGCTTCCTTCAACAACCTGCGATGCACATGGCAACATAAGTGAAAGAAAGCACACGTGGAAAATAACATGATATGCATTCATTAATCACATATTAAATCTATTTCATTATTCAAAAACCACATGCATTATATCAGTCATTTGGAAGGTCAAAACAGGATAATTAATACAGACACATGGAGATGTTAAGCCGCAGGAATATAGGAATGTATTGCTACAGGATACTACCCGATTTTAGATAAAAAGCTTTTAATCAAGAGTTAAAACAACCATCAACAATAAGAGTAAGGGTATTAAAAATACATCATAATATTTAGATTATGAGCATATTTCAAGCTCATCATTTGCCCCCTATTTATCCTAATGATGGTCCTCTAGCATTAAGCTTTCTAGTTGTTTCTTTGAAATCAATAGGAGTGGTATGGCCCTGTAATGAAGTTTCAAATTTGTACTAGAAACCTCTGAAACTCTGCCATCTCTCATATCTGTGGGTTTCTGTATCCTCATTAACATCTGTAGCCCGATAAGGGTAAAGTGGCCACATCAAAACTGGAGGTTGAAATGTTGATGGTAACCATAACTCAAACCTCTTTTGGAGACCAAGCTGCATGTACTTCTCTGTCCTTCTGATGGCTACTTTAAAGTTCAGAGGGCTATGAGGCTCAGATTTCCTTAGACCAACAGTTAGTTTTTCCCATCTTGTTTCAATTCTGGAAGATGAAAGATTCCAAAACAGATATGGTTGGTCTTTGAACTCATCATACACCTGCTTCCTGATATCAAATATTCTCATTCTTTCCATCTGATCATTGAATCCATACACAACATTAAGCCAAGTTCTCAGAATTGTATGGGGAGCTGAGCTTTCAGGTTGCAGTGGAATAGGTTCATTCCTTTCAGCCTCTTCATAAGCCTCTAATTGTCTTCCATAGTTAGCTTCATTGGCCGCCCAAGACATGAGTGACTTCAGATGAATGTCACCAATATAGAGAAGTGGATTCCACTCTGTTTCAGAGGGAATTATCAAACCATGCAAATAAAAATCACATAAGGAATTTTTCAGTCAGCTAGGTGCTACCTGATATGCATCATAAAATTCCTTAGCTGTGTGAATGT
This sequence comes from Sequoia sempervirens, assembly GCA_007258455.2. NCBI lineage: Eukaryota > Viridiplantae > Streptophyta > Pinopsida > Cupressales > Cupressaceae > Sequoia > Sequoia sempervirens. Next base: position 87,943,365 of record VDFB02000002.1, on the reverse strand, counting down.
CAAGGTCTAAATTTCTTGAAATTCTCATCAATTGAAACCAAAGAAATTTCTCTTTAAGGCACATAGCATATACCCTAGGCGGTGGTCTACATTCCATAATTTTACCAGTTATCTTCATCATTTCATCCACTTTCTCTTTCATTTTTTGAATTTCCTATTTTTGTCTTTCAATTTTTCTTTTCAATTTCTTCTTTTCTTCTTCCCAAAGACTTTGTTGAATTTCAGTTTTAGCTAGATGGCGGAAACTCAAAGTTTGAAATGTAACAGGCCGCCATGTAGTCCTAAGATATTCCAAATATTCAATCAACAATGTTCTTTTATAAACAACCATTGCTCGACAAGTTTCAGGGGATAATGGGGTTTCATGGGAACAATGTTTCAAAAGGTTTAACAAAAAATTTGGAACATTGACAGTTAAATCATGCCTCATATGACTCAATAGTTTAAAATGATAGGAATGCAAATAGGAAAAACGTCCCTCACAAGTCAAGTACCTGATTATGAAGGCGACATATTCTGAGTATGGAGGAGGCAATGACACCCGTTTGCATCCTTGTTTGGAAACCTCCAAGGGTCCATCTGTTGGTATTGTGAATTATGCCCTAACAGAGATAACATCTGACGAAAATTTTTCTCCTACCACCGGAAGCCTAGTTACTTCTGTAATCCTCTCTTCTGTAATGGCTACTGTCAAACCCCACATTGTAGCTTCTCCCTTTGAAAGAGTTCTCAAAAACTCACCTGCAGCTTCCTCATTAAAGGAATCTAACCTCAGAAAATAATTCAGCCAACCGCAATTGCTGAATGCCTGAACCGTTTGAGGATTTTGCATCAAGAGTTCATGAGCTACAAGCTCATGTCTTACTAACTGGCCACCCATATTCATAAATTATCCCTGTTGAGATTCCTAAAACTCAAACTTCTTTTGAATATTCGAAAAACTTCTTATGCTTTTTGCCCTGCTTCTTTTTGCCCTGTCGTCACTTTTCTTTACTTTTCCAAGAATGACTCAAAGGATAATTACATGAAATGATTGTTAAGAACTACCCAAATCAAGCAATTAATTGTTGTTTAGGATGAAAACACACAGTCATATTTGGAAAGTACAAGAAAATAAAAATATCTTAACAGTTGTGATAGCGGCATAAGAAAAAGTTTGAAATAGATTATCCCCACCCCTACTAAAAATGTGGTATGTGTCCACACATGTGCGAAAGGCTAGGCGAAGAACAAGCAATAATGACTGATATGTACATAGCAATTAATGAATAAATGAAATAAATAAACGATGTGATAATAAAAGATATCGCGTACCTTGTAATAAGTGCTCATACATGCTGGGAAAGATCATAGCTCAGCATGAAATGACGGTTGGAAGTGAAACCATAAATGAGGGCGGTACGACAAAATGGATGACATCGATGGGTGACGTGGAAGAAGAGGGAATGAATGGTGGTGATGGATGAAAAACAGAGTGGCTTCCTTAAAAAGGAAACCTTTATTATGGGCATGCAACATAGAATTTTAAAGAGATGCTGCAGGAAAAAGGCCGAAGCCTTTTGCTGCAGGAAGATCAGTGGCCGCATCCGAAACAAACTGCTTCATAAATTCTTCTTTGGACGTTGGCTTATGATACAACCTAAGATGGTGTCCATTAACCAGTAGCTTGAATCAGACAGGATCTATTGTAGCTAACTGAATTGAACCATTATCAAACACAGTTTCTATTTCATAAGGACCAAGCCATCTTGTGGTGAGTTTACCTTGATTTTCCTTGTACCTGGAGTCATAGAGCAACACCCAATCACTGGTAGAGAATTGCTTAGTTCTGATATGGTGGTCATGCCATTTTTTTCTTTGTTGCTGGATAGCTTCAGTATGCTGCAGGGCAGCTTTCCTTATCTCATCCAATGCATTTAGCTGCAGGAGGCGTTCCTTTTGGGCCTTTGAAATATCAATGTTAAGTTGGAGAGAAGTCTTTAAGGTCTTATGCTCAAACTCTATTGGAAACATGGCAATTTTTCCATAGAGTAACTCAAAAGGAGTGAACCCTGTAGTTGTTTTCCATGTTGTCCTATAGGCCCAGACTGCTTTAGGAAGGCGACTGCTCCAATATTTCTTGCGTAATTGTACTGTCTTAGTAAGGATTGCCTCTATTTCTCTGTTGGTAACCTCTGCCTGTCCATTGGCTTGAGGGTGATAGGGGCTAGACTTCCTGTGCTTGATCTTGTAATCATTCATTAATGCAGTGATTAAGTTTGATGTAAATTGAGCTCCTTGATCAGTAACAAGTTCCCTTGGGATGCCAAACCGAGTAAAAATCTACTCATACAGGAACTCAACAACTTTATTGTCATGGGCATGTGTCATTGCTTTCACTTCCACCCACTTGGTTACATAATCAGTGCAAACCAAAATGTATGATTTCCCATTGGATGGAGGATCAATAGGCCCAACAAAATCCATGCCCCACTTGTCAAAGGGACTGACTACCACTTGAGGATATAGGGGCATTTCATCAGACTTTGTTACTCTCCCCATGCGTTGACATCTGTCACATTCTCTGGTGTAGGCTGCTGCATCTTTGTGTAGTGTGGGCCAATAGTATCCTATAGCAAGCACTTTCATAGATGTTCTCTTGGCTGCAAAGTGCCCACCACATGGCTCATCATGAAAGGCATGCAAAATGTCATAGGTCTCATCTTCCCTAACACATCTTCTCATGACTTGGTCAGGTCCTGTGTAAAATAAACTGTCTGGAATCCATGAAAAGTTAAAATTTTTCTCTACCAACAATTGCCTTTCCTTTGGTGAGAAGTGGACTGGGATCTTGTTGGCTGCTAAATAATTTGCAATATCTGCATACCATGGAGTTTGAATAGCAATAGAAAACAGATGTTCATCTGGAAAGCTATCATCAATTACCTCAGGGGTAGCATATGTAGTTGTTTGAAGTCTTGATAAGAAATCAACTACCACATTAGCTCGGCCTGGTTTATCAATAACTATGATATCAAATTCCTGCAACAATATGAGCCATCTTGCTAATCTGCCAGATATGGCAGACTTATTCATAAGGTACCTTATTGCTGCATGATCTGTATGGACAATATTTGGTAACCAGTGACATAATGTCGAAACTTGTTCAGGGCATACACAACTGCTAGCAATTCTTTCTCTGTGACAGTATAGTTTAATTCAGGGCCTTGAAGTTTTTTTGCTAATGAAATATATGACATGCTCTATGGAATTCTCTTTCTATCCTAAAACGACCCCTATGGCATAATCAAAAGCATCTGTGTGTATATGAAAGGGCAGACTCCACTTCGGTCCTTGAAGAACAAGTGCCTGAGTAATTAAATTCTTAAGCTGCAGGAAAGATTTGTCACAAGCCTCAGTCCAGTTAAATTTAGAATCCTTAGTCAATAAGGCATATAATGGACTGGCTATTTTGCTAAAATCTTTAATAAATCTTCTATAATATCTAGCATGTCCTAGGAAGCTTCTAACATCCTTTTGTTTCATAGGTGTTTGCAAAGTTAGAATGACTTCTATTTTTGCAGGATCAACTTGAATTCCTGCTTGAGAAATATGATGGTCTAAAACAATTCCCTCTTGCATCATCATAAAGCACTTCTCACTATTCAAAGACAAATTGTGCTCCTTACATCTTTTCAATACTTTCTCCAAATTTGCTAATGATTCTTCATAAGTAGCTCCATAAGTTGTGAAGTCATCCATGTAGATCTCCATAGAATCATGAGAAATGTCAGCAGAAATACTGATCACTTCCCTTTGAAATGTTGCAGGTGCATTACACAGGCCAAAAGGTAAGACATAATAGGAAAAAGTTCCCCATGGACTGGTAAAAGTTGTTTTGTCTTGATCCTCAGGAGCAATTCTAATTTGATTATACCCACTATATCCATCCAAAAAGGAGAAATACTTTTTACTAGATAATGAGTCTAACACTTGGTCAACAAATGGCAGTGGAAAGTGATCCTTTTTAGTTGCTGTGTTTAGCTCATTGTAGTCTACACAAACTCTCCATTTTCCACCTTTTTTAGGAACAATCACCAATTGAGATACCCATTGACTGTCTGAAATGGGGTAGATAAAGCCAACATCAAGCAATTTTTGGAGCTCTTTTTTAACTATTTCCCTGAGTGTTGGGTTTATCCTTCTTTGAGGTTGCCTAACAGGTGAACAGTCTTCCTTAATGTAGATCCTATGAGTATAGAGTTGAGGATCTATTCCCTTCATATCCCCATAGTCCCATGCAAAAGCTTTGTGTTGTTCTTGCAACATTGTGACTAGGGCAGTTTGTTGAGATTGGGGCAACTTATTATTGATGTTCAGACAACGATTTAGAGACACTTCTACTTGCTTGGTAAGATCATTGATGGAGGCTGCTGATAAAGGTGGTGTTTGTATTTCATTTGGAGGCAAATTGTGATAAATTGCAAGAAATTTAGGTGGCAGGCTCTCAGGATTTAGTTGCTGTAGGAAACACTGCTGAAGACAACTATCTGGAACAAATGGGCTACTCAGATTAGAGTTGGACTACAAAATGTGTAAAAGCAGGCCATCCTCACTCTGAAGCTGGAAAAATGGATTAGTTTGCAACATCATTAGCTGAGCCAATGAATTGACTTATTCAGTTTCCTCTCCTAAATCTGACCAAATTGGTTGAGACAAGTCTTGTTGAGGCTGGGCAGGTGGGTATAAAGCCAATTTATTTCTTGACTAACCATCTGAAATTGTCATATCTCCTAAACGACATCCTATAAGAGCATCAGCTGTGGCTAACCATGGTCTACCTAGGATGATAGGATATCCTCCCAAAGTTGTCTTAGTGGACAATATGGTAAAATCTACTGGGTATTTCCAAGACTCAAGGATGACAATAACATCTTCTACCACTCCATCAGGTGTTACTGTGGAACTATTAGCACGCTGCAGGATGATAGGTGTAAACATAATGGTTAGGATATTCAAATACTCCATAGTATACTTGGTTATTACATTGATGGTTGCACCAAGGTCAATCAAAACATTCTTTACTATCTAGCCATTAATATTTATTTTTACCATAGGACTCCTAGGGTCAGTATATTTTGGAATGACTATCTTTCCTGACATAATATCTGCCAACTGTCCTAGAACATGGATAGTTTGGGGATCCTTTTTCTTTCTTCTTGGTTTCTTTAAATAGGCCTCCTTAATGACTTTTCCATAAATTGGGACATCTTTAATGGCTTGAAAAAGGGGAATTTGAATGTGTACATTCTTTAGCTGATCCAAAATGTCAAAGGTAGGCTCTTCCATAGACTTGGATGTAGTAATTTGCAATCTATGAGGAAAAGGCAGTTTGACCTGATGCTGCAGGACAGGCTCCTTAGAGACAGTATCTGATATAGGTATATGTTCTGTAGGATCAGTAGGTTGTTCAGAGGCATAATCTGGAATCTCTGTAATTACAGGCGGCTGTGGAACAGGGAGAGTGGTTCCAGACCTGAGATGAATATCATGAATATTTAGGGCATAAGTTGGATACTGATTGGCTTCTGCAAGATACATAGGTTGTTGTTGCTACTGCTGCTTATTATTAGGATTTGACAATGGTTGAGCAGGCATAGGCGTTTGTTTTGGAGGGCCAGTATTTGCTGCAGGTGGTGCAGGAGGTGGCATGAGGGCCTGAGGTTGTGGCTGTTGAAGCTACAGGGATCTAGGGGATTGGTTTGGCCATTGCTGAGAACCTCTCCATTGAGGATTCTACTGCCAGTTACCTTAAGGTGGAGTCCATTGTCCTTGTGGCTGCTGCCAACCTCTTTGAGGAGATTTCCATTGAGGACTCTGATAGTTAGGCCAGTGTGGTTGAGAAGTATTCCAAGGTGGTGATGGGCCATATGTAGGTTGCCATTGGTTATTGTAATTAGAATAAGGATTACCAAAAGTTAAAGGGTCTTGAGGCATACCTTGTCTTTGAGCCCATGGTCACCTTTGTGCAACGAAGAATACTTGGTCATCATCACCTTCTACTATCTTAAAATCAGTAGGTAACTGCTTAGCTTCTAGGTTAGCCACCATCTTACATCTGCAGTCATGTTTCCTCTGTCTGCAATGTGGACAAAACTCAGCCAAGATTGCTTCAGCTTCCTCATGTTTCTTCCGAGCTTGAATAGTATCCAACTGTGTAGCCATGTTTATAATATCCTGCTTGAAATCAGACAACAGATGTGTGATCTCCATCCGTGAAACTCCATTAGTAGAAGACTTTCCCACTGTGGCTTGATGAGCTCTACCCTTCTTAACAATTACTTGAGAGTAGTTGAGACATATTTTCTTGATATCATCCCAAGACACTTGGGTTATATCTCCTCCTCCCATCAGATCCAGGGCATCTATACAGGTGTCACTGATTCCCCTTAGAAAAAGTAATTTCTGAGATTCTTCATTGAGAGTATGGTTTGAATTCTTTTTTAGGGAAAACAAGAATCTTGAGATATAGTCTTCCAGGCTTTCATCCTCCTTTTGTTGAATTCTGAATATATCATCTCCCTTACTACCACTCTTACAATATTCCTTGTATTTCTCAAGAAATTTTTTTTGCATGGCGGCCCAACTATCAACAACACCCCTTCGCAAAATCATAAACCATCTAAGAGCTCCCTCCTTTAAAGTAGCAGGAAACAACTTTAGCCTGTGAGCATCTGAAGTGTAATCATAGCTGTGATAGAGGATGTCAAACTCAAAAAAGAAAGTTTCTGGGTCCTCTGTAACTAGTCCATAGAACTTGGGTAGTAATGAAGAAGGAATATTTTTAAGGTTATCATTATCTTGCTGAGGAATGATGGGGAATTCAAAAGTAGGAGGTTGATTAGGTGGATTACGTGCCATATTTGCTTGATTGAGTATCAAATCAAATGGATTTTCTTGAGGTTCTTCGTCAGCTGGGCCAAATGGCAATTCAACAAGCATGTTTTCAGCAAATGGATTGATATCTTGGTCTCCTCCTTCCTCAAATAGATTATAATCTGGTTTAGAATTGTTATCAATGAATGGAAGGTCAGGGAGGAATCTTCCCAGAGTGTCTCTTCTTCTATGCATGCAATAGAATTAACCGTAAATTGAAGGAGTTTTGAAAATGCATGAATAAACACACTAAACTACTTCTAACAATGACTGACATGTTCATAGCTTGACACCATCCCCGACAACGTCACCAAAAATGGTCGCGTCCACAAAAGGATATAAAAGTCATGGCAAATCCTAACCTAGGAATCAGACATTCTAGCAGGTGACTAACATATTCTTATGGGTGTTCATTTACATTGTCAAACCAGGGAACATATACTTGAAATGGAGCGACACTGTATGTGCACTAAGAACCAGTTTTAGTCACAATTTACCATAAACAAATGCTTGGAAGGAATTCTACTTATGCTACAGGAATGTAATGTAAAGTCTTCTTAACTTAAGCATAACTTAATCAAAGCAGAAATCATGACAACTATTACTAAGAGACAAACTATGAATTGGCCTTATGCTGTGGGAACAAACACAGCGATGGATTCCTAATGCTGTAGGAACAATATAAGACTGAGTTTGCGCTAAAACTTTCGAGAATACAATCTGACTTATAATCAACAGAAGATAAACAACTAACTAACTACAAATACTCACTAAGTGGGCCCCCGTAGCAAGCATCAACTAGTTTATGCAAGAATTGAACTCAGAATTTCATCAGCGTTTATTCATAAACTTGGAATCATATACATTGATTGCTCTGCTTGTAAGAAAACTAACACAAAAATCTGATTCTTATTATAATGCTAACTTTTTCATGCTATCCTTGCTCACTCACATAGGAGGAACACTTATTTATATTAGAAAAGCAACTACCTAACTCTAACAGAGAAAGTCGTGGACATAAATGCATCCTGAAACTGAGGAACAAACTTCTCATGAAGGCATATTTGTTCAACATGATTAAGAGAGAATTTAGTATTCCACTATTCCTAGATTAATGATCATTTAGATTTCTTCCCAATGACCCAGTCAGAGAGTCTTCGCTGGAACAACTTCCTCAACGCCGTGTTGGAAATGGACTTTACTACAAGGCCAAGATCTGCTGCGCTTGACTCGATCATGCTTCCTTCAACAACCTGTGATGCACATGGCAACAAAAGTGAAAGAAAGCACACGTGGAAAATAACGTGATATGCATTCATTAATCACATATTAAATCTATTTCATTATTCAAAAATCACATGCATTATATCAGTCATTTGGAAGGTCAAAACAAGGTAATTAATATAGACACATGGAGATGTTAAGCTGCAGGAATATAGGAATGTATTGCTACAGGATACTACCCGATTTTAGATAAAAAGCTTTTAATCAAGAGTTAAAACAACCATCAGCAATAAGAGTAAGGGTATTAAAAATACATCATAATATTTAGATTATGAGCATATTTCAAGCTCATCAGATGTATGTAACAAAGAGTAAGAAGTTGCAAGAATCACTTTGGTATTAAATTCATTTTGTTTATGAGATGTTATGTGGGTTATCCCTGGGATTTGTACGATCCATGGGAAAGGGGGTAACCTAGGTATATAGTATGAATGGTCATTTATCCAAATCAAGCTAGGAAGGTGTGTGAATAAAATATGTCCACTCTAAGTTTTGGGTGATGAATACTTTTTCCAAAGTAGTGTAAAGAGGCCATTGTTTACACTGTCAGTTTCACTGTGATCCAAGATTACATACTAGGAAAGGGATGTACATACATGTAGGGGGTAGCCACTGTATGTCAGTTCTAGAAACATATAAGACACAACACCAAGCTCAGAAAAGGCTATTGTTATGAGGTTACCAAACCAATCTCTTCATTTAAGGGTAGGTCCATCTTACCAGTTAGGTAGATGTGTGGGGGACCGTAGTAAGTCTGTGGTTGGTAGAAAAATGCTTGAGTGATGCTTCTCATTAGTTGGCGGCCAAGATTTGAGGGGGACTTCCTGGACCATTTGTACTTTATATATTTTGTAAGCTCATTTAAGTTATGTTTATAACTTGTATCCTTCTCAATGGGAATTGTAAATATGAAATGTCATATGGAAAATTATGTATCATTATTATTTGAATTAATGAAAGGAATTATTTTGTATGCAATGGGAAAGTTTGAAATATGTTTCAAATGTGCATTTATTATTCAAAGGAAAATAAATTTTTTATTGCTCTTAAAGGTTAGATGTATAAACTATTCACTTGTGGGTAAAACATAGGAAAAATTATTGTGTAGAACAATGTGCATGTTACATGTGGTATTATAGCTACTAGGTTCAGTTTTGGAACCTATGTGCTCACTATGTTTCCAATCTAGCATTATGAGTCTAATGTTTGGAAATTATTGTACTAGGATGGTGCATCTCAAGATGATTGCAAGAAAGTCAGTGATCAGAAATGAGTGCTACCTATGGGCCAAGAAGGAAAAAGAAGCCCTTGTTCGAACCATTGAGGGAAAAAATCATGAAAACACCATTTGGTTGAGCAATATTGAGACTTTCAATCATGCTCTTTCATGAATCAGTCAAGAGAAAAGAAGGATGAGAGAGGCTACTAACTTCAACCATCTACCTTATGTTTCCTCAGACAAGTCAGACTCATTATCACTTTCTAAGGATATGCCCTCATAATATAGTTTTAGTCCAACAATGATATTTAGAGACCCTCATGTTATACATATGGTTGAAATTATTATAATAGCCTCAAGTGGCGAATTAGAGGAATATGTTCCCTGAAAGTATGTATCAGAGGATAAGTCTAAGGGATATTATCCTTTTGATGAGGGAAATGAGAAAAAATATGAGGGGTATACCCCACGTAGCTATGCATTGGAAAGCGAATTTGAGGGATATTCTCCCTTAGACTATTTGAAGTCATTCTATGTAAACTTAAGGATATTGAAATCCTTATTAAATCTTCAATGAAAACATGTTTTTGGAAAAACTTGTGTATAAATTCTTTATGAGATTCTTTATATGAATGGTTGTTCTTTTAAATGCTTTTAGAATGTTAAATAAACTTTCTTAGATCTAATTAAATGAAACCTCCAGGTATAAATGTTTTTGGGAAAAATGGTTAGGACACAAACTAACATTGGGAGAAGTCAAGAAGTAGGACACGGTACTAAGAATGCTTAAGCTAAGTTGGACTGCATCTTGTCTATAATAGATGAAACCAAAGCAAGGATAGGAAACCTTGAACAAGAAGTAAGGGGTAAATAAAGGTGGAAAAAGAAGTCCCAAATAATGATGAGGAAGTTCCCAACAATAAAGAGGAAGGGGAGAATTCTCATGATCACACCCATTCTAGTGAACAAGAGGACAAGGAGTCACAGTCAATGTTGGATGGAACTAAAAGGAAGCGACTGGCCAATGAGATATCCCATGACATGAAGAAGATCACACCTCCTGATGCAGGAGCATCCAGGGTGTAAGAGCAATCTTGCATCACCCAAAAAAAAAATGTTGTTTCTTTTCAATAAGGGATAAATTTGGTAGGGTTACTATTTTAGTAAGTTTGCATTTATGCACAATTGGACACGAAATATTACACAGAACTCTAGAATGGTAAATTGAAGCCAATGATGAAGAAATCACTTCAATACCATTGTCATGTGAGAAATATTAAAATTTTAATTTTTGAAAATCCTAGTAAAATCTTTGGGGTCAATTTTGAGGCACTTAGAGGCTCCGTATGGGCTAAAAATTGTTGGAAAACGAAAGTGGATGGCCTTTAGGCCCTACTTTCTGGCCTAAAATTTATGACCCCATGAAGTTGTAATACCAAAATTAATAAAATTTCAAAATATCTTCCTGAGGAAGTTACACTTTCTAGAAGATTCTAGGGCGGTTGCACTTTCTAGAAGATTCTAGGGCGGTTACACCTTCCAAATAAAGGATGTAAAGGGATACTACAGGGGGAGATGAGGGTAGAGTAGATGGTGGCTCCGATTTGAAAATTTATGTAATCAAAAAGCCCATGTGATGGAAAATATAATGTTGTAATTTCATTTTCATTTTAGTGATTATAGAAAATATTTGCTTTCCTTCTTGCATTTTGTTTGTGCCATTATCTGTTGTTTTTGTGAGTTTTAGATTGTAAGGGGAGTACCCTTCATCACCTCCTAAGTTTGAGGGTAGTTCTATTAGGAATGTGATTGAAGCATGGCTTACAAATATGGAAAAGTACTTTGAGATTAGAAATTACTTCAAAGTCACTAAAGCTGTATGGGGAGATTTCCAGTTGGTAGGTGAAGCATCCAACTAGTGGATGAATAAGAAAATGGAGCTATGGCTCAGTTCCTTGAGGTTGACATGGAGCGAATTTGTAGATATTTTTTGAAAATGGTGGTTACCAAAACTCTTCTATGATCAAAAGCTCATTTATTTCCAGAATTTGAAACAAGGATATTCTTCAGTGAATGAATATTGGGAAAAGTTCACTTGCCTTTTAAGGTACGTACCCATGTACCAAAAGGATGAGTGATTTAGAATAAGGAAGTTTATTATGGGTCTTAATTCCCAAATAGGTGGTGAAGTAGATGTGCATGGTCCTACAACCATGGAATTGGTGTATGAAAAATATATTAAGCAGGAACAAAAGCTTAAGTCTATTTCAATCCGTCGGGAAAGGAATAGAAAGAAGTTTAACTTGGTGTAAGATAATCAAGCTCCAAGGACGCCTAATGAAGGGAAATATTTTTAGAAGAAAGGGGACAAGGGACCCCAAAAAAATTGGAATGAACCAAGAAGAGATCAAAGAGGAAGCAACAACAATTATAACAACTTTAACAACAATGCTGGTGGAAATGTTAGTAACTCTAGAAGACCTGCAAGGAAGAGGGGACCATTGAAAGGATGCTATACATCTGGGGGATATGAATTTGCTAATTGGTGTCCTAATAGGCCAATGAAATCTTAGCCACATGGTAATCCTCTTCCTCCATAGAAAGTTGCATTCCAACAAAGGATACATGCTACAATAGAGAACTGGTAAGCTGAGTACCAAATTACTCTGATAGAAGTTTTAGGTACTTTTTTTGGCATTCCTATCTCAATTTTAAAAGATACTAGTGCCACAAAAAATTTCATTTCTCCTAAAATAGCAAGTCAAATGTTTAGAAATGCTGATTTTATGGAAAAATCTCGGGTTATTGAGTATGCAAACTAGACGAGAGCTGTGGTGAGTCAATGTCTATTTGAAGCAAGGTTAGAACTTCCAAGTTTCTCTATGTAGGTGAATTTGTACATAGCCCCCTTAGGTTCTTATGACGTCACTTAGAAATAAAATGGCTATGGAAGCATAGAGATAAAGTGGATTTACATGCTAAAACCATAGAATGATTATATGATCTAGGTAACCAAGTGTCTTTGTAAGGAACACCTAAAGAAGTGAAACTGTGACAAATTTCAGTTGTGCAAATGCATAGGGAAAAAAAAAGGTTGTCAACTCTCCATAGTAAAGATGAAAAAACTTGAGGAATACAAGGAATTCATCCTTTAGGATGATGTCATGTATTATGAACCTCAAGATTCTCAAGAAGTAAAAGAAGGAGAAGTGGTGGAAATAGGGAAATTGGATATGGAGAAATATCCCATCCTACAAAAATTTGCAGATGTGTTTCCAGATGAACTACCTAGATTTCCTCCCAAGAGAGTGTTTGATTTCTCCATTGAAATAGTTCTTGGGTTGGAACCTATAAAAAGTATTGTATAGGATGACCACAATAGAATTGAAGGAGTTGAAGGCACAATTAGAAGAATTATTGTCTAAAGTATTAATAAGACCCAGTGTTTCACGTTGGGGAGCTCTAGTGATCTTTGTCAAGAAGAAATATGGTACACTGCACTTGTGTATTTACTATCATTTGATTAACAAAAAAATGGTAAAGAATAAGTATCCATTGCCACGTATCGATGATCTCTTTGATCAGATGCAAGGAGTGGTTGTGTTTTCAAAGATTGATCTACATTATGGATATCACCAACTAAGAATCAAGGACGAAGATATTTTCAAGACAACTTTCAAAACTAGATACAAACATTACGAGTTCATAGTCCTACCTTTTGGACTCATGAATGCACCAACAACATTCATGAACCTAATGAAAAATGTATTTAGAGACTGCATGGATAGGGTTGTGTTGTTTTTCTTGGATGACATCTTAATCTACTCCAAGAATGAAGAACATCACAAGCATCTAGAGATTTTGCTTCAATGATTGAGAGAACATAAGTTGTATGGGAAAATATTGAAGTGTACCTTCTTCCAAAAAGAGGTACAATATCTGGGTCATGTAATTTTGGCTGATGGGATTGCAGCTGATCCTGCGAAGATAAAAGTAGTGCTTGAGTGGTCAGTGCCCAAGAATGTGCCAGAAGTTAGAAGTTTTATGGGTTTGGCTGGGTGTTATTGTAAGTTTGTTACAAAATTTTCAACAATAGCTTTTCCCATCAATTATTTGCAAAGGAAAAGTAAGAAGTTTGAGTGGATAGAGAAAATTCAAGCAACATTTGATCTACTCAAAGAAAAGTTGACCACAACTCGATACTGAAGGTACCAGATCTGGATGGGAAATTTATTGTTATTATTGATGCATTAGGAGAAGGATTGGGTGGAGTGTTAATGCAGGAGGGGCGAGTCATAACTTATGAGTCAAGGAAGCTAAAGCCCTATGAACAAAATTATGCCCTAGATGATTTAGAGTTAGCAACGGTTGTTCATGCACTACAAATGTGGAGATACTATTTGTTGGGAAAACCCTTTGAACTCAAGACCGATCACCATGGTGTCAAGTATTTGTTTACCCAACCTAATATTAATGCAAGGCAAAGAAGGTGGTTGGAATTGATATTTGACTATGATTTCAACATCAGTTATATCAATGGGAAGGAGAATCGGGTTGCCGATGCTCTAAGTAATAAGAGGCATATCTCCTCAATGGTATCAATTCAAACTGAGTTTAAAGGTCAAGTATTCTAAGAATCCAAGGGTGATGAGTTCTATGAACAAGTCAAGCAAGCACTCTCAGATAATCTACAAGATCAAAGGTACGAAGGATATCACCTTGAATCTAATGGATTATTAAGGTTTAAAGGGAGAATTTATGTACCTAATTCTAGAGAATTCAGGAACTTGGTATGGAAAGAAGTTCACAATGCACCATATTTAGGACATCCTGGTGTAACCAAAATGTTGGCAAATGTAAAGCCATTATATTTATGGAAGGGTATGAAAGGGGATGCTGCAAGGTTTGTAGCAAGTTTCTTAGAGTGCCAAAGAGTGAAGGCAGAGCATCATCATCATGTAGGTCTTTTATATCCACATGAAGTTCTAGAGAGTAAGTGGCAAGTTATTAGCATGGAATTTGGAAAGGACTACCTATGTCGAGGAATAAGCACAATGCCATTCTAGTAGTGGTGGACAAGCTCACTAAGGTAGCTCACTGTAATAGATCGAAAGTTTTTTCAAGAGATATTTAGATTGCATGGGATTCTTGAGAAGATTATATCTGATAGGGATGCTTGTGTGACATCTAGATTTTGGAAAACACTATTTTCTACACTTGGAATGAAATTGAATATAAGTTCTGCATATCATCTAGAAACAGATGGAAAAAATGAAAGGGTAAACCAAGTGTTAGAGGACCTACTAAGGATGTATTGCATGGATCAACAATACAAATGGGAAGATTATCTACCATTGGTTGAGTTTTCATATAATAACTCTTATCATTCTACGATTGAGATGGCTCCATTAAAAGCATTATATAGTAGGAAGTGTTAGACTCCTATAAGCTGGGATAAGTTAGAAGATAGGATAAGCCTAGGGACAAAGATGCTATTTGAAATGGAGGATCAAGTTAGTATTATTAAGAAGAGGTTAGCAAAAGCTAATAATAGGAAAAAAATTTACGTTGATGCCATGTAGGTACCGAAATTTTTTTGGTAGGAGAAAAGGTTTTGTTAAGGGTCAAGCCTCATAAGAGTTCTATCAAGTTTGGAAAGTCATCCAAACTAGCTCTGCGCTACGTAGGTCCTTTTGAGGTTCTTGAAGAGATCAAACCTATAGCATATAGGATTGCTTTGTCACCATCTCTTTCCAGGATGCATAATGTTTTCCATGTCTTGTATCTTTAGAAGTATATATCAGGTGATAACCATGTTATTGATTGGAATGCTTTATAGGTACAAGACCCAAGAGTGGTAATAATCAAGCCTCTCAAGGTGCTTGAAACATGTAAGCTCCACTTACATAATAGAGAGGTTTTGCAGTGTAAGGTCCAATGGGATAAGTATGTAGAATATTTTTCCACTTGGGAAGATTATGCTGAGATGAAGCAAAAGTTTCCACAAGTCTTGCTAGATTTTGAAAACTCTTGAAAAAGTGATATTTTGTTATGTGATGATTTATGGATGATTTGTGTATTATGTTTTATGTTATGTACATGTCGATACTTAATAAATCATCAGGGATGATGATTAACAAGGGGGGAATATGTTACACCCCGAGTAATATTACCTATTTACTATTACCTTGTTGGTTAAATTGCTTGAATAAATGAATGTGTTTTATGGATCTTTACATGAATGTGTTTTATGAATGTTTATATGAATATGTTTTTGATTAAATAAGTAGGGGAAGGGCTCTAATGCTGTACAAAAACAAAAAAATAGTCCATAGCAAGCAACAACCAAAAAAGAACATCAAAATAGAGAAGATAACAAAGGAAACAACACTACATCACCACACCCCAATTAGCAGAGAACAACATCAACCAAGTTTCATGGGGTCATAACAATTTTTTTTTATCTAAGTACCAGTATAAACTTATCCAAACCATTATATCGTTAACCCACAAACTATCAAAAGGTAGGCTAAACCTATCATAAGTGTCCAGATAACACCTAACTATAATATTAGAGATTAACAAAATATAATAAAAGTTTAGGCTTAACAAGCCCATAACAGTCTCATCATAAAGGAAACCAACAAAACCAGTTGACCAAGTACCCATGAAAACCTAGAAAAAAGGTGAAACAAAGAAAAAATTAGGAATCCTCTATAAGACTCCAAGTCTTCTGAAGCTCTTCCACTATTTCTTCTATGTTGTCCTTTGGCTCCATCATTCTAGACCGATCCACTTTAGTCCTTCTTCCTCTTTTCTTTTGCTGCTTTTTTAAATCTTTCCCTGGCCAAATATAGTACCCATAATTTCTCTTTTCATTACCCCGTCCATGACTCTACACATTTTCTTGATGATCTACTCAATATTGTGGAACTTATTAGAATTGTCCTCTTTTTCCATCCTTCTTTCAATTTGCTCCACCCTCTCCATAAGCATGTCAATTTTTGAGCTCTCAGGGTTGGGAGGGGTGTTGGTATTCAACTCAATGGCCTCCAAATCAATCAGAATATCATTTAGTTTTTCCTTCTCCTTTGCTTTACCAAGGTTAGTCCCTTCCTCATTACATTGCTCCTGCTCCTGTTGGTTATACTCTTCTTCTGCATCTTGGCTCTTGTCCTTGAGTGCATCAGACTCCAAAGCACCCTTGTCCTTTGAGAACTCTGTTTCTCCAAGGCTATCAGGTACATATCCCTCCTTGGAGGAGACATATTTCTCCTCCCTAATCGCTTTTTTCCATTTTTTATCATCCAATTTAGAAGGAGCCACACTCCTCTTATCATTAGAGTTTTTTCTTTTCTTACTTATCTCCTATCCTTTAGAAGCAACCAAAGCAAGGCGAGTGGACCTCCTATCCCCTAGGGGGTGAGCCCACTTTCAGGACTGATATCTTTAATGTCATGGATAGTAATGGTAGGGGTTTCAAGGCATGGTTCTTTTATTACCACCTTTCATTTTTTAATAGTACTTGAGGAAAGGGGGGCATCGTTTCATTTTTCAGGGGTAATTTTAAGGAGCTCCTTCCAAGCTGGGTCTATATTTTTATGTGGGGTAGAGTGATGCATTTTTGTAACATTTTCTTTTTTGGGGAGTGGGGATGGATTTCAGTCAACTCTATTTTAATAGAGCTTTTTGGGGAATGAGGGTTCTCAAGCAGATTATGAGGAAGATTCTTTTATGGGGTGGTGGCGAGAGAATATTTGCAAATTTCCCTAATTAAACCTTGATGCGAAGGTGGGTTAGCCCCATTAGCCAGAATCTGTTGCAACAACGAGAGGAGAAAAAAGGAAAATTAATTTTTTCAAGGTGGCGAATGTGGTTCAAGATAGGAAAGTGGTATCCATGCACATATTGAAATCTACCCTCAAGAGTAAAATACTTCATAACAGAAAAACCTACATTATGGTATGGAGGAAGTAGTTGCAGCCTTGAATGGACATTCTAAAACATCTGAGCTTTTTCCTTAGCTTCGAAAAACTTATTGATGTAAGTTTGGTAGTTCCCCGTGCTTTTTTTTGGCAATTTTCTTCCCTTCGTATTTGAGACTAGTGGCTTGAGCTATTAGTTTGGCATTGACTATGAAATGAAGCCCACCTAGGTTTACCTCACCATCCTTCCAAGCATTCACAAATTTGTAGCTGAGGTCCTCACTGTAACCCTGTATTGCTTCAAAATAAGGGGTGAAACCCATTCTTTCAAAAAGATTCCATATCTCAGCATTTTGTCTCAAGAAGTCATGCTTGCTCAACTTTGTTCTCTTTCTGGGTCCCCCCATTATCTCCTCATTGGTTAGGCTGTCCTTGCACAAAAGCAAATACTCCTTCCTTATACCTTTCTTGTTAGAAATCAAGATCACTAACCATTTAAAATTTTCAATGTTTAGGATAATGTTAGGGCTTTGCATTTGGAGAGACAATGGTTCAAACCCACTAGTTATGATTTTAAGAAATTTTGATTTTTCACAAGGAGATAACTCGTTCTTTCTGTTCCACCCTTTATTGGAAATGAAAAATCCCCCACCATAATGAGGTATAATTAATCCTTCTTGATTACACCTCGTGCTATCCTCCTTGACCAATACAAAAATGTCATGTTGTCAATCCATCAAAATATTTTCATTGGACTGGGCAATATAAATCATGATTTAAATTTTTTAAAATTTCCTTCCTTTATTAGCCAAGCACGAACCTTTTAAAATATTTTTTATTTTATGCTTGTTAACTTTGTACTTTTGAATATTTTTCAAATAAAGACAATCATTAGGGATCCACTTATCCCTATCCTCCAAATTTCCCACAACCATTATGAGCAATATAAAAATTACTAAAATAAGTTTAACATAATTACTCAGAGCCTCCTCCATTAATTAATATCAATCCTAGTAGGATTATTTAAAGAGATTATTTTTTCTTTAAATAAGATCATTTTGATAGGGCTTGACAATTGATGAAAATCCCAATAAGTCCATTTAGATTGTCTTAGACTTGCATTAGCCATTGTGTTAGCAACCATATTACCTTCCCTATATACGTGGCCAATTTATACTGTTGGAAGGTTTTCAAGGTTCTCTTACAATAATCCAAAATGTCTTTCAAGTCCCAAGGCACATCAACTATGTTGTTTAAATAATTCATAATTAGTTTAGAGTCTCCTTCAAAAAACACTTTTGTGTGACCTTTCTCCTTCATACAATTTATGCCCCCCCATACAACATAAGCCTCTTCCATGTTGTTCGTCACAACTCCTAGACCTCTACCATATCTTTCAACATAATTACCTTGGTAATCTCTGATTATTCCTCTTTCCCTTGCCAAGCCCTAGTTGCCCTTTGAACAACCATCAAAATTGCATTTCACCCAATCTAAATCCAGAGGAGTCCAATAAGTATTCTTCCTTTTTAGCTGTTTTGTCCAATTTATATTCATTAGGTCTTGTGAAATTCCCCACAATTGTTTAATTCTCAATTCCTTGTAAGAAGGAATTTTCTTAGAAGGAGTATATTTTTTGTTAATATTTTCTTGTATCTACTTTCTTATGCACATATATAATCTTTACTATTCTTAGCTGTATCCCTAAAGATTCTATTGTTTTATTCTTTCCACAGTCCCCAAGTGAGAAACAAGGGAACTTGCTTCCAAAGATCAATAATGATGTTGTGAGAACAGGGGCATAAATTCCAACATTCTATAAACATTTTCACTGAGGGGGGAAAACCCAATCTATTATCAAGTTTTTCATAAAAAAGGACCAAACTTCACAGGAGTAGGGACATTGAAACAATAAGTGCATGATTGTTTCTTTAGCTTCATTACATAAGTAACACTTATTTACCAAATGAAAACCTTTTTTCTTAAGATTATCTAAAGTAAGAATCTTACCATGAGCCATTGACCACCAGAAGCAGTTGACTTTAGGTATTAGGTTCTTATTCCAAACCATTTTCCAATCAAAGTTCCCCTTCAGAATCAACGAATTTTCTAAAAATTCATAAACAAATTTGATTGAGATTTTTCCCAATGGATTTTTGGTCCATATCCATTCATCTTCCCTTTCATTCAAAAAAAGATCATCTTCACCAATCTGTTGAAGAAGAAGTCGCAATCTAGGCTCCCGGTTATACTGTCTTCCCCTTCTGAGAACAACATCATTAAAATAATTGTTGAAATTTTTCCATCGAGGTCTCATACCATCCCAATTGATATAACTAGTGACATTTTCTCTTAAAGTTCTTATCAACCATAATTTAATATATTGAAGATTGTTATTTGATGACAATGGAGCACAACTTGTCCAGGAATCTTCCTAGAAATCCATTCTTTGACCATTCCCTATTCTCTTTTTCACTCCTTGGTTTAGGTTTTCTCTAATCTTGATCAAGTTATTCCAAAAAATAGATCCATAGGGGAGATGTTCATCCCACAAGAAGCAACCTTGATCCTTATTACACATGTATTTTGCTCTAAGAATTAGGACCCAATCTTTGGATCCTTCTAAAAATAACCACCCCATTTTTGCCACTAAGGCTTTATTGAAAAGTTTTATCCTCCTAATTCCCAATCCACCTTTTCCCTTTGGAGCATAGACTTTATCCCAAACCACAAGAGCCAACCTTTTTTTCTCCTTCATTCTAGTCCAAAGAAATCTTCTTTGAATCATTTCTATCTTTTCAACTATAAAAACTGGGATGTTAAAGAGAGAGAGGTAATAGATAGGGATATTTTGTAAAGAAGCTTTCAATAATTGTAGTTTCCTTGCATTGCTTAACAACCTTCCTTTCCAACCTACCAATTTCTTCTGAATCTTTTCAAGAATGTGATTCTATTAATTGCTATGGGTTTTTTTAGATATAAGCGAAAGACCAAGATAAGTAGTTGGAAGATCAGCTTCTTGGCATCCAATTATGTTCAGGACTCTCTCTTTTATTATCTAGTCAGTGTTGAAGAAATAAATCTTGCTTTATGATAATTAATGTACTGGACCAAAACTTCTACATATTTGTCCAATATATCTTTCCATTGTCTTGCTTCCAACACCGAAGCCTCCCCCAAAAGAATAGTGTCATCAACAAATTGCTGATGGGAGGCTAGAGGTAAGGAGGAAGAAAATTTAAACCCCTTCAACTACTTTGTATCTAGTTGTTTTTGAATATTTCTTCCCAGAGCTTCAACAACTATTACAAAAAGATATGGTGAAAGTGGGTCACCTTATCTTAATCCTCTCTCATAGGAGAAGAAACCTTTTGGGACACCATTAACCAGAACCAAACATTTTGGAGTTGTCACACATGAGATAATCAAGTTAAGAAACTTTCCCTTAAGTCCAAAATTTTTGAGCATAGCAATGATAAATGACCACAAGACTCTATCATAATCTTTTGAGATATCAAGTTTTAGAGACATACCTTGTTTTTTACTTAGGTCCACAGAGTGTAACACCTCATGAGTGTAAATGGCCACATCAAGTATGTGTGTTCCTTGAACAAAGCCTTTCTAGTTAATAGCTATCATCTTGTTTAGGACCAACTTTAATCTTTGACCAATATCTTTGAGAATATATTATAGGTAGTGTTACATAAGCTGATTGGTCTATAATCATTCATAGATGAAGCCTCTTTAGATTTAGGGATGAGCACAATGAAAGTGACATTAAGCTAGTTTAGTAATCTACCTGATATGAAGAAATCTTGAGTTGCATTGAAGAGATCAAAAGATATGATATCCCAAAATTCTTGGAAAAGGCTGGGGGAAGCCATCAGGACCCAGAGCCTTATATGCACCAAAGGAGAAGACTGCATTCTTAACTTCTTGAAGAGAAACAAATTTTGATAATTCTTTTAAATCTCGCTCAATGATAACTTGTGGAATATCCTATAGAAGATTATCCAGATCCACTGGGTCGACCTCATCCAAATTCTAAAAATTTGAAAAGGAGACCGCTCCATTTGCAATTTCATCTTCCCTTTGCAGAATTAACCCATTTTCTATTTTTAGATATCTTATCCTGTTTCTACATCTATGTTTTAGGGTACATTGATGATTTTTTTTTGTATTTCTGTCACCTTCCATTAACCATTGTAT
Organism: Sequoia sempervirens; assembly: GCA_007258455.2. Classification (NCBI taxonomy): domain Eukaryota; kingdom Viridiplantae; phylum Streptophyta; class Pinopsida; order Cupressales; family Cupressaceae; genus Sequoia; species Sequoia sempervirens. The sequence goes on along the minus strand of VDFB02000002.1, from coordinate 87,921,813 downwards.
CCTTAATTTATATTTCCAAAAAAAATTCTTTTTTTTTGTTTATTTGAAACCATTGGGTTCTAAGCTTCCTTTCCTTATTGCAAATAGTTTCATCAACTTCACCCTTCTCCATCAAGTCCTAAATTTCCTTGATCTTTAATCTTAATGATTTCTTAGTGTTGAAGATATTCCCAAAAGAGCATTTATTCCATCCTTTGACTCGCTCTTTGAATTTTTTAGCTTTTGAGCTAGGCAAAACATTGGAATACCTATACATGGCTCATTCCACCAGCAATCAACAAGGGCTTTGAAATCTGAGTGGTGAGTCCACATTATCTCGTATCTGAAGGGAAAAGGTCCTTTAACAATTTTTTCATCCCAATTAAGGAGGAGGGCGCTATGATATGAACCTATTCTCGAAAGATCAATAAGAGTGATATCTTGTTGAATTTTCCAATTTCAAGAAATAAGGAGGCGATCTAATTTTACTTGAATAAGGTTGTTACCTGTCTCCTATTCGACTAGGTAAAGAGCGACCCGATCAAGGGAATATCCATAAGTCCCACAAAATTAATGAATCTCGCTAGATCCATCATACTCTGAGAGAAGTCCTCAAGACCTCCTTATTTTTTTGAAGGATACAAAGGAGAATTAAAGTCCCCTCCCAACATCCATAACTCCTTATTGCTAATATTACTCTCCAAAAAATTACATAGATTAAGTTTGTCAAGACATGAGTTGGGACCATAAATATTTATTAGGTTCCATTTAATAGAGGAAGCAGTATCTTCTAGACAGACCATCAAACAATTTTTACTACTGAATCTTGTAAAGCCAGGCAATCTGGTAGGATTCCAACAAGTAGCAATTCTGCCCGAAGCACCTTTAGCATTGCTTATCGCAAAATTAGCATTAGGCCAAAAAATTTTAACCACTTTTCCAGAGGTCTCCCTTATCATTTTGGTTTCTTGAATTAAAAGTATATCCGGTTTCAAATCCAACATACGAATTTTTAACAAATGTTATTTAAAGAGGCTGCTTAAACCCCTAATGTTCTAGGAGATCAGTCTCATTGAGAACCAAGGAAAAGTAGTATCACCTTGATACTGTAGTGACAAGGGGGAGGACCCCCCACTTCTTTTTTGACTTATTACCTGAAAGAGAGTCAAGGGTTTTCTATTTTCTCGAAGCAACATCCTGGGTTGTATCTTTATTCCTTGAATCCTTCAGAGGTGGCCTTCCAACTTTATTGCTTCCTCCAACATCTGGATTCTTCTTCTTTCTTGATCTAGTATAACTTGGTATCCATCATCCTCCCCAAATTTTTCCAAGTGGGTAGGAGAAAGATTATGTTGACTCTTACCATTTTTGAAACTTTTTTCTATTTATAGGTTAACAGATGATCTTTGGACCCCATCTAGAGGATTTTCCTCCAAAGGGGGTTCCAAGATGGGGGTCAAATTCCATTCCTTCTGATTATCTATCTCTCCCTCCTTAGGGATTTCTATATTTTCTTTCTGGAATAGCGGTTCTTCTCTTTCTCCCTCTTGTGACTGTAATAGTTTGTTGTTCTCTATTTTTTTTTACCACTCATGTCCAAATTAGGTTGAGGAACATTCTCATGGAAAAAATCTAAGTTGGGGGACAAAGGTCTCTCTTTTGCTTCTAGATGCAAGTCATCAACTTTAGACCTTATGGGTGAAGCAAACAACACTGCAAGATTCATCAATTCCTTAGTGATGTTTTCACCAAGAGGCCATTAGAAAACTCTTTCATCCTACAAGGAATAGGCAACTCCAAAGAGGGGAGTGAAGGAGTAACTGGGTCCTTCATCAAATCCTTGGGTTCAATATTTTTAGGAGGGGAATTGAGTTGCACCCCCAATTGGTGTTTCTTTGGTTCCTTAATTTTTTATTACAAACATCATATAGGTGACCAAATTTATTGTACATCTAACAATAGAATTTAGCGTTTTCATATTTCAATGGTTGAACCCATTTGCCAAATTTTGACTTTAGGGTTACAGAGGTTGGGAGGACTGTGTTAACAACAACATTCACACAAATTTTGGAAAAAACTAGACATGTTTTGAGTTGGGTTACTTTGTCTATAGTCAAGAGGATACCAAAGGAGCCTGCAATTCCTTTGAAGATATTTTGGTTCCAAAATTATAAGGTAGCCCAGGGAGCCGAACCCAATTAGGAGCCACCTTTCCAAGGTCAACAAAGGCATCAAATCTAGGTTTCTACTTGCTAAGGGACAAGATATTCTTAAAACCTCGGTCGAAGGCCCAAGGGCATCCCGTAAGAACCTTTATCATATCTTCAAGAACAACAAAGCTAAATAGAAATAATGCTTTAGAAATAGCACTTATTGAAACACTACCCTTAAGATTCCAAGTGTCATTAGCCAACTTTTGTACCTGGTTGATATTTGGACGGCTTGCGAAGAATTTCCCCACAAGACACAACTTTAGGCCCTCAATAGCCTTGTCCAAAAGTTGATTTGCGACATCCACTTCATCACCCTCTAGAGTACAAAAAACAAACAAGGAGCAGAATATTTTGGTGGGGAGCCCTATTGGGGCCCTTGCCATTTTGGATCATCAAGAAAGCACAGTAGAATGCAAAAAAAAAGAATTCTCAAGGTGCACATGTAGTGGGTATGTACCAAGAAGCTTATATGAATATGTTATATGAGTCTTGAATGGAAATATGATGAATGAATGATTGATGAAATTTGATATTTTATAATGATTCTAACTATGAAATTTATGATGCATATGATTATGTTGTGATCAGATAACTACTATTATGATGTGCTAAGTTCAGTGTAGGAACAAGTTAAAACCTCTGAAAGAGAGGGGAAGTATCACTCAGGAGAAGAGATTGGTATGGTAAACCTTAACGAGCCTAACTGAGCATTCACACACTCATGCCCTAGTTGGTCTTAGTGATTCAAGTTAGTTTTGTTTGAAAAGGTAAGTAATCTTTGGTTTAGATGTGGATGTTGTGATTGAGGTATGTGATTAAGTCTTGATGTCATGTGAAAGTTGTTCCTTGTGTGCTTATTGTGGTATCGATGAGATATATGCATAATATGTATATATATATATATACATATGTATGTACATGTCTATAGTAGACTCATACATATGAATGAATATGTACATAAGTATACGTAGGTAGACATACCTATGCATGTTCATGGATGGATTACCCATATGCATGAGAACACTGATTGGACTAAAGTTGACAAGTATATATATATTCCATGTATATATCGATCGATGGTTATGAGTATGAGTGTTTTTATAAGGATATTGGAAATGGTATTATGTATATGTATATATAGTATATATATTAATATTTATATGTGTAAAGTAATATAGTCACATATATATTAATATAGGTTAAAGGAATAGCCTCTATCTACTTTGTAAAGTACTCCATTATAGTGATGATGAACTTGTGCCCATTGGATGAGGTTAGTGATATCTTCCTACTAGGTCTAGTCCCCACTGAGAGAAGGGCCACAGAGTAGTGATAGGACGTAACTCTTGTGAAGGTGCATGTACAAGATTTCCATGTTGTTGGCATTGACACCTCTTGGAAAAATGAATCGTTTCTTGCTCTAGAGATGGCCAATAGTACCCTATTCAAAGTATCTTCTGGACTAGGTTAGGTCCACAAGAGTGAGATCCACAAACACCTTCATGTACTTCTTGTAAGGAAATTTGCACTTCTACGTTAAGACATAGAAGTAACGTACAATCGAGACTTTGGTGGTATAGGGTATCTCCTAGGATAGTGAATCAGGAAGTTCAATGGATGAAGGTTTTCTTTTGATTAGATGTTAGGTGGGGTGGTATGATTTCATGTTGGATATAGGAAAATGTGTCCTCATACCAAGGTGAGTCAGGACCAACAACATCACACACTAGTTCAAATTCTGGGATGTTGAATGCTGGTATAAGCAATTGTTCTACTAGGAATTCCTATCTAGGAACGTTCCCAGGTATGTCCAGGAGTGAACCGATTGTAGCCATAGCATCAGCTGCTTTGTTGTCAACCATCGGGATTTGTTCAAAGATGATGACCTGAAAGTATTATTTGAATTTTTCCACCATCCTTTTGTATAGAATAAGTTTGTCATATTTGATTTGATATTCTCCGTTGACTTGCCTTATGACTAACTAGGAGTCTCCATAAACTTTTAGTTCCTTAATTTTCCACTCCATGACCATTTTTAGCCTAGTGATCAATGATTTGTATTCAGTTATATTGTTTGTACAAGGGAAGGTGATCCTGTATGCTTTGGTATACTATCTCCTTGTGGTGTGAGAAATAGGATACTGACCCTTGAGCCATGCTGAGTGTGGGATCTGTCAAAGTACATGGTCTAACATGTTGACTATGTTGTTGTTAGCAAGATACTCTCGTTTGGAAATTTCGCTATGAGAGGTTGATGGTCTTCGATGGGTGCTTCTACTAACTCATATGCTATTATTTGTCCCTTGATGGTTTTTCTATCAACATACTCTATGTTGAATTTTCTAAGTATCATGACCCACTTAGCGATTCTTCCTGTAAGAGTTGCCTTTATTAAAAGATATTTCAAGGGGTCTATCTTGGATATCAACTTGACCTGTCTATTTAATATGTAGTGCCTAATATTCTGTGCTACAAAGAAAAATGATAGGCATGATCATTCAATGGGTGAGTAATTCAACTCATAGCCGACCAGGGTACGATTGATGTAATATACTACCCGTTCTTTATTCTGGTCATCAAGTTGGGCTAACAAAGCTCCCAAAGTTGTTGGTGTTGTGGACACATATAGGATCATTGATTTTTCCTGAATTGGAGGAATAATACCAGGGGAGTGAGAAAATAGTCCTTTACCTATTGAAAAGCTTGGTCATACCTTCCATCCCATTTTAATGCTACATCTTTATGGAGGAGGTGTGTGAATGGATGACACTTATCTGCTAGTTGTGTGATGAACCTTCTGATGGACTAAAGCTTACCTTGTAGACTTCATAGCTGTTTCAATATTTTGGAGGAGGCATTTCTAATATAGACTTGAATTTGGTGGGATCTACCTTCATGCCTCTTCTAAACACAATTTATCCCAAGAGTTTTCCTGATATTACACCAAATACACACTTCTTCGAATTTAGACGTAAGTTGTATTCCTCCAGTTTGTTAAATATCCTAGCTAAGTTAGCTAGGTGTTCATGTCTTGTGATTGATTTAGCCAATAGATCATCTACATAATCCTCCATGGTGATGTACAACATGTCATGGAAAATGGTAGTCATCACTCTTTTATATGTGGCTCCTGTGTTCTTCAAGCCAAATGTCATGACATTCCAACAAAAAAGTTTCCCAAGCATAGGTGAAATATGTTTTGTGTTGATCTTCAAGGGCTATTTTTGTTTGATTGTACTTGGAGAAGCCATCCATTAATGAAAGCATTTCATGACCAATAGTTAGATCCAAAATGATGTTGATGTTGGGAAGAAGGAAGTCATCTTTAGGGCATGCTTTGTTGATATCTCTGAAGTCTATGTAGATTCGTATGCCCCCCGTGGGTTTCAATACTAACACAAGGTTGGATACCCACTTAGGATAGTCAATGGGTTTGATGAATCCCACGCCCAAAAGTTTATGAAGCTCCACTTTGACTAACAGTGCTATATGTGGGTGCATTTTTTGAATCTTTTTCTTAACTGGTTTAGATGCATGGAATACCGTTAGATGGTGTACCACTAATTTTATATAAGGCATATCTATATATGTCCAGGAAAAGTTGATCTTACGTTCTTTGATGAATGCTGTGAAGTTGATGTTTTCCTTTGGATTCAAGGAAGCTGCATGATACATTACTTTAGGAGCCTTTGTTGTCCCAATGTTGATGGGTTCAAAACCCTCAACCAATGTTGTTGAATGTTCTCGATACTCTGTAATGGGGAGATTGAATCCTCCATATTTGGGTGCCTTAGGGAGGTTTTCATCCTCAGATGCATCCTTTGTTTTTCTCTTTTCATGATTTGATAGAGTCACATCGTGATTTTCCCTAGGGGATGTCATTTTTATTTTTGGATTGTTTATTTCAATTTTGTGACTGGAGGATTCAATCTCCCCCCCAAAGTATGTTCCTTGTTCTAGTTATATGACAATACTAGCTTCATGATCTCCTTGATGGACACCCTATTGAATTCCCATGAAATCTGCAATAACTTTGTTGTTCTGGAATTGGTCCACAATAGGTGCGTGATGTTGTTGATCCCAATCGATCAACTTAGGGTAACGTAAGGGTAAGTTACCATTGTTATCAACAAAGCTTATGGTTGATGTGGATGGGGAAAATGTATGGATAGTAGAGTTATCTAGGTTCTAAAGGGTATTTGGGTTGTAGTCACTTGAGGTGCAAGAATCCCATTCCCATTCGTTAGAATCTGTTTCAATATGGTAGTCTTCAATTGTAGGTTTGAAGGTGATGGTACTTATACCAAAGTTTTTGAATATGTCTTCGATTGTTAGGTCATTGTCCATAAGGTGGTAGTTATCTGGTGTATTTTGAATAGTAGAAAGAGCTACTTCCTGATAAGAGGTACTTTCAATGTTTGGAGTAACCACGTCTATCAAATCATAACCTAGTCCCATGTTCTTCTTGCATTGTTCTATGATGATGGGTTCTCCTATGCCTTGTTCATGTATACCAAGGCCACCTTTTCCAGTGTATCCCATAGTTCTTGCTATCTGATATCCTTTATTGTTGAGATCCACAGGAAGGGGATGTAGCTGTTCCTATTCTTCTAGTTCTTATTTATAGATCCATGATGAGAGTTCCTCTTTGAATACCACTTGATCGTACATGTCTCCCCACTTTTTAAAGATAGTGGGTTTGACTTCATATGTGACAACTTGCACATGCTTTATTTCCTTTGGTCATCCGTAGGATTTTGGTGATGGGGGAATCTCCCTAATGCAAAAGGATTACTTGAAATGGTATTCTCCACAACCCTTATCAAGCACCTAGATCTTGAGGTTAGACTTAGGAGGATTAGTTGATGTAGATGGAGTTGATGTTGACATGGATGCAGTTGTAGATGTAGTAGATGGAGTTGTGGTTGAAGCAAGTGATGTTGGATCAACATAATAAAATCAATGGAATGATATATCATTGATAGGTTTGGAGGAGAATTTTGTACTTCTCCTCCAATTTTGAGTAGTAATGAAAGGGTTTAGGATCATCGTATATTGTAACTTCCTTACCATTGTGTGGAATTTTTAGGCATTGGTGAAAGGTTGAAGGGACCGTTTGCATTGCATGGATCTGTGGTCGTCCCAAGAGAAGGTTATATGGCAACTCAAGACTAGTACCTAACAAGTTGTTTCTTCTATTACCAACCCCACTTGAACGAGAAGTCTTATTATGCCTTCTGAGTTCCTCTCCATATCATCATAAGCACTTATGGTGATACTTTTTTTCTTATTAATCACGTCATCAAAATACCCCAATTGATTTACCAATTTTAGGGTACATATGTTTAGACCTGCTCCCCCATCCATTAAGACTCTCTTGATTTTTTTTTATGGACACAAACCTCAAGATACAAAGCTTGATTATGGAAGGATCATTGTGGAAGGTATTTTTTAGAAAAGACCAAGTGATGGGGTGAAGTGATAGTACCAACCATGGATTGAAATTGATCAGTTTTAAGGTTGTTAGGTACCAAAGACTCAATGAGAGCCTTCTCCAAGATCTCTTTATGTGTTGGTGATAATTTTAAAAGCTCAAGGATGGAGATCAATGCTAGAGTTTTCTTCAGTTGGTCAACAATACTATAGTTAGTGGAAGGCTTAACGGTGGATTTGGATGGAAGTGGATCTCCTTGGATTGTGACTTTTCCTCTTCATGTAGTCACATTGTATTCGGGGTTTTTTCCTAGTATATTCATGACATTGATATTTTGATCAACTTGGGAGATGGTTCCTATGACTTCATCATAGGTGAAGTTGTATTTTCAGTAATCTTGAATTTTTCCTTTGTCATTTCACGTAGAATGATTAGGGAGTGAATCCTTATATATTTCCATGTCTTGATTATCAAAGGGCCCAAGACGATGTTCTATGTTGACCTCCCATTTTTTTATTAATTCTTGTACGATGTTCTTGAGTCTCATACAATTATTTATTGTGTGCCCCTTGATCTTGTGGAATTCACATCAATCATTCTCATTGTACCAAGGGGTTTTGAAGTTTGGTTCATCGTAATTTGTTTTATCAGGATTGGGAAGCCTGATAAGGATCTTTTGGACAATTTTGTGCATTACCTCAAGGGTTTCTCCTAATGGAGTGAATTTTCTCCTAAATTGATTATTCTGCCTCGACGAGCCTCTTTGAATATCTTTCCCTTAATTTTTTTGTTGGTTAGTTTGTTGATTGTTTGGAGGATATGTGAGCTAGTTGTTTTGAGCATTGTTTGGTGGGTAATTTGCTTGAGTTGTTTGCACATTGTTATATGTATTTCCAAGAGTTTGCACGTTCCGTATGAATTTTTCATATACCACTCCATCATTGGTAACATTTTTGTTCTTTTCCCATATTTTTGGTTTGTCATTTGAACTTGAAGGTTCGTCTTTGTGGTTATATAGTTTGATGACTCCCCTTGCAATGAGGGATCTTTCAATGAGTAACCCTTTTTCAATGGCTTCCTCAAAATTACTGGGGCACAACATGGTGAGTTGGTAATTGATGTTTGCTTGTATGTTGGTGACAAAGATATCTATCAACTATTTCTCAGGAATAGGCCATTTATATTTTCTAGTTTTATGTCTCCATCTCTGTAGATATGAAGCAAATGATTCCCTTGGATTTGTTTAATTTTATATAGATTGGGGACCATTACATCTTGTTCTATGTTATATGAGAAATGGTTGAAAAATTTGTTTAAAATCTCATTGAATGTTTTGATGCTAGGTGGTAGAAAAGAGAACCATTTGATAGCGGCCTCGCTGAGACTTTGTGGGAAAAGCCTCATTAAATAGGTATCATTGTGCCATAGATCCATACAAGCTACTGAGAGTTCTCACACGTGCTCTATTGGATCCCTTCTTCCCCTATATTTGTCAATTTTTGTATTTCAAAGTTCTTGGGGAAAGGTATCATAGATAAGTTTTGGTCAAAGGGATATGGACATATATCTTATAGAGCATATATCTTCTTTGGTTTTCCAATTTGGATGTTTGATATCATTTGGTTGAGATTTTGTAATTGTAAGGTTACATTGTCACTAGGTCTGTTCATTTGGTAAGAAGAGGCATTGTAACCTTGTTGCCCCGCAATGTTGTGTAGGCATGGGACCTTGATGAACATGCTATGTGTAGGGAGGGTTAGGTCCTTGTTGTGTATAGTGTGATTGGGGTACACCTTGATGTTGTGGGACATTTTAATATTGATTTTGAGGTACTCCTTGGTATTGTGTTTGAGGTACACCTTGATATTGTGTTTGAGGTACACCTTGATGTTTTGTTTGAGGTATACATTGATGTCATGGAGTTTGGTTTTGAGGAACACCTTGATTTTGAGTTTGGGGCATATGCCTTGATATTGATTTTGGGGAGTACCTTGATATTGTGTTTGAGGTATACCTTGATGTTGTGGATTTTGTTGTGGAACTCCTTGATATTGATTTTGTGGAATACCTTGGTATTGTGTTTGAGGTATACCTTGATGTTGTGGAGTTGGAGTTTGGTTTTAAGAAACACCTTGATTTTGAGTTTAAGGCATACCTTGATATTGATTTTGAGGAGTACTTTGATATTGTGTTGAAGGTACACCTTGATGTTGTGGATTTTGTTATGTTTCTCCTTGATATTGTGTTTGGGGTACACCTTGGTGTTGTAAAATTCCTTGATTTTGGGGAGCTCCTCAATGTTGATTTTTAGGGATACCTGGATATTGTGTTTGTGGTATACCTTGGTGTTGTGAATTTTGTTGTGGCTTCCCTTGTTGATATTGTGTGTTATTTGAAGGGTCATAATATGGTGGTTGTTGTGACATGTATTGTCCTTGTGTTGGGTCTTGAATGTTCATTTTATTCATGCCTTGGTATTGAGGATCATGAATATACGTTGTTTGAGAAATTGGTGGATTGTTTTGAGTTGATCTTAGCATAATAATACTAGGACCTTGTTGTTGGTTGCTCCAAGATGTCTCATGTTGGTTCCTAGCTATGTTGGGTCCCATTGTGTTAAAATTTTGTGGTGACATGTTTTGATTTGTCAAGAGGTTGGGATTCTCTTGATTATGTTGGGCTACCACCGCTTGTTCAATTTGTGATGGATGTCTATACAATGGATTCTCCACATTTTGGGGAAAATATTGGTCATTGGTATGTGTGTTGGAGAATAATGGTGGTATCTTTGGATTTACCATTTCTTTGGGTATTTGTCTCACTATCGTTTGGTCTCCCAAAGGAATGAGGTTTGGATCCTTAAGAAATTCAATGTTAAAGTCTATGGGCAAATTAACCCCACTTTGTGCTAGCTTAAGGAAATATGTATTAGGATCCTTCCCAATCATATTATCCATAATTTTTTTGTAATTTTTGATATTGGAGTGTTCATAAAGTTCCTCATCAGTGATTTCCTCATCACTATCATACTCCTCTATGATCATTTCCATGGGGTTGGGAGTGTGATTGTTTTTCCTAGCAAGCATGTCTTGATGTTGAAGGCGTATGTCATCATTAATAGGTGGTTGAATTGGTTGTGATTTAAATGTTGGTTACTCTATGGGGGTTGAGTATGTCCTAGGATCATAACCCCATTCTTGAGATTCTTCATTGTTGGTGTTGGTGTTTGGTACACTAGTGTTGTTTTTATTAGCTTCCATCTTCCTCGTGTGTTGTGATCTCGTTATAGTCATAAACGAACTCAAGAAACCTTGAAAAGTTTGAGACAAAAACTTAGTGAAATGGAATGACATTGTGTTTTGAGATTTGGTTTGATAAAAATATGTACTAATAGGATGTGTGTATAAATTTTGGAAAAAGGTTGTTGGTTGTTTGTTGTGGATTGATTTTGTGATATGTGGATGATCAAGTTTGGCATTGTATGGTAAGTTGTTGCTACTCAACCCTATGATAAGGAGATGAGCCAATTTTTGGTGTTGTTTGATGAATGAAGCTATGATTTTTGATGTTGGATTTGACTCTAGTTTAGAACACAATAGTTCACAAGAATCAAATCGATGTTTTGCTATGCTTTAGAGGATATGGTACTTGATTTACTTGAACTAGCTATGAGGTTACAAGTAAATGTTTCTCTAAAGACTATAGTGAACTAATGGTTTGATTCCTTATGTTTAATATGTATTTGAATACTAGGTTGTTTTTTGTTGATTTGGTGATGTTTGAGGGATGTTTGATAACCTATGGTGCAATTATGGTGTCCAAAAGATGGTTTTCACAAACCCTATGTAAACCAAGCCTAATTTGAAGAATGGTGATGTTGGATTCTAATTAATAGGTCCTAAATGTTCTTTGGTAACTAAATGGAGTTTTGAGACCAAGTGTTTTGAAAAAATATTTTTTTGACCAATTATAAGACAAGCCTGCAGATAGGTCGATAACGGTTTTTGTTTAAGGCAATAATGACTGTGTTTAAGGTCAATAGCAGCTTTGTTTTAAGGAAATAGTGTCCAAGTTTCTCAAAAGCGACTTTGCTTTGACAGTGACTATCAAAAACCAGAGACAACAAAAGTGGTTATTCTAAGAAAAAACAAGCAAACTTTAGGGCAATTGCGGTAATGTTTAAGACAGTAGCAAATTTTTTTAGCAATAGCGACTCTATTTCACTTGTTTCCAGTTTGGTGATGGCAGCTTGTTTTGAGAATTCTACAAGTTCTTGACGTTTGTTTGATCTGATTTGATGGAAAGTGATGCATACAATAGTCAATTTGAGATCCAATGATGTAGCTCATATATTATCAATCAATACATCATAAGGAATAAAAGGCATGCTCTCCTCTGTAGGATTACCTCACCCCCAAAGGAGTGATTTAATCAAATCTATAAAGGGAAAAAATAGGATATATCAAGGAAATGTACTATCTTGATACTCCAAGGAAAAGAGGATTAACTCTTAAGATTTATGCCTCAAGTAACTTCTAGGAATGGTGCTATTCCCATGCACTACTTTGAAGGACGTTTTGGAAAACTAGATAGGCTTCTAAAATAAGGTATTTAATGACAACTATGAACACTGTGACACATAGTTCATACATAAGCCACTAAAGGCTTTAGTCATTCCTACTTGACCCATTACATTCAGACGAGGATGAGGCACGGTATGCTATTCTCGCTTAGATATAAGATACTTTCTTTTGATTTCACAAACTTTATATATCCCATTAGTAAATGTGCTTTTAGGGTCGCTTATATGAGTTCTCCAGTGTGGGATGCATCTCATTAGTAGGCCCTTATCCTAAAAAATGGGTGACCACAAAAAAGTGCAAAGAGCCTAAAGTGTTTCTCGTCATCCAGGATTGTCGAAAAGACACAGGAGGAGAGGATACACACTTGGCTTGCCAATCATGGTGGAAATGGTATACAATTCATAGCAATTTGATTTTTAAGCCAAAAAATGAAGTGTGTAAAGATAACAATTTATTTTTTAGATGCAACAACTTCAAATGTTTGAGACTTCAAGCAAGAAATTCCATATGTAAACAATTTTATTACAATAAGAAAAGATGATTTGTTCAATTTTATGCACCAAATTGAAACACATGAAGATTGTAACTGAGTTTTAATATACCAAAGTAAATGTTTCAAGTTGTGTTGTTCATTTTTATTGCACCAAATATAAAATGGGTTCCTTTTAATATCACTAAATGAAAATGAGTTTGTTTGAATAGCAACAAAATGAAAGCATTTGATTTGTCTTGTTTATTTTTATAACAACAAAATGAAGTGTGAGATTTGTAGGTTCTTTTTAGGTGTACACCAAAATGAAATATGAGATTTGAAGGTTCTTTTTAGGTACACCAAAATGAAGTGTGAGATTTGTACGTTCTTTTTAGGTACATGAAAATGAAATGTGAAATCAATTTTAAGTCCACCAAAATGAAGTGTGAGATTTGTAGGTTCTTTTTATGAGCATCAAAATGAAATGTGAAATCAATTTTAAGTACACCAAAATGAAGTGTGAGATTTGTAGGTTCTTTTTATGAGCACCAAATGTAAATGCTTTAACAAAAAAATGCTTTGACAATTTGAAGGCCTTGGACCATTCATCAACTCTGTAAGCAAATTGTTAATTGTTCACACAAAAATACACCATAACCTTGCAAGGGCTGCACCAACAATGTTAGAAAACCTCACAAAGCATAACGAGCAATTAGTGGTTAGGGTTAGATAATATACAAATTTTAAGAAAGTTTGCAAAATTGATAGAATCAGAAAAATAAGTCAGCGAAAAACCTGTTACCTACAATAGCGAGCTTGTTTTTAGTATGATAACGACCTTTTTAGGTGATAGTGGTGGTTTTTCAGGTCAAAAGTGGCTCTGTTTAGGGTGAACACATCTCTATAAATGTTAGTTCAAATACCCATACTCAAAAACCTATAACATAGAGAAGTCAATAGTGACCTTTCTCAACAATAGCAACTAGATTTGGGTCGATAGCGGCCAAATTTGGGTTAGTAGCATCAAAACAAAAGCAATAGACATGTTCAAATTTTATGATAAAAATATTCCAATTAGCAAAAGCAATTCTTGAAAAGGGTGTCTACAACCGAGAACTCGCAAGTGCTCACTAAACTCAACAAAAACATTAAAGTTAAGGACCTAGGTCCCACTATGCATGATAGAATATGTAAGGGGGAAAATAAGCATAAGGAAACAACAATAAAATCAAATGAATGAGATCAAAACAAAGAAAAATCCCAACCTACTCATGAAATGAAATTATAAAGTAATGAATTCAACAAGCAATGCAATCATAAAAGGAACATAAACAAATTCAAAACAATACGATTTTACCATCCCATGTTAGAGTGTGTTCATATTGAGGATGTTGGAGTGTTGGATCAATACGGAGCCTCCATTGTTGAAAACTCAAAGGTAGTAGTAGTAGTAGCAGTAGCGATTTTGAATACAAATGTGCTAAATGTGCTTCAATAGCTATTTTGACATAACCTCTCCATAAATTCTCCATATTATTCGATCGATTTTGAGAGGGAAGGAGGTTGTTTTGTAGATTTTTAGGTTTCAGATGAACGATCAAGATGCAACAATGAAAGATTATGATCTAAGTTGAGAACTATTGAGAGGAAACAAATTGATTAGTTAACTCCTCTAATTGATCCAATTAAAGATTTTGATTGGATAATTAGTGGGATTAGATTGGAATGATTCGTGGGATTGAAGAAATCAGGTTGAGTGTTTAATGGGATTGAAGAAGTCAGGTTGAGTTAGAAAATAGATTGAGAAATCAGTAGTCATGATTTATTCAATGAAGACATGTGAGTATGTATTAATTAATTTAATAATTAATTAATGTTTGGAGATGAACGTGTAAGTTGCATTTGACTTTGACAAATAAAGATTATTTATTTGTTGACCATGTTGAGTGATTTTGAATAATTGATTTAATTATTCAATTTTAGAGAAGGGAAAGTGGTTTAATTAAATAATTAAAGATAACTATTTAATTAATTTAGATGAATAAGGTATGTAAGTGAATTAAATAAATTATGTTTATTTAATTAATCATGATAGAATACAGTTGTCATAACCCAATTTTATTGCATATTTATTATAATATGGAAAATTGAATTATTGAAAAAATTCAATATATATTAAATGGAAAATTTGAAATTTTTAGAAAATAGATGAAAATAAATTGACTAATGTTGACTATGCGATCTTTTGAAAATTATCTTATATGTTATTAAGAACTGAACGTTACTGATAAATTTTGCAAGTGCAAGTGTGTGCACTAGTAGAATTTGGCAAATAAATGGCTAGATGACTAAAACTTTTAGTCACAACAACTAAAGATGACTAAATTCTACTCATTTTTTGCAACACAATTATAAATGACTAAATAAATGACTAATTTGATCATAAGTGACTAATTTGATCATCGGGTAAAAAACACAACTAAATAATTAGTCACACAAATAAAAATGATTAAATAATTAGTCACAAGTAAAAATTAGACAATATGATATTAAAGTGGATAATTAAAAAAATATTTTTAATTGAGGAAGTTGGTTGTATTATAATATTAAAATAATATATTATATTATATTACAATACAATATAATATAATATATTATATATATTATAATATAATATGATATTATATATTACAAATACAATATATTATATTATATTATATATTATAATATAATATGTTATTATATAATATAATATATATAATATATATTATAATATATATATTATATAATATATATACTTGCTCGGTAATAAGATTTTATATTATTTAAGAGTAAAATCAGAGAAATACATCAAGATTTTTCTGGCCCGTACTAGAAAGGGTTACAAATGGGGAATCAACTCCCTGAGCAAATTAGCTCCACAGGAAAACCAAGAAACAAGACTAAAACCACTAGACCTAAGAAGAGACCTATTAACAGGTCAAAAGATTTGAAGCACTATTTGGTCTTTCGTTAGTCTGAGATTGAAGGACCATAGTGAAAGAGTCCTTCTTTACTCTCTTTTCTTTCTTCTCATTAATAACTTTCCAATCGTCCTCCACCTTTGCAACTTCCTTCTACCATTCCAATTCTTTGTCTTGGGGATTCTTCAACTCTCCACCCAAACTACTAATTGCTTGCTACTCTGGCCATCATCTTTCCACTTCCCAACTTCTTTCTCTTGCATCCTCATCACTCCTTTTTTCTCTCTACACTCTGGTGTTGCTGCCCAACTTTTGAAATTTAAATCCTTTTCACATCCATTGAGAACATCATTAACATTGTTCACAACTGAACACCCTTCTTGTGTCGGGACCCCACTAGCTTGTTGCAGTTCCTCCCTGCTACCAACAATCACCAATGCCTTCCTTGCCTGATCCAAGTCCCCAGGTACTCGAACCACTTCTTCCCTGCCTATAATCTGAGAGCTCACTTGCTTCTCCTCCTTTTTCTCTACTGTATAGTGCTGGGGGGCAACATATTTCCACCAAGAAGCAAATTTATGTGTTATGTGTTTAGCACATTGAGTAGCCAATTGTCTAGTTTGAAAACAAATTCTACACCTAAAGGGTATCCATTCATAATCTAGGGGCTGCACCAAACAAACTTTCAAAGTTTTTAACATGATCTCTTCTAGAAGCTCCTTACTCCTTAGACACATCCAGCTCCACCAAAATCTAAGCAAAAGTTGAATGTAGAAGATTTGAGGATCCCTCATCCACCATTAAAAATCTTCCTAAAGAGTTCCCTATAGCCTCCAAGCAAGAATCAAACCAAAATTGTAAGGGAAGGTTAGGAAGTCTCACCTAGAGAGGAACCCTCTCAAAAAATTTAGTGGCTGGGTTAAAATTCGGATTCCATGGATTTAACATCAATGTATATTTTCCTTCCCAATCCAAGTAATAGTCACAAAGGATCTTGTTTCTATCTTGCTCCTGTTCAAAAACAACAATGAGAAAACCTTTTTCCATGGGATAGATTTGAACATACCCTTCCAAAATAGGCTCCCAATGGTCAGAAATCCATTGGTCGAGATAATTCAAGCTTGGCCACAGTCCCTTGAATCTCCCAATCAGACCCAACCCGAAAAAGACTTTTTCATTATAAATCACTTTTTGTTCAATCTCAACACATAAATGCACTATGATTGATCTGGCTGAAGGAGGTGAAACAGAACCCCTTCCACGCCTTCCTATCGAAGACTTTGATGGGAGCTTCAGTTTCTGGGAAGGCCCAGTTGGGTCCCTCCCATTATTAGAAGCCTTAAACTCTTTATCTGGTCCATCACCCCTAGTGATTAAGGTGTTGGGTTGCCTCTTCTCTTGGCTGTGCTGTGTATCGCCACCATCCAAAACACCCCCGACATCACTTTGGCTTGGTTTCTTCAACAAGCTCTTTGTTTGATTGCTCAGACCAACCTTCTCCCTACTCCGAAAGCCGCCAATCCTTCCCAGAGAAACCCTTCCCATAGGGCTTAGCCTAGGTGAAACCCTAGTTACAACAAAGTGCAAAAATCGACTGTTAGCATCCATTGTAGATGAAGCATGTCTTTATTATATAATATATATTATTATATAATATTATATTATTATATAATATTATATTATTATTATATAATATTATATAATAATATAATATAATACTTATATTATATAATATTATATGATAATACTTATATAATATAATATTATTATACTTATATAATATAATATAATATTATTATACTTATATAATATAATATAATATTATTATACTTATATAATATAACATTATATTATTATATATTATTAATATTATAATATATACTTTTCTTTTTAAACGAAAGTGGAGAGCCACTATAATATTAAATCAGAAATAAATAGATATATACAAAAACTGGTTCTAAAGGGCATACTGGCAGGAAAGAACCAGTAAGAAAACCTCCAGTTATAGCCCAAAAAGAGTACAGTTTTGATCAATTTCGTAGCATATAGAAACTGAGTTGATAGTTCAAAATTCAGCCAACTTGACCCTAATTACGTATTGACTATTGAAGGCACTCAATTTTTAGGGACTGAACTAGTACTCTTGGAGAGCTTTCTGACGGTGTAAATGGATTTGAATTTCGACCCTCGAGTAGAAAGTTATGACCCCAACAAGTTGGGATAAATTTTTTCCTAATTTTTCTCCAAATCTGCAAAACCAATTAGTATAAAAAAGGAAAACAAGAAGTTAGTGACATGTTAGCATTCAGATAAAGTCAAAAAATTAAAGCACATGCTAAAAAAAAAGACATTAAACTTCTTACCAGAGTTGGGCATTGCTACACATGATAGCTTCACAATTTGAACTGTGGGCGTCGCTTTGGTGAAAATGGATGTCGCTCTGTAGCAAGATCAGTGAGCACGATTGTGCTGCTATTTTGATGGGCGTCGTTGTTAACAAATGCGTTGCTATTTGAAATTTAAAAGCGTCAGTCTAGTGAAGTTGAGCATCATCATTTTCATTCCACGATATTTCAAATTTACATACGCGTCGCTATATTTAAATCAGCGTCATCCAATTAAATACATGTCGTTGTAACAAATTTCTTGGGCGTTGCTATATGGCGACACTATTCAAATAGCGTCGTTGTTTGTGGTTTGAGCGTCACTGCAACCTACAAAACAACATGAACATGGATTTCAAGCTAAAAAACAACTAAATGATCAGTTTTCCCTCCTTCTAGCGCCAGACTGTTGATGCGAGGATACTAGTTATGGGCCAAATCATGCTTGAGCCATGAAGAATTGAAGCATAATGAAGCAACCAATACTCGAATCTCAATAAGATCAGTCAATCAAAATTGAAAGTAAACATTTTATCAAAAAATCTAACGTGCTAATCTTATGAAAGCTTTAAAGAAAAAATCTACTCTAATCCATTGAAATTTATCGTGTTGTGGAATTGGTGTCGCATTGATGTGGACCAATGACCCTTTCCCAATCCTGTGATAGTGAGCTTGTTTCAGTTGATTCTATGGAAGAGAATCGATGAAACCATGATGTTTGGTGTATGAAAACCTAAATTATGCACAAAATAAACATGATGCAAACTAAGTTACCATGATTTTATGCTAAAAATGCACTGATTATGCTATTGCTAAGCTAATCTAAGCTAATTTAAGCTAAAATGATGCTAAAAGATGAAAACCCTAATTTATTTACAAACTAAGATGGATGCATGGAAGCCATTAATGAAAGATTGAAGCTATTATGCAACTAAAATGAACTGAAAATAAGCTAAATGTATGCAAATTGAGAGTATGGATGTGAGTAAATTCAACATGACTTTGCAATAAAAGATGGATCTATTTGTCTCCAAATAGTGATCTATTTATAAGAGAGAAAATGAGGAATGAATGGTTGAGATCAAAAAGATCAATCAACAATTCAGGATGAAAGAGATGAGAGACATGGATCATGGATTCTCATCAGTGGATGAGAATGCAAAATGAAGATTAATCAAAGGCTCACAATTACCTCAAACAAACACACTTTTGACTTGCTCACACAGGTCAAGGGTAACTTGCTAGAAAGGTAAGAGGGTTAACTTACTTTTGAAGCTAAGTGAGTCGATTGGAGGAGAGTGAATATTCCTTAGAATATTTCGTTAGGGGTGAGGAAAAAGGTTAATTTGTAAATTAAAACAAAGTTTTAATTGTGCAAAAAGGATAAAGAATATTCCATGGGAATATTCCCTTTGATTAGAGGAATAATTAGTTTAATTGCTAATTAAACAAGGTTTAATTTATGCAATTAGGGAATTAGAGGAATTAAAATATATTTATTAAATTAGATGATTTAATAAATAGGGGAGGGGTGATGAAATGATATTTAATTAAATAAGATAGGGTTATTTAATTAAATAAGATGACTTAGAAGGTTAAATTAAATATTTTGATGTATTTAATTTAATTAGATGAAGTGTTAGTGTGAAAAGAGGTGAATTAACCTAATTTAATTAATTAGGCCAAATAGACGAAAATGATGCAATTAATTAATTAGCTAGGCTAATTGAATTAATTAAGTGAAAAGAGGATAGATAAAGAGGAAATGATGTTAATAAATTTGTTTCAAGTGTATGACATCGATTAGGACATTTTTTAGTGTCTACAATTACTTTTCAGGATGGGTGTCGAAATGGAGTTAGAGAGTATAGGTTTGCTTTACCAGAACCTATTATTTGATGTTGTTGCAACACATTTAATATGCTTGGCCAAGCAATAAAGTTCACTTTGTATGTATGAACTCTATGATATCACTCTCTAGCATTCCTTGCATAGATCTTGCATTTTATTTTCTAACTTGTAGATAGAAATTGCATGTTGATGTATGGGCACGCACCTGATTCCACCTTGCCGATTGTTCTCTTGCTAAACTTTTAGTGTAGGGTCGGGAATTCTTCAAGTTGGAAGAACTCCAAGGAAGCATAAGCTTTGTGGTTGGTCGGTAAAGCGCTTCAACCTTGTTCTCGTCTACCAGTGGAGGCAATCATCAAGAAGAACCTTAGTTGTTCACAAAACTATTATTGTCTAAGATGTAACTTGATGTAATACATTCATGTATTTGATGTAAAGTGTACAATGTAATGAATTTTAGGCCTTAGGAGCCAAGTCAAACCTGATATTGTAATTTGAATTTTGAAGTGAATATATGAATCATTGACTCATTTTAAATGGACATGTATAGATATGATTGACTTTAGCCACTAGTTATGTCTTTTTAAATTGGAATATATTCATGTGTCATATACAATAATATTAATTAAGTAATAATTTAGGATGGGTTATTACAAAGGTTAAATTAGGTGATGACATAGTGAATTAATTAAAAAATTTGAGCTTATTTAATTAATAGTGGAAAATAGGGTTAATGATGTAAATGATGTTAAAAAGGG
The DNA here is from genome assembly GCA_007258455.2 of Sequoia sempervirens. Lineage (NCBI taxonomy): Eukaryota > Viridiplantae > Streptophyta > Pinopsida > Cupressales > Cupressaceae > Sequoia > Sequoia sempervirens. The sequence goes on along the minus strand of VDFB02000002.1, from coordinate 87,901,176 downwards.
GATTACTGATGTTAATGAGATGAAATGCAATAGTGATAACAAAAGTGATGCTAATAATGGAAAAATATAGTTTAGGATATGTGATATGCGTTAGGTCATTTTTACATGTCTACAATATTAGTTGATTTTTGATTTAATATATGATGTTTAGTGTTTCTTATTCATATTATAGTTTCATGCTTACTCTAAATAGTCATTATGAACTCTTTTGTATTTAGTGATTTAGTTTAAATGGATTTGATTTATATTGTTATTAACTTTGATTCATATGTTGATTACTTATATGTGAATTAAAATGATATCGTTGATCCTTAAAACCTACGCTTCAAGAAATAAACTTATGGGAAGTTCAATGGATGGGGGACAAATTACACTCCACTGGGCTACCTCTGGGATTTAGAAGTCAGCTCTTCATTCTTGGTTGGGGGAGGAAATAGAAATAAGGAAAAGGAAATTAGAAAAAACTAATCTAATGTCATATGCCAAATATTTTACAACATTTCAAGTTCCATTGAAATAAAAAAGCACAAAATTCCTAAGAAATGAGCACAAAGTGCCGCAAAATATTCATTGTTGAAAAGAGAACAAAATGCTTAAGGCCTAGTAGGCACAGGGAATAACATTCATATATTTTTGTGAGAAGCACCCAATGAGTCTCATTGGAGTGTGATATTCCTTGATTATTCTACTAAAACCTTTAATCCCATGCAAATATTGCTCACCAACAAGAATAATATGATAGCTAACCATAAATCATTTCAAAAAATGAAAGAGTACAAGACATGGTTCAATAATCTGCAATATTACACTAGAAATCATAAAATCTAAAACTCATAACAATCAGTCATCGATATCATATCCATTCCTAAATGACACAGAGCATTGAAGCCAACATAAATAGAAATAAGTGTAGGTGGAGGATGGAGCGAGGTAGGAGAGGTGGATGAGGCGGGATTTTGAATGAGGGTGATGAGGCTTCAGAGGAGGATGATCTGGATGGTGAAGATGGTTTGCCTGGGTCACTGCAACGCTTTCTCTGTGCGGACCTTATCTTCTTCTCTTTGCCTAGTTTTCTTTTGGGGCGTTTCTTTCCTGAGCCTTTGCTCCTTGGCTCATGGCTTTATTTTTCTTTGACTGGGTTGGAATATGTCCTCTCAAACGGGTCTTTTTCATGCTTGGATTTGTTTGGTGGATGGACGATTCCTTCTCAGATTTGTTGGTTCTTTAGTCTCCTTGTTGGCTTGTGGGATGCTTATCTTGCAATGATGTTTCTGGGTGGCTTCTTGGTGGGTGGTGGCTACTGTTCCCTTCCTTTCTCCCTCCTCATTCTTTTGGGCTTACATGTTTTTCTTTTGTTGGCTCTTCTTCCTTGTGTTTGGCATAGGGGAGGTGGGGATTTCTGGTTTGTTGGAGGGGTTCCCCTGTTCAGGTCTTGGAAGCTAGTTGGTAGCTTATTTCTGATGGGACCTTTGTGTTTTGTGCCTCTACATCCTTTCTTCTCTAATTTCTTTTGTGATAGAGGTGTTTTGTCTAGCTCTTGTGGGTTTTTTCTGGGTTTTTTGTTTTGCCTGGATGGTGTGTTTCTAAACCCTGGGTGTTCCTTGAAGCTTTTTCTTTTTTTGGGGTTTGTGGTTTCCAGTGTGGAGATTCCATTAGAGGCTTTGGTTTCTCTGGAGTCTTCTTTCTTGCTACAGGCTGGGTGGTATAAGCTTATGGCTCAATGGTTTATTTTTGTGGCCTGCTGCTTGTGGGTTTTGGTCTCTTACCAGGAGTTGTCAAAGGTTTGTTATGGCTGCTTGTTCTGCTGCTATGCTGGCCTTCTTCTCAGATCATATGGAGGTGGACCTGGGAGGTGTTTGTTTCTTTCTTCCTTAGTTGCTGTTCTTGTTGAGGTGGACGCTTTTCCTATAGAGGTGGAGGTTGAGGGTGTTGGAGTCTTTAGGTGGTAGTGGTCTTGTTAGTCATGACACTCTCTCTAATAGAGGGGAGCTCCCTCCTTTTGAGGTGGATTTGGAGTTGGCTTCCTGGTTAGAATGGTGAATTTTTCTCAAGTGGTTCGATGTGCTCTCTAACTCCCCTATTGAGGTGGGGTTTTTGGAGTTGTTGGCATTTTTGATTAGGGGGTTGATGGTGTCCTACACCATTAAGCTGGTTATCTTTCTTGGCTCTATGGTGTCATCCATGAGTGACTGGTTTGTTTATGTCTAGTAAATGCATGCGAAATATTTTTATATCTAAGGGTTTCTGGTCTCGGTTAAAACTAGGTTGTAAAAGGGTTTTAGGCCCTTTCTTGTTTGTAAGTTGTAGTGTGTGTAGTCATGTTAATCTTTTAGAGGTTGTTGTGGGGCTACTATTGGTTTATGGTTTTTATTATTTACATCTTGCTTTTCTTTGATAGGTTGATGGTTCCCTTCAAAACCATTATGTACTAGGTTTCGGGTCCCATCAAAACTTGTTTAACCCCTAATCAAAAACATAAATAGAAATAAAACACACAGTAATGCCGAACTAGGCATAATCTGATGTTCTACTTTTGATTGATTTAAAAGACACAAAATGCTAAGGTTTGAGTGATGAATTTTCCTTTTAATTGATATTCTCTAAGTACTCTTTTTTACAAAGATGGTGAACCCCCATTTTTATAAAGTTCTCATAGGCTTATATATAGGAAACTCCTCAAGCAATGAATACAACTGAAAATATTCCCTCAACTCGCTGCCTGCAAATCATCATCATGGCGATCGTTCCAACCATTTCTCTAAAAAATTTCATGCTCTTGATCACATGGCTATGATGACACCTAGATAATCCATCATTTCTGTTATAACTACCTGGATGAGTGGGCTTTAAGTAGCAATGGTGTTCACATCCTTGAGATCCAACACATGGTGCCTTTCAATGCTTGTATGTTGCTGAGATAACTAATAGCTTACTTTTAACACCCTTTCATGATCAAAATATGCTTGGGATTTTTCCCTACTAACAAGTGGCACTTCTTGATGACGTCCAAGCTTCCTTTCACATTTCCCTTTAAGAATTTTGAACCTTAGACACATGCCATGCATGCAAGATTTTCTAAGGCTTTCCTTCCTGCAGCCTTCAAGAATTTTCATGGTATTAACACATAGTGCCTTTTGCTTTCAAACACCTCAAAAAACAAAAGCTTTAATAAAGACCATGGGGGCCACCAGTGGCACCTTCATGCACCTTTGCAAAAATAAGAGGTCGCAGTCTTGATAGAAACCGTACCATGCTGCCACATGGCGCCTTCTAGGAGCCGATAAGCAAAAAAAATTTGAATTTTGTAGGCCACTTAGAATTAAGCTGAAATAGAATGAAAAGGTTGTGGAGCATATCCCAAAACATGAATAAATTGCAATGAAAGGAATTTGCAATGAAAGAGCTCAACCTTGAGCTGTGGGAGATTAAATCTATAGTCTTGGTGACTTCTTGGGGGCCTTCGCTTGTGGAGGCACGAACCCAAAATCTCTAGTTCTACACCAAAATTGGAAGGAAAAAAGGAAAAATGCATAGACTCATAGATTAGGGAGTGCAAACTGTAGAGGCACCCTATTTTCCTTCGAGGGTTGCACCTATGCTTGTAAATCCTCAAACGCCTGATCCAAATCAATCATCTCTTTGAAAGAGATATCACTCAATGTTGTTAGTGTGAACTCCATGTGAATATTGAGTTGTGCTAGAGAATGAAAAATCTTCTCAATTTATGAGGTGCTTAGTGATGAACTTAGGGATTGGAAGACTGATTTATCCTGGGCTGATGCAAGAAGTTGGGTCCACAAAAAGCTCAAAGAGTGGAAGTGTTTTTACTGTTTTTAGAATTTGTCACACTTGGACTGAAAATTTGAAGCACTTACACAATGAATCTTAATTTTTTTTTTTGTGAAAGGCGAAAAGCCTGTATATTATATTAATATTAAGATATGTAAATACAAAAATGACAAAGGTGGCTAGAGAGTCCAAATTGCTTTAATCTTCAATCATTCTAAGAAGGCCAACCATTCAATTTCTGTACGCAAACCATCATAGACATGTAACTGTTACAACTGCATCGGGCCATCGAAGAGACTCCTTCCACTCTTTCTTTGATAACAAATAGTTCCTGAGTTCATTTTCCAAGTCAGTTGTCAAACAACCATCAACAATCTCTAGCCAATTATTGCTTTCCATCTCAGTACCATTCGGGTCCCACCTCGATCTTATTCATGAGCTCCCGAGTCAACCTCATCACCATATCGTGGATACACCAATTTGTCTCCCTTCGACATAGGCAAGTCCCTTCGATGAAGCTTATCGCTTGTCCCATGTGGTCCCCACCTCCATCGACTTGTCTTTGCGGTTGGTAAGTAAGAGGTTTCCAAAACTTCATAACCCCCGACGTGTGGTTCTAAAGTTCCAATCCTCTGCGATCTCATGATTATAGACACATAAAATTGACCTAGGCCTGCAAACTTTATTTTTCTCCATATTTCTTCTCAACATAATTAAAATATTTAAATTATGTCTTATAGTCCAAATTCAACTATTAATTAAACAATTCTCAATTATTTAATTAATTCATATCTTTTATTCCTTCTGACTATTTAAATAAATAAATTACATTTATTTTATTTAAATATGTCGCTAATTTCTTATGTCTCTCTATAATTAAATAAATTCCTAAATTTATTTAATTATTATTTGTCTACTATTTCCTCCTGATTATTTAAATAAGTAAACTTTATTTATTTATTTAAATACGTCATTAATTCCTTATGTCTTCTTATAATTAAATAAATTCCTATGATATATTTAATTATTGTCCACCTTATCCATTTTCTCCATAATTAAATAATAATTATTAATTATTTAATTATCTTATTGATTTTTCTTCTAAATTTTAAATAAAGATTTATTTAAATTCTCCACTTTCTATTTTTCCCACCAAGTAAAAAATCTGAAATAATTAATTACTGTCACATGACCCCACCACTCTTGAATTAAATTCATTTTTAATTCAAAAGGTCAACATCACCTCTTGAATTAAATAATTTTAAATTCTTATTTGATTCTCCAATAGCTTCGTTTTCCGTGCCCAATATCTTCTTGTCACATGCATTCTTGACCTCTCTAAAATCAAATCTTAGCCCTCCATTTCAAATTTTACCCTAATTCTGCCCTAACCCTAATTGTTAGTGTTACCTAATTTTCACCCATGGGCTCAATCAGGCAGGATAAATCATGTGACAGAGGTTCGAGAAGGCCAAATGGAGCATTCACACAAGGGAAAAAGTCATGAATCTGACGCTAGGTCACAGGGAATTCAGTTGGAAAGCCTGCCTTGTTCAAGTTCGGCATGAAAATCCTCTAAGGAGAGAGTCGCCAAGACCTCTTAGATGTCTCACCGAAGAAAATAAGAGGGTCGCTGAAGGGTCATATTCAGCATAGCATCTTGCCGACAGGAGCATGTCTCGCCGATGGGAAAGGTTGCACTCTCAAAAAAGTAGGTTCTCATCGCTATGTGGTTTCAAAAATCAGGAGGTGTCTCACCGACAGTTGAGGCATTCGCCAAAACATGATGATTTCGCCAAGGATCTGGCTGATAAAGACAGTCACGCCAAAGGTTTTGTTTTCGGTGTAACCTAGTGACTTCTGAGTAAGTCCTACCGACCAGGCAAAGTCTCTCCGATAGTGAAGATCTCGCCAGGAGGAAGTGATATCGGTGTAACTTGTTGCCTTCAGCATGAGTCTCGCCGATGGCTTAAAGTCTGGCCGAAAGATACGAGTTCGGGGAGACTGGAGTGTGTTCGGCAAAGGGTCTGGCCAACAGGCCAAAGTTTCGGCGACAAGACAGGAGCGCAGAAAATGGTCATGTTTTCGGGGAGATGTCTCCCCGACTGATGGGAGTCACACTGATGGAGATCTAGAGCTCAGTGGAATGAAATGTCTCGGGGTGACATCAATAATATCTCGCCGATAGAAGATGAAGGGTCTTGGGGTAGCCTCTTGCTTTCGGTAAGATTTCTCACCGACACTCAAGTGTCTTGCTGATAGAAGGAAGGGAGCTCGCCGAAGGATTTTGCCTTCGGCATAAGGTCTTAGTGACCTGTGGATGTCCTGCCGACCGGGGGGATGTCTTCGATGTAACATTTTGAGGTCGGGTGAGATCTTGCTGACTTGGGAAGGTCTCACTGAAAGCAAGCTAGCTCGCCAACAGTTGAAGACTTCGCCCTGAGGTCCTACCGACACGGGAAGGTCTTGGCGATAAAGGAGGAGTCATCGACAGAGGTCTCACCAACTAGCAGAAGGTCTTCCCGACATGAATGACATTGGTGTAGTGCCCAACCGTCGGAGTGATGTCTTATCGACATGATGTGGTCTCAGCGATGGAAAGCGATATCGGCATGACTAATGAAGCTGCTATGACCTCTTGTCGATGAAGGTTTCTCTTGCCGAAGCAAAACAAAATGAGATCTCTCCGGAGCAAGGAGGCCTCGCTGAAGGTCTTGCCGACCCGATAGGGTCTCAACAAAGAATGCGGAGCTCGGGTAGAGAAAAAATGTGTTAGGTGACATCAGCAGACTCTTGTCGATATGGTTTGTAATATTAAGTTCGTGGAGACTTTGGGAGGAGTTTTTACACTCGGTATGATGTCTTACCGATAGGTTGTAGTCTCGGTGACATCTTGTGCATCAATATGACCCCTGAGAGCTCGCCATGAAGTCTTCCCGACTTGCCGACGTCTCACCGAAAGACATGTGGAGCTTGGTGGAGTGGAGTGCGTTCGGGGTGACATCAATATACCTTCGCCAATAGAGGATGAGAAGAGTTCACCATGTTGTCTGGCCGAACGCGATTGTCTTGGCGACCACAGAGGCGATATCGGTATGATTTTTGGGCTCAATAAGAACTCTCATTGACAGTTCCATGTTATGCCAATGGTTCCAGGAGGATTTAATCGCATCGGTGAGATGCTTCTAGTGTCTCGCCGAGATGCGATTCTATAGGAGGAGTTTTTGACCGCCCGAAGAATCTGCGTGGAGTTTACTCGACCAATCAGAGAGATATGAAAGCGAGCCATGGCGGTCTGACTAGGGAGAAGGTGATTAACAGAAGGAAAAGTAGCGTGAGCTCAGGAGCATTCAAAGCAGTTCGACTGGGGGGAATTCAAAGATCGACACGAGGAGTAGAAGTGAATGCGGTGGTTGCAGAAAGATCAGGAAGGCTTCCCCTGAAGACCACTCCTGGAGATGACTCTTCACCGACATGGACATGCAGGGTGCAACATTAAATTCAATCAAAAGATCTAAGGAGAGATCTATCCCGAGGACTGATATTTTTGTAAGCCCTAAGGGGCCGACCTCACTTTTGTATATAAGGCATTTTTTCCTTTTTGTAAAGGAGTTCTCCTAGATGCTTTTTTGAAGTCTATGACTTCTACAGTCCTCTCTCGGATTAGCAAAATTCTGTAACTCATTTTGGAGCATGTTATAAAAATCTTACCTTGATCACTGTTGATGTTCAGATTTCCATCTTGTTCTTGCAAAGTGTTGTGCATTTCAGGTTCATGATTAAGTTATTTTTGTGAATTTCTTTCATTCCTTATAACTTTATCTTGTGTTTCATGCATTCCTTTGCAAAAGTATCATTATACAAATCACAAATTGTGTTCACTTAGTTACACAAGGATTCTAGTCTGTGAAAATATTTCTTTCCTCTTTGGAAGAAGTGTGTGAATCGAACCTGTTTGTGAAACGTTAGTGTAAGGCTTACAAAATTTGATGTGTAATCTCATGTCCATCGTCAGTATTCAAGTGTAAATTGAGTATCTCATTGTTCCTGTCATTTCGGTGCATCACCTTAGTTTAGTTTCAATTTATGTACTCCTTCTCCCTTTCCCTTCAAAGAATCAGTAGTTTAGGTGACACCAAAGGAAGCCAGCCTTCTTTGGAGGTTCATTTCAAATTCAGGTGACCCACAGCCTTGAAATGATCCCATGTTTCACTAGAAAGCTCAGTCTCCATCACTGTGCATAGGGTGCAATTTCTAGGTGATAACAGTTAGTTGTCACATTCAATCTTAGCCTTCCATCTTAGGGCTTTGTCAAACTTTCAATCCTAAACATTCATTCAAAATTGACTTTTCTATAAAAATGCAATTTCACCTCATTTGACATATATCATGCTTCCACATTCATACTTCATGCTTGCAATTTTTGAGTACACTTGCAATTTTGAGTCAAATCCTTCAATATTTACTTCAGTCTGTGTCATAGGTCTTTGTTGCTCCTTAAAATCTGAGGGAAAATATCATTTGACATCAAATGGAGAAGGGAAATGAAGGTTAATCATGGAGGGTATGAAGGATGTTTGGTGAAATTGTTCATTTGTTTTATGCTATTTTCCTCCTTTGTGCTTCATTGTTTAGCTAGGGTTTGTTTATGCATTTTATTTCATGCTAACCTAGATTTTTACCTTAGTTACATTGGTGAGCCTGATGTGAAGAACACATTTTGAAGTTTCCATACGACCTTTTCATCATTTTTTGCAGGTACAGGTATGAAACGCTGCAAACGCCATTATCTAAGCTACATTTGATGCGTCACGATGCACCTATGTTCGAGAATGACACATCCGCAAAACTGAGACACATTCGATCTTCACAGAGATGCATTTGATGCGTTGTAGCGCATCTGACAACCCAAATGACACATTCGTGTTAAGCCATATTTGACAGGCATAGAGACACATCTGCCTATTGCAAGTTTTCTCTCAATTTTTGGCAACATTTTCCAATTTTCTATTTTTAGTTTTAGTAGGTTAGGGATTTTTGGTTACTGATCTTTTGTTGGCAGCATGTGGCAAGCTGGAAGGAGATACTAACCCTTGTTTTGTTGTTGATTTTAAAAATCTCTCTTTTTTTTATAATTTTAAAGCAACAAACAAACAAACAACCACAATTACAGCTTGCATATCACACTTCATGGTTTAAAATGAATTGCATTAACACTCATGGGATTAAAATGAACACAACTTGCATCTACACTCATCAAGGTTAAAAATTTACTTGTATTCTTATAGCATTGGCCTAAAAAGAACTTTGCTTGTCTCATAATAATTTGGGCTAAAATGAATAAGTGTTTGAGGTGTCTTGTGGTGTAGTGATAACTCCTTAGTGTGAATGCACTTCTCTTGCGCCTTGTTGCGATCTTGAGAATCAAAAAAACTTAGGGGTGGTTGCTTTTCCACCCACATATTTGGATTTGGGCATTAAAATGAACAATCTTGTGAGTGTGGAATGAAAGCTTTGTGTATGCACTCTCCTCACTTGTTTGTGCGATCTTGGATGACCAAAAACAAAGTTTTCATTTCTCTTTTGTATATCCATTAGAGGGGCTTGCCTCAAAAGAGGGAATGACTCCAACCAATTTTGCACTTGGACTGGTATATAAAAGGATAAGACTGAACCATTAAGTCCTCATGGTATGTAGGCCTTAGCCGTGTAGTGTCATTTGAAACAAGGTACCTACCTTTTCTTTTAAAGGTATAAGAGCCCCTAGTAGAGTGATTTAATCCTTAAGTGGCTTGTTGGACACTTGCGAGGTGCCATGTCCTAGAGTATTCACTAAGAACCTTTGTTTTAGTGGCCAAAATACTTTTCTATTCGTTGGTGTAAGAGGTCGGACCTTTGAAGCCGTCCCACATACTCGTGGTTCTTAGTAGAGATGAAGAGTTTGTCATGGGAGATTCATGAGAACTCAAAGCTTGGTTGACCTGGAGAAGTGAGTGCCATGAAGGGGAGCCAGTGTGGCCAAGCTTCTAAGTCATCCGCTAAGAATAAGAATAGCTGGTTAATCCAAGTGGGAATCTAGTGAATATAGTCCTTGCCATCCATAGGATTTGTGCTTGTTTTCAATGTGCTTGTCTCCAAAAATTCAAGAAAAAATTAAGTGTTTGCCAAATGTTTCCTGATTCAATGAACACATAAAACACCTTTTACAAATCTGGAAAATCACAATCAAACTGAAACAACTTCACAAATTTGTCAAAATTGCAAGAAAACCAAACCTTGTTCAAACTGCAATGCAACTAAGACTTTGTAACACACATATGACTGTACTGGTACACATTTGATACACAAAACAACACATCTAACTTAGTGAGCCACATTCACTATTTGAAACAACACATCTGATAAAACAACAACGCAATTGCTATCTGAAACTCTGCATCTGCATGTCATTGAGGAAAATGACTGTTACTGTCCTAGTCCAAAATCAAACATTTTGAATTTGTTTCTAAACATCTTTTCTTAGTGGTCTCTATACAAAAAACCAGAAAATATTTGCTCAAATTGTCCATCTTTTACACCTTTTAGTTGACATTTATCTTTTACCATAGGTTTTCCATTACAACATTCTAGTTGCATCCTAGGATCCACAATTATTTTCAGCATAGACAAACTCTTAGGTCTTCATTTTGTAGACTTTAGAATAGGAAAACTTTCCATACTTTGTGAAACCATTGCCTCCAAAAGTAGATTGTCATTGGACCAAGTCAAAAATCACTCCTTTAGTCTTTGTCATTTTATGTGAGATATTACCAACTCATAAGTCTAGTTTGGGAAACTCACTTTGTCACTTTGTCATTTCACTTGGTCTTACGAAAAGTCCTTTGACAATCAAAATTGAAACATTGGCCAAACTTTGGATGGTTAGTCAACCTCTCCTAAAAATCTCCCAAGGTTGATTACATTTTAGAGTTCGTTTGTACCTTGCATTTGCATTGTCATAACATACCCCAAAATACTTTAGTCTTCCATCATTTTTCATTCCTTTTATTCCTCACTATCACTTTGCATTTAGACAACATTGTCACCTTGCATCATACATTATTGCACTCCTTACTCCAAAAAGACCAAAAACATAGTTGCATTAGCATTGTCTCCTTATAACCAAAAATACAAAAAAAACATAGATTTAGTGTCATATCATTCTCATACATAGACTTGGTTTTCATTCACATTATCTCCCCTTTATTTGAGCTAATCTTATATGGCTGAGACTAGACTATAAAGAAAGAGAAGAGAAATGGATTCCTTTGGACAAGGGAACAATCCTTACAGCTATCCTAGTGGCATGAACTTAAACACCATTCACAACAAAACCAACATGGGGACAACTTCCAACAATCCTTTTAGTGACACGAACATTGTATCTTCATCACACAATAATCTATTTGAACAATTCATACATAGAGATGAAAATGGATAAGTGTACATGGAAGACATAAAGGCTATTTCCCAAAACCCCAAAGTGGCTTCCTTTGTAGAAGAATTTCTCTTACAAGATTCAAAATGATATTTAGCCATGCTTCTACATGGAGGAGCTAAATTTCCATGAGGATTTGATGTTAATACCTCAAGAGTAGCATCACTTGACCATGACACACAAACTAGCCAACCTCATTCAACATCACCACATAATGCTAGCAATACCTCCATTGGTGCAACAACTCAAAATGCCACAAACATAGTCAACACTACCTCCATTTGTGCAACAACTCAAAACACAACCAATACAGGCAACACAACATCCACTTTGGGGACATCAAGCATAGCGCAAAGCATATCATAATCAATGTCACAAATATTGACAATTGCATCACAAATTCTTTGGTCTACATTTGGGTCCTCATCCAATGCTATGGGGACAACCTCATCAAACCCTTTTGGGAGAAACAAAAGATGAGTTATCATTCAAGGATCTCTTCCTAATGTCAATACCTCATCACAAGGTACTCAAGTCAATACCAACACTAGAGGAAAAACACAAATTTCCCACATGGCCATATTTATCAATTTGGGCAAGGAAACCAAGTGTCACAACAAATGAATCCACTTGGTCATCAAAACATTCAAGGGAAAAAAATTCCTCAAATACAATTTAACACTACTAGAACACATATTCCTACATACGCATACCATATTCATACACAACAAAAAATTCCCACTCAAAATGCTCAACACCAACAAATCCCAACTCAAAATGCACAATATTCTCAACATCAATACATTCCAAATCAAAACATACCATCACAAAAAATGGGAACCCATGGAATAAAAATTACCAGCATGTGTGATGCCATCAAAAATCCTATAGTAGACGCACTAACGACCCAACTTGCTGCCTTACAAAAACAAGTGGAGGTCATGCAATTATCAAACAAGAAGACCCACGCATAATTTGATCTATGTCCATATCCATTCGATGCAAGCTTACACATGCCACCATTCCATCCATGATATGTGGTACCAAATTTCTCCAAATACAAAGGAAAGACCAATCCCATTGAGCATATAAGAGAATTCATGGCCAATTGTGTATAAATCACATACAAACACACTTATTTGATGAGACTCTTTCCTAAAAGTATCACTGGTCTTGCACTTGATTGGTTCACACTCTTTCCCACAGGGATTAAATCATGGGATGAACTTGCCAATAAATTTGTGGAAAATTATGCCTACAACATTGACATTGACATTACTATTGCCACATTATGTAAGACCACCCAAGAGGAAACTGGTGAAACATTCATTCTGTTCTTCCAAAGATGGCGAGGTCTAGCAAGTTGATATCCCGTTGAGATACCCAAAAAGGAGAAATTACACATGTTTTTTCAAAATCTTGTTGTACCATTGAAATACAACTTGCAAGTCCATTGTTGCACTACCTTCACAGACCTTGTTGAAAAGGGAGTTCAACTTGAAAAGGCTCTCATTGCAAAAGGTGAACTTAAATATGTCACCAAGAACATAAACACGAGCCCAACTAATGATAATAACAAATATTGGGCCAAGAACAAACATATTACCAATGCTGGCATTGTCGATGCTAAAGTAGTAAATATAGCGGGTCCTGCAATCACACTTAGGGTATCTCAATCGCAAAATGATCCTTTGACCACCCCAACACCTACAAAAAATGCCATTCAAAACAATCAAGACCAAGGACAACAACGACAAACCCGACAATTTCCCAAAAAATGCACATACACAACCTTGGGAGAACCAGTTGAAGTCGTCCTCAAGAAACTCATCCACTCTAATGTCATAACATTGCAAGACCCTAAACCGTATGACCCAGGGAAGTTCAAACCATCATGGTGGGATGTTAATGCCTTCTGTGATTATCATCGAATAAAAGGACATAAAACCTCATCTTGCAGACAGTTGAGAAATCTCATACAAGACCTTATTGAAAATCATGTCATTGAAATAAAAGGTCAACAATTTTCTTCTAACTCAGACCATACCATTCACAAAAATCCACTGCAAGATCATGGATTAGGTAATCCCTCTTCATCATGTCAAAAGACTAACAATAGAGCCAATTGCACTCGTATTGCCTTTGACTACTCAAGTGGACCTATAATTAATCACCTTTGAGCTATTGATGAACATGTTAATACCATCACCATTAAAAAGACTCTGGAGTGTAATTTCACCACTCGTTGAGAAAATATCACAATACCTAGTTCTTTTGCTAAACAACCACGACCCAAAGGAAATTCAACCTTGTTGACCAATTGGGTAAAAATACCACACAAATTTCCATACTTGAACTATTGTGCATCTCGCCCGCACATAAAGCTATCCTTGATAGGGCCTTAAAGGAGTCTTCCGTTCCTACTGACATTGATGTCAACCACTTTGAAGCTATGGTCGGATATTTGACTACTTCCCATCATGTCACCTTTTCAAACCAAGATTACTCCTCGCCTAAACCATCTCATAATGATGCACTACATATTGAAGTCTTCATCCATAAACACAAGGTCAGACGAGTCCTAGTAGATGGAAGAGCTGGATTGAACATATGTTCCTTAAAATTGGTCAAGGCACTAGGCTTCTTTGATGCATGTGTAGATGCCACTAAAAGTATCGTAATCAAAGCATATGATGATGAGGAGCGTTCTTCTAGGGGAATTATCACACTCCTCATTTGTGTTGGGCCAACAATCATAGATACCACATGTCAGGTCCTAGATCTTGAGTTACCTTACAACATCCTTCTTAGTCGACCTTGGATTCACACATTGAAGGCTGTACTGTCCACCTATCACCAATGTTAATGTTTGAAGTTTCCTTTTGATGGCATCGAGATGACCATACTTGGTGATCCTAATCCCTTTCAGTATTGCACCAACTTGAGGGGAATTTTTGAACATCAAGTGCCTATTAATCGCGAAGCTTTGATGTCCACCTCTTCCAAATACATCAATCCATCTACACTTACCAAGTCATCCACGTCCACTCCTTCAACCTCCACCGTACCATCTACTTCCACCATCCCAAGTGTCGATCCGAACATCAAGATCCAGGATAAAGGTTGTGGTGAGTACAAATTAAACACTACCTATTGTATCACCAAGATACCCAAGTCTCCAAAATCTTATGGTAGGCCTTGTTTCAAACTAGAGCACAAAAAGGTCTTTAAAGTTCCTCCTACAATGATTTTCACAAACTAAGGAGAGCTAAATAAAGAGGATATTGAAGATATATCGGCCTAGATTTACAAAGACATGGAAGACCTACCTCCGCTACCAGTACAACAGTATGGAAAAGGATATGAGATGATGAAGGCGAAAGGCTATGATGGAACTAGTGGCCTTGGTATAAACAAGACTGGAAGAAGAGAACCCATAATGCCATCTAGAAGACCAAAAAATATGGGGTTAGGGTTTGAGCCAATCAAGATTGATGGTCCATGTACCCATGTACTTTCAGGTGAGGGCGTAAATGCTTTTGAAAGTGTCAAGACAATTGAGGACTCCCATACCGAGACTAACTCACACGAGTGGGAATATGGTTTTGAAAGATCCTTGAGTGACTATGAGCTTGACGAAATGTTTAGAGAACAAGGTGAGCCTTCTTTCGATAAAAAAATCAGATGAATGTTTAACATTGAACCTTCTAGAGACCAAACTAAAATCCTAATGAAAAAAGAAGACTGGGTAAAAATCTTTTGGCCTCATGATGATGATGAACCTAAACTACCACATGACCCTATTGACCATGATTCCAACTCATTTGTCCCCTATTTTTACCATGAGTCCAATTTACCTAAGTCTAATGAAGATGACGATTGGATGGAATCCTCCTGGGACTTTGAGGACACTTCCCTCTTTACCCTTTCAACCTCAATTTGCATGCTTTCAACATCATCTCCACCTTTCACCAACACTAATGATGGTATCTCCCTTATGTACCCACAACTCATTGATTGTGATCAACATGACTCACCTATCATGGACACTTTTGAGAATGATGAGGCTATTGCCGAATTCATGGGACTCCATGAAGGAATATCGAGTGGGGACCATAAAGCTAGATTCACTATAGATCTTGATTCTGTAGCACACTTCAGGGAGATTGTTCAATCCTCTAGTCGCAAAAGTAATAAAAATAAAACAAGAAAAGACACTTCTTTAGGTGAAAATCGCAAGGCACCTTCTGATGACAAAAAAGTAAAAAGAAAGGGTGTATCCGAGGGTGAAAACCTCTCAGAGGCACCCAACTATGGAGGATTGGAATTTCTTCCTGTTACCCAAGAGAAATCAGCCATGCTCATTGAAGATACCATAGAAGTCAATATAGCCACACCTGAAAATCCCAAAATGATTTTCTTTGCAGCCTCATTGAAAGAAGAGGAAAAGCCCGAGTTTCAAGAGTTCTTCTCAGAACACAAGATCAACTTCACATGGTCATATGCCGATATGCCAAGATTAGATCTAGCATTAGTTTTGCATCATCTTCCCTTGCTTCCAGATGCAAAACCAGTCAAACAAAAGCTACGAAAGATGCACCCGCAGATTGCCTTGCTAGTCAAAGCCGAACTCAAAAAGTTATTGGATGCAGGGTTCATAAGATCAATAGATTATGCCGAATGGATATCAAGCCTCGTACCTATCACCAAACTGACTGGTCAAATATGTATTTGCACATACTTTTGGGATTTGAACAAGGAATGTCCAAAAGATGATTTTCAACTTCCAAATATAAACATCATAGTGGATCTCACAATAGGATATGAGATGTTGTCCCTCATGGATGGTTTCTCGGGATACAATAAGATTCGCATCGCCCCAGAGGATCAACAAAAAATAAATTTCACTTGTTCCTGGGGTACATACTATTGGAATGTTATGCCTTTTGGCCTGAAGAACGCAAGTGCTATGTATCAACAGGCTATAACCACAATATTTCATGATCTCATGCACACGCTGATGGAAGACTACGTTGATGATCTCCTAGAAAAGTCATTAACACGCCGCGATCACCTAAATGTGCTAGAAAAAATATTTAAAAGGCTAGAAGAGTATAAGGTCCATCTCAACCCTAAGAAGTGTGTTTTCGGTGTGAATTTGGGTAAACTCTTGGGGTACATAGTTTCTCATCGAGGCATCAAAGTTGACCCAACTAAAGTAAAAGAAATCTTGGACATGCCTCCACCGAAAGGAATCAGTGAGCTTAAAACATTACAGGGAAGATTATAGTCTATCTGATGTTTCATTGCATAGTTAGCTGACAAATGTCAACCTTTCCAATATCTGCTATGCAAGGGAATCCCCTTTGTGTGGACCAACAAGTGTCAAGTGAATTTTAAACAAATCAAAGACTATCTTCTAACACCACCAGTCCTAATGTCACCCATTGATGGAAAACCTTTGATCTTGTACATTTCAGCAACCACTTCTGCACTAGGGGCATTACTTGCTCAGAACAACCATGATGAGAAAGAAAGAGCTATATATTACATTAGTCACACCTTCGTTGAGTATGAACTCAACTACACTCCCATTGAATGTGCTTTCCTCACAATTATCTTTGCCACTTAGAAATTGAGACATTACATGCTGAACCATAAAACACAATTAGTGGCTAAGATAGATCCGTTAAAGTATCTCCTCAGTCGGGCAGCGTTAACAGGACAATTGGCAAAATGGATCATGATACTTAGTGAATATGACATACAGTACGTGGAACACAAAGCAATAAAAGGATAGGTCATAGTAGATCAACTTGCTGACGCACCCATACAAGGTGATCACCCTTTGGTAGCCAAATTCCTAGACAAATCCATCTTTCATGTAAGCCCTAAATTACCTTGGAAACTTTATTTTGATGGGTCCCATACATGCCATGGCTCAGGAGTAGGCATATTATTCATCACACCATAAGGAGATTCTATACCTAAGTCATTCCAGATCGTCTTCCCATGCACTAATAATGTTGTTGAATATGAAGCACTCATAATAGGACTTTGAATGGTCATCAAGTGGAAAATCAAAACACTTCTAGTCTTTGGAGATTATTAGTTACTTATCAACCAAGTCAATGATGAGTACGACACCAAGGATGAGAAGTTGATGCCTTATAAATGCATGGTGGATAGTTTCCTATCATATTTCCAAGTGATTTCTTTTGAGCAAGTTCCTAGAGCACAAAACAAAGTAGCAGATGCTATGGCCATGATTGGATCTATCTTGGATATTCCTAGTAATGTGCTGTAATTTGAGTTCTTAGTGGAACAACTGTTGGTTCTCGCTTATGATATTCTTGAGTCTGAAATGGTTTGCGAGCTCGTTGGTCCTAATTCCCCTTGGTACCAAGACATATATGATTACCTCCATTTCTAGACTTTCCTGCCAAAGCTTTCTAGTAACCAACACAAGTCCTTTATTCACAAAGCTTCTCGTTATACTATCATTAGTGACACCCTATATAGACACAAATTTTATAATACCCTTCTTTGATGTCTCGACATAGATGAAACACAAAAAACCTTACATGAGGTGCATGAGGGTATATGCGGATCTCATTTGAGTGGTCCAACCCTAGCCAAGAAAGTTATGAGACTTGGGTACTACTAGCCAACCATGGAAAAAGATGCCCTTTAGTTCGTGAGAACATGTCGTCAATGTCAGGTGCACAATGATCTCATTCATGCACCTGCAAAAGAACTTCAACCAATCACTTCTCCTTGTCCCTTCACACAATGGGGACTCGACCTCATGGGTAAAATCCATCCAACTTCTTCCAATGGCCACAAGTTCATTATCATTGCCACCAAATATTTCACCAAATGGATAGAAGCCATTCCCCTCACCTACATAATCGGTAAGAAAATTTCAAAATTCATCCTTAACTACATCATCTGCTGATATGGTGTTCCTCAATCCATCATCACATATAATGGTCATCCTTTCAAAAATCAGGATGTTTGTGAGCTTTGTGAGTGCTTCCATATTCAACATCATTTCTCCACACCCTATTATCCACAAGGTAATGGTCAAGCTAAGGCATCTAACAAGATAATCATCAAGATTCTTAAGAAGACTGTTAATGACGCTGGCCATGACTGGAATCTCCAAATTAATCATGCTCTATGGGCTTACCACACCAGCATCCGCACGCCTACTAGTGCTGCTCCATTCGCTTTGGTCTTTGGATTTGAAGCTATCTTTCCCATTGAGATTGAAATCCACTCCTTAAGGGTCTCCATGAAGGGATTGAGTGATGATGAAGAATACTGACAATCTCGATTGCATGAGCTGGAATTGTTGGAAAAACACAGAAAAAATGCCTTGACTCACTTACAGGAATATCAGAATCGCCTTTGCTGAAGTTAGAACAAAAGAGTTATGGTCTAAAAGTTTGAAATTGGTGACTTGGTCTTGATGCAAAATCCAAAGAATCATGATGACCATGAGAAGCTTGGCAAGTTCTAGCCTAATTGGCTGGGTCCTTACATCATCAAGTTGCCACATTCGGTTCTGGTGCTTAATAGTTAGCTACTCCAGATGGGGAACAATTGACAGAACCTATCAATAGTTTGCATCTACGCAAGTTCTACACATAGCATCAGAGAGCTTGGCTAAAAGCCATAAAAATACAAAAACTTTGAAAAATACAAAAAAATTGTGACCTTGATGAAAATTAGGCAAACGGGCATCTTGGTGACACCAAAAAAAAAAAGAAAATATCCAAAATAGTAAAGAAAAATAATCCGTCCAATAGTGAAAACCACTTCAGTGGCGCTTTGGATAAGTACCATGGTGAAAACCTAGAAAATAGGCGCCATGCATAGGCAATCTTTGCTTCACCATCTACTATCACTCCATGTACATTTGTCCATAATAAATGCTCGATCTTTCGACATCCCCATGACATTCGTCATAAAGCAATGCTATTTCTTTCCATGGCTAACAACGGTTGACATCATGTCTCACATATCCTCCACCTTTCATCCTAAGCATGTCCTTTTCCATATCATTCAACTTGGCTAGTCCTAAACCTGACTGGGGGCAACACCTTTATCACCTGATTGTAGTGGGTCTCGCACATGGTCTCGTAAATCATAAAATTTCCTAAAAAAATCCATAAAATAGTAAAATGTCGTAAAAAAATTAAAAAAATTAAAAAAAACTTTGTAAAACACAAAAATGTCCAAATAACTTGCAAAAATCACAAAAAAGAGTCCCAATTAGTCAAAGTTAGGTCATATTTAGAACAGTCGAACCATGTGGTCTCTGTGCATTTGCTACATAGGAAAGCTCATCATTTGATGTACCCCCGAGACCACCTAAGTCAGTCTTTTAAGTATTTAATGTCAGTTGTTCATTTGAGTCCAATAAATGAGTTATTTTATCTTCACTGAGTCAGTTGTATTAGTCAATAAAATATGTCGTCTTTGATAATGGCATCAGTTGAACTATGAGGTCTTTGTGCATTTTCTACGTAGGCAAGGCTATCATTGATGGGCCCCTGAGGCCCCCTAGGTCCAGTCCCTTAGGGTTCGTCGGGTCAAGTCAAAACATGTTGGTTCGTCTTCAATATGTTAGTCCTATCTCTGTCAAACTACGTGGTCTCTGAGTGTATGACGTAGGTAAGACCATCATTGATGTGCCCCCGAGGCCCCCTAGGTTCGGTCCCTTAGGGTCTGTTGAGTCAATTTTCCTTTGCTCATGAATGTCCTAAATTAGGAAACTTTTAAACAAACTTTGGCAATCATTTAATCGACATTTCAATTAAATTGGCATGTCAACATAGGGATGCAGCCAATTCAGTCATCTAGTCAACCTTGGTCAAATATCATAATAAGTCAACCTATCAACTCTTGGTTATTTTTCGGATGTCTTTCTAAAGAACAACCCGTGTCATTTATTTATGCTTTAGGATATATGTCTTTCCTAAGCATCGACACTGTCATCTGGAATTTTGAGGGATTCTCGTGACATTTGAGGATCGATCCTCTCGACATCGACATCATTCAGGATGTGTCCTTCTTGAATTTGGTATTACTTGACATCCGTCACACATTAGCTTGCTCAACATAAACCTAGGCTTCGTCAAACTTGGCATTTCGACATCAATACACTTGATATTTGAACATACTTGGAAAACACTTTGGCAAACACTATCTTTAATTTTGTCACACTTGTCATTTGATTTTTCATCATGTTACTAGTTCCTCAAGGATGTCCTGACATTAAGATTTAGAGGAGCAATGACGTATCATGATGATTGTCTTATATTTCCAAAATTTCATGCTACTAGTTCCTCGAGGATGTCTTGCATAGGATTTAGAGGAGCAACGACGTTTCATGGCTTGTCTTTCTTGTCTGTGGTTGGTTGTGACAAAAAGACTAGGGCAACTATGTTCCTCATATGAGTCATAATCATCCTTGTTTGTGA
The DNA here is from genome assembly GCA_007258455.2 of Sequoia sempervirens. Taxonomy (NCBI): domain Eukaryota; kingdom Viridiplantae; phylum Streptophyta; class Pinopsida; order Cupressales; family Cupressaceae; genus Sequoia; species Sequoia sempervirens. The sequence continues at coordinate 87,880,419 of VDFB02000002.1, read as the reverse complement.
ATGCTTGTTCTACGTGATGGTGTGACCATGCACACCATTGATTTATGTCATATCATGGTGTTTGTTGGCCATTACAATAATCCACCCAATGATTAAAGCAACACCTATTAGTACCTTGGCAGTATATTGAAGGATTCTTTCTCTGCATTAACATCCATCTCCTTCTGTCTGGTAATCTCTCTTCTTCCATCCCCTGATGATATCTTGTGACATACAAAAATATAATTGCATACATGCTCATATATAGGAATTGCATTAGCACATTACACATTTACATAAATCCATTCACGTATTTGCATTTACATCACTAGCATAAATACATCATTTGCATTAACATAAGATATAAGCGCATTAAATGTTTTTCATACATCATCCATATCATTAATGCATACAAATTTAGGATCATAACATAAAGCATCATATATCGTGTTGGTGTAATTAATTATTAATTACACTTTGCATAAGTTTACTTAGATTTATTTAATTCCTAAGTTATAGGATCTCATCTTTATCTTATCGAGCTATCTTGTTGCTCAAGATAAGATTAGGTTTAGGCATCTTTGCTTTTATAAAGCAAATTATCTCTTGTAATTAATTGGTCTTTTCGAATATATCAAATTGCATGTTTTTATGCAAATCTCTGCTTTTTCATTTTTCTCTTCTGTGGAAGGTATTTTCTGGTTTGCAATAGATCATGGGTTTCTAACATGGTATCAGAGCCTTGATTTGCAGCCCCTTCTCAGATTTCTGGAGAGATTCATTGTAGAGTTCGTTCGAGGTCCCTCAAGGGTTTTTCTCCTTGACTATATTTATGCACGTTTTGGATCAAATCAAGTTTTTCCATTCGATTTAAAGCATTGGAAAAGATTGAGGTTTGATGAAAGACGTTTTTTATTGGAGCCATTTTTATTTTTGCTTCATAAATCCAACTTCCACTCAGTTGTAGGAAAAATGATTTCTGGGTTTTGTAGCCAGGGTCGAAATCCGATCTGGGTATCTTTTAGTTTTTTCATTTTTTTCATGGATCTGAAGAAAATAGCTGCACAAAAACTATCACGCGTCATTTTTTTTCACCTGGCTAAAGTTTAAAAAAAATATTTTTTCATCTTCTGCTTGCTGGATCAAAAAATGATTTCTGGGTTTTATTTTTTGTTTCAAAAATTTGGGTTTTTGTTTTTGTCTACTCATTATGAACATATTTTTTAGAAATCAAATTTGAAGATTTTTCATCATGGATACAGATGTGAACATTGGTTTGTGCATGCACTCATTTTTGTTTTCATGCACTAGGTTTGCATTTTCTCTGTAGTTTATACATGTTTTGCATTATCTCTTTTTACAATCATTGGGTTATTGTAATAAATGAACTGAGATAAAGTTCCATTAAGGGGGTTATTGCATCCATTTTTCATGATTGGTGACAACTCGCATGAGTTTGTCTGGTTTCTTGTTGTCTCCTTTTAGCATATTTCTTGCTTAGCTGGACACATCGTTGGTTTGTTTTGATTCACACTTCACATTGGGATTTTATAGTTCTTGATCCGCATTGGTTCAGATCTTTCTCATTTGAAGGCCATGGTTTTATGGTTAATGTTCCAGAATCTTGATGGTACTCGTCCTATGGGCAATTTTAGTTTCAGTTTGGCATTGGCTTTAAAGAAACAGCTTCCAGATTTGTCACCATTATGGGTCCATTCATCCTTTCATCTACTGTTGTTCAAAGATTCCAGAGTTGATCCAGTATGTGAGTTTCCAATATTCCTTGGCATTGGGTCTGCTGTTGCATTTGTGATTCCGATTGGTATTTTGCAAACAGAAGTATCTTTCCTTGCTTGCCAGATTTGGGGTTCCAGTGTTTCTTCGCAGAGTTTATCATTGAGGGGGGTTTATCTCTCTTTGCATTTGTACATGAGTACCTGATTAGACCTTGTTGTCGGGACTCATATTTGCATAATAATCTACTTCTCCCTAAGTTGCACTTATGGGGGGGTGTTGGTGTAATTAATTATTAATTACACTTTGCATAAGTTTACTTAAGTTTATTTAATTCTTAAGTTATAGGATCTCATCTGTATCCTATCGAGCTATCTTGTTGCTCAAGATAAGATTAGGTTTAGGCATCTTTGCTTTTATAAAGCAAATTATCTCTTGTAATTAATTGGTCTTTTCAAATATATCAAATTGCATGTTTTTATGCAAATCTCTACTTTTTCGTTTTTCTCTTCTGTGGAAGGTATTTTCTAGTTTGCAATCAGATCATGGGTTTCTAATATATCACATAATCCATACATACACGATCATACATCAATGCATTCATAATCATAAGTATAGCATCCATTAGTGTCAAAAAAATTATGCATATATAAAAAATTATCATCACCATAAAGTAACCATCATACATAAAGTAGCATCATCATTGGTACTAAGGAATCTCATCATAAATGACCATCATAAATGCATACATGACATAAAATATAATGCATCATCATAGGAATCATAACATAGAATACATCACATGAACATAATAAAATCATAATGTATCATAACACAACACAGCATAGAGTTCACACCAAAACTGCATCATATATATAATAATCTCAAAATAATGCCACATGATAGAGTCTCGAGGAATCCAAAAAATAGAGCTCGCAGGCTCAATGGTCAATATATAAAGTGTCTCAACATGATAACAATATCATATGTCCTAACTGGTACTCTCCTCATCTCCTTGGGGTGAGGGATGGGGTGACTGATGCTCTCTCTCAAGGGTTGATACTATTTGCTTAGACCTGACAAGTTGGCTCTGTGATGACCTAGGTACCATGGCAGATGGTCGGCTATGATGTGACCTATGCCCTAATGATGATGCATGGCTGTGACTGAATCTATGCCCTAATGAGTGCCTATGGCTTTGTGATGACCTGTGTCCCAATGAATGTCCCGATGAGGCAGACATGCTCACACTGCTCTGGCTCCTGCTGCTGTGACTCCTGCTGCTACTCCTTGAGCCACTGCCTGTCTCACTCTGAGCCTGAGTGAAACTTGACTCTTGTCACTCTACTGGCATGACTCCCTCATAAAATATCTTGTATTACTCTCGGTCAACACTCACCCTTGCCAACTCTCTCGCCACCTCTCCCACAGGTCCAACACACAACTCTGCAAACTATAAGCACCACTGCTGCGCCTCCTGCTGCCTCACCACCGCTTGATCCCTCTCCACCCTGGTAACCTCCAGATCTACCTCTAGTGTCATGATATGGGTGAGGGCCTCATCCAACTGACTCTGCATATCTATCAGTTGTTGATCGACTATTGCATCCTGAGGCAATGGTGGTCTCCCAACTCGAACCTCCTTACCCTCCACCATTTGATCTCTAATTTGCCTCTCTGCATCATCTATCTCCTCATTTCCACCTAACTCCTCCTCATCTCCCCCTGTATCCTCCTCTCCACTGACATCCAATGCCTCCTCTCCCATGACCACATCCTCCTCCCTAGCCATCTCCACCTCTACCTTCATCTCTAGCTGACTTGCCTCTGGCCTTGCTCCCTCCAAATGAGGTCCCTCTAGCTGCTCTCCCTCTACCCTGACCTCCCTCTCTTCCTCCTCTCCCTCACTTACCTCTCGGATAGGTGATAATTGCGCTCGTGCAAATCATTTATGCACTCTCCTTGCCTGCCTCTGACTTCTCCCCCTCCTTGTCCATCTCCATCGTCTCCTCCATCATCCCCACCATCACTTCTCCCACTACCTCATGCATATCGTCCATCTCCTCCATCATCCCCACTATCATCTCTACCTCCATCCCTCCCGCTCCCCCTACCACCATCTCTGCCTCCTTGCCCTGCTTGGCGCACCCGTGGTAACACTGCTTACCGATCTAGATCTATCAAAGGAAGCAACCTATGAGTCTGCCACTAAGCATCAAACTCTGAGGGGTCCCTACATCTGCTGGTCCCCCGCTCCATCCCCACTGCTGTGCTACCAAACCATCAATATGCTACTCAACCACTGTCACTGATATTGACGGTCCCCACACTGACTCTCGAGATGACCATGCATACTCTGTAGTGCCTACAGGTACATCCTACTACTCACCAAATTGTCTCAGTACTCGATGGGGAAGGTACATCTCTATGATGAGCTGTGACTGCATTGTCCACCCAGTAAGGTACCTGAACTATCAACAAAATAATAGATGTTCATCCTCTCTCATCCACTGTTCATAGTCCTTGTATGGCCTCCACACAAAATCAATCAAGGTATCAATGGCATGGCGCTAGTATCCTGTATCCCCCACTTGAGTTTGTGTCACCTATAGGTACACATAGGGCATCCCCTCACCTAACTGTCTTTTTACTAGTGGTTGAAATACTACAATATGCTCCCATGCCCATATCATAAGGAGTGTGGTCCCACAACTGATACTGGTAGACTCCCTGTATGCGACATCATGAAGCTGATGATACAACACCCCTAGCAAGCATGACCCCCAAGAAAACACTGTCCTGTCATACATCATCCGGATCAGTACATCCCCCCATCCTATCAGAAAACCATGACCTCGACAATCTGGTATTAGTACCCCGACTATCAGGGTGTACAACATACACTCCCATCGACCATAATGCTCAACCAGGAACTCCCAACTAATCTCATACCCATGGATGCCCAGCTGCGCTACCTCCTCATGCTCATAATACTCTATGATGGCTTGCAGTCCCGTTGAGGATCATATACTGTACCCGCTCTCCTCTGATCGGAATCTGTAGGATCTTGTAGACATCCTCAAGCATCACTATGGCCTCTCCTGTCGGCAACTAAAATGAACATGTCTCGAAGTGCCATCTCTCTGCCAGTGCTGTCAAGAGACCCCTATTTGCCCAGATAATGGGTATATAGGTCACATGAAACAATCCTAGGCACATCAATTGCCTCTGCTCACTTGGCCTCAATTGATCCTTGAACGCATATGTAGCCGGTTGAAACTCGTGTATATATTGATAGTAATCATCTCTGCACACAACAAAAAAGGTTAGCACATCACTGAATATCGTCCTTATCATCTCACTAATCAAAAGTACACAAGTAAAATGAGCCTAAACCAAGTGAGCTCTAGCCACAGCCAATTGCGTCATTATGCCCTTCATTTGCATTGCAAAAATCATATGTGTTGTTTCATCCCTCAGATGTGCCGCTTTATTGCAATTGCGTTGTTCCCACCATTAGTTGCTCCACTTTTGCGCATATGCATTGAATCGGCCTGCTTTTGCGTCATAATCTAGTGATTGTGTTGCATTTTGGCACTTGCATTACACTAGTTCACGATTGCACCATTTTAACTTGAACCTACCCTACCCCTTGCACTTGCGTTGTGACACATCAAATGCATGCAACGTGAATGCGTTTGCGTGCTTCATGCATGCAGATGTGTCGAATGACATAACAAAACATCTGAAACTCTAACTTTGAGGCCATCAAAATCATGTAAAATGATAAAATTACCAAGTGGGTATAGGGTACATACCTCTGCTCCTAAGCCCTTTGGCCATTAGTATGTCCGTACTCAGTATCTGCGGTGATCGACCTCCAGAATCGTCATCTTCGCGCAATGTCCTCTCGCTCTGAGCTCTGAATTTCCTAAGGGAAATAGTGAAAATGAATTTCTCTTTTACCCTCTTGAGGCCTATTTATAGGGTGAAAATTAGAGTTTCCCCTAGGGTTTATAATTGGATGCACTTTTTGGCATGTTCGAATGCCTTTTTGATTGCTTTAAATTTGTCGGAATTCGAAACCGACTGCACCATTTTTTTTCTGGTCATCAAATTGACTTATTGGGACACTTTCCACATTTTTCTGGCACTTGGCCAAAATTCACAAATTTTCCCGAGGGGGCATAGATACCCTGTACCTTCACTGGGGCATATCCTGAATTGAATTTTCTTTGTCACAATGTGATAAATTGCATTATGAAAAAGAGGGAAAAAATGTAGACACATAAAATTGACCTAGGCTTGCAAACTTTATTTTTCTCCATATTTCTTCTCAACATAATTAAAATATTTAAATTATGTCCTATAGTCCAAATTCAACTATTAATTAAATAATTCTCAATTATTTAATTAATTCATATCTTTTATTCCTCCTGACTATTTAAATAAACAAATTACATTTATTTTATTTAAATATGTCGCTAATTTCTTATGTCTCTCTATAATTAAATAAATTCCTAAATTTATTTAATTATTATTTGTGTACTATTTCCTCTTGATTATTTAAATAAATAAACTTTATTTATTTATTTAAATACGCCATTAATTCCTTATGTCTTCTTATAATTAAATAAATTCATATGATTTATTTAATTATTGTCCATCTTATCCATTTTCTCCATAATTAAATTATTATTATTAATTATTTAATTATCTTATTGATTTTTCTTCTAAATTTTAAATAAAGTCATTTATTTAAATTCTCCACTTTCTATTTTTCCCACCAAGTAAAAATTTGAAATAATTAATTACTATCACATGACCCCACCACTCTTGAATTAAATTAATTTTTAATTCAAAAGGTCAACATCACCTCTTGAATCAAATAATTTTAAATTCTTATTTGATTCTCCAACAACTTCGTTTTCCATGCCCAATATCTTCTTGTCACATGCATTCTTGACCTTCCTAAAATCAAATCTTAGCTCTCCATTTCAAAATTTACCCTAATTCTGCCCTAACCCTAATTGCTAGTTATCACATTCAATCTCAACCTTCCATCTTAGGGCTTTGTCAAAATTTCAATCTTGGCCATTCATTCAAAATTGACTTTTCTATAAAAAGGTAATTTCACCTCATTTGACATATATCATGCTTGCACATTCATACTTTATGCTTGCAATTTCTGAGTACACTTGAAATTTTGAGTCAAATCCTTCAATATTTTCTTGAGTCTTTGTCATAGGTCTCTGTTACTCCTTAAAATATGAGGGAAAACATCATTTTACAACAAATGGAGAAGGGAAATGGAGGTTAATCATGGAGGGAATGAAGGAATTTTGGTGAAATTGTTCATTTGTTTTATGCTATTTTCCTCCTTTGTGCTTCATTGTTTAGCTAAGGTTTGTTTATGCATTTTATTTCATGCTAACCTAGATTTTTACCTTAGTTACAATGACATTGTTCCATGTGGTACCCACCTCCATCGGCTTGTCTTTGTGGTCGGTAAGTTGGAGGTTTCCAATACTTCATAACCCCCGATGTGTGGTTCTAAAGTTCCAATCCTCCACGATCTCACAACATTGTCGTAGCTATTGGACCATCGAGGAGACCTGCACCAAAGTCTTGGAAAAACCCTGAAGTCCCACTGATAATGTTCCTTCGGCCTTCTATTAGAGTGTTGAGGAGACATGCTCAAATGTCACAATGACCACACAATGTCTTTCCGACACACTTTCATCGAAGTATCGAAGAGACATTTAGAAATCTCCCATCGAGGTGATAAACTCTCATCGACAATAGCTTGCCACCTCTTATCATTAAGCATGCCAATTGATGATGACTAACCTTGATTAGTACTTAAACCATGCTTAATTTGACACATTCACCATTTCCTTTACCACGATCCCTGCTAAATTTGGAAATGCTTCAATTTCACCAATATTTTCTCAAATAAATATTTCTTCCCTTTGGCATCCCATGTTTTCCAAACGATCTGCTAAACAATTTCCCTCACGATATATATGTGAAATTTAAAAAGATTCAAATTTGTCTATTAAGCTCTAGACACTCTACATTATGTATTGAAGATGCCAATTATAACAAGAATGTTCTTTGCATGCATTTATTATTACTAATGAGTCTCCTATATGTATTTTGGATATACCTAGCCAATTAGCAAGCTGGAGACCAAGAAGAACTACCAATGACTCAGCTATAGTATGTGTGTCGAAAGGGAGGGCAATAGATTTGGCTGCTTTTAACTTCCCAGTTGAATCCTGTATGCAAACTCCTGCTCCTAACACTCCTGGATTCCCTTTGGAGGCACCATCAAAATTCATTTTGAAGAAACCTAGCTGAGACGGTTGCCATTTAACTTTAATCTTGTCAACTTTAGCCTTATGAGGTTGCTTCAAACTGCCTATAAATAGCAGGCTTATACTCTTCCAATTCTTTAGGATACTGTCATCCTATCCTGTGAAGAGTGAACTGATATTCTTATGAGTTTGTACATAAACATTCATTGCTTCTAAGACTGACTTTTCTATTATGCTTTGAACATGCTGAACTGAAGAGGATACCCTTCTAAATATGTGTTTATTACGTTCCCACCATATAGACCAAAGTACTATAGCAGGAATCAAATGCCAAATGCAAGTGAAGAAGGAAGATTTGAATAACACAGGCCAAGTTTGAAACAAATCTCAGACTATCCTAGGCAAGGGGGTATAAAAAATTAATTTATGCAATATGAAAATCCAACATTCCTGGGCAAAAGAAAACTGCAAAAATAGATGATCAATATCTTCAAAAAATTCTCCACATAAAACACACTTGCAAGGATCCGCAATACCTAACTTGTTGAGACTTTCACTTGTTAGAACCCTTTTGCATAAAACTAGCTAAGAAAAGCTTCCTACTTTGGGAAAAACCATGTTATACCAGCAAAAGGAATATGCTCTCTGTGATTGCAGCTGGACATCTCTATTAAGAATAGATTTATACCCTTGCTTGATTGTATAGTTACCATTTTTAGATGCTGCCCAAAAGATAGCATTCGGTTTACCTGACAAAAACACTACTCTATCTACCAAAGAATGACGAAGAAACTCCTTTTGAGCAATTGACAACTATGTTTTTGAAAATTCTTTCCATTGTACTCTTCTAGTTACTCTATTAACTAAATGAACATAATCAATCAGTCTAGTACCCCACTCTTGAGATAACACAGGAATAGCAGATTGTAATTCTTGAAAATCCTTCAGTGGAGGGTAGCCATTCCCAGAGTCAATCCAAAAATGAACCTGATCTCCCATATTCACTTGCCAAGAGATATACGAGGTGACAAATTTTTGGCATGACATCATGAAATTCCACATAACAGATCTAGGTGGGGGGTTGGATAGTGTGAATATTCTAAATGGGTTTTGACTATCTAGATACTTCACCTGCATGATTTTGCACCACTTGGAGTCAAGTTTAGTGTACATTTTCCAAATCAACTTGCCTCCAAATGCCATATTACATTTTAAAATATTATGCAAACCCACTCCACCCTTAAATTTTTCAGAGGACATGCTATCAAGAGAGATTAATGGAACCTTTTTCCCATCATCCTTGTCACCTCTCCATAAAAAAATTCTAATGATCTTCTCAATCTGATCCACCACTAATTTTTGGGCCTTAAGACTGCTATAAAGTAATTTGGAATTGTTGCTAGAACAGTCTTAGCTAACAAAATGCGGCCAGATAATGACAAACATCTTGCTTTCCAAGCAGAAACTTTGGCTTTAATTCTATCAATTACTTTAGACCAATATGATATCTTGTTTGATCCCATAAAAAAAGGAATCCCTAAATATGTACATGGCAGTTTTACTGATTGGAAGCCTAAAATCTGAATAATTTTCCTTTTAACAAGTTGCTTTGGAGTTGAAGACATAAATTTTAGACTTTTGTGCATTTATTTTTTTCCCTGAGATTAAGGAGTACTTGTCTAGAATCCCCTTTATTTCTTTGGATTCTTCAAGGTTTTCCTTTCCATACAACAATTTGTCATTTGAAAATAGTGGTGAGTAACTGAGATATCAGTATGCAGGATGAGTACCCCATTCCAACACCCAAGACTATCTTTCTTTGATTAGCCTACTCAAAGCCTCTACCATTATAATAAAAAGAAATGAAGATAGTGGATCACCTTGCCTTACACCTTGAGTTGCAATGAAGAATCCCAAAGGCACCCCATTAATTATGACTGAAAATCTAGCTCCTGATAAGCATGAAAAAATCCACTTGCACCATTTGTTGCAGAGACCAAACTTGTCAAGTACTTTCATTAAAAAAATCCAACCAACCCTATCATAAGCTTTCATCATGTCTAGTTTTACAATGAAAGAAGGAAAGTGATTAGTGTGGATTGAATGGAGGACTTCATGTGCAACTAGCACTCCCTCTACTATCTCTCTTCCTGGAACAAAACCCCCTCGCTCTTGAGAAATGACCTTGGGAATAAGGTGTTGCAACCATAAATAGATTTCCATTGTGAACATCTTATACACTTTGTTACATAAGGAAATGGGTCTAAATTCTGCAAAAGTCTTTGGCTCCTTTGATTTTGGCAGAACTACTATATTTGTAACATTAAAATCCTTCAATATTGTACCATTCCTTCATGACTCCTCCAAGGCTAAGAACAGGTCAAATCCTAGCACATCCTAGCATTTTTGAAAGAAAAGAGTTGTGAAACCATCAGGCCCTGGGGCCTTAATTGGTGAGAGAGAAAACACAACTTTCCTCACTTCTTCCAAAGTGAAAGGTCTCATGAGCTCAACATTTTCTTCATGAGAAATTAGTTTTGATATTGCTGACAACAATGATTGTTCTTCTTGACAACTCTGAGCATGCTCTTTTGCTAGTGGAGCCAGGAGATTTTTGAAGAATTTTACACCCTCTTCTTGAATTTCTCATGCATTTGTAATATGATTCCCTATGAAGAATTTTACACCTTCTTCTTGATTTTCTCATGCATTTGTACTTTGATTCCCTTGAATTTCTCATGCATTTGTTAGTAATATGAAATTAGCATTTTGAATATAATTTCCAAATATGTAATTTATTCTAATACCCAGATGATACAAATTAGATTTTAATAGACATGTATAAAACCACTTTTTAAAAGTCACTTTTTTTTACCATACCATGCACATGTACGAACATCACTTTTTGAACTAAATAAAAGTATTTTTCTAATTCCTTTTGGGGAACGATATGTAACAACCTGAAGATTGATGAGGATATTTTTTGTAATGTTTTTTGAATATTTCTTTTTATTGAATTTTTTTTGGCCCTAATTGTTGTTTTTAAAAATCAATGTGTACGGACAACATAATTGGACCTAAAATACAAATAATTAATTTTTAAAAATTTGTAGAGAATTGTATGAAGATTGATGTAATATATATTTTTTTGCAAAACAATTAACAAAAAAAAGTTATTAAAAAACAAAAAAGCCTAATATTTCAAGTTTATGGATCAATTTGCTTAGAAATTAATTAAAAAATAGAAAACATAATCCAATCTTAACTAAAAATATATACTTAGAAACTAGACATTGTGATCTATAATGGGTTTTAATTCCACAGATTAATTCTAAAAAAATTCCATCAGCTATATTGCCAAAGTTGGACATTTCTCTTCAATTTTCCTTAGTTTTTTAGTTGGAGGTCAAAGGCTAAGGGTCGGGTTACCAAACCTTTCTTGATCCTAAAACCCAAGAAAAAAGTGGTTTGGGGATTCAAATTTTAAAAAATGCATAGCCATTATAAAATGGGTACCCGTTCTAAAAATTTCCAAAAATAGAATTTTTTCAACACCCATTTTTAAAAATTTCTATTTTTGAAAGTTTTTAGAATGGGTACCCATTTTAAAACAGGTACCCATTCTAAGAAATTTCTATTTTTGGATTTTTTTAGAACGATACCCATTTTAAAACAGGTAGACGTTCTATTTTTAGAACAGGTACCCATTTAGGCTTGGGTGACCATTCCTTAATGGTTTCAAAACAGGTACCCATTTCTTTAAAAAAAAAAATTGGCTGAAACTTCCCCTCTTCGTGGACCCAACTTCTTTCATTTACCCTCTTGTTGTATATTTTCCACAATTTCTTGATCTAATCCTTGGTCAAAACTGTTCCATTTGACATAAAATGGGATGGAAGTCCCAATTGGACTAACCCCTCAAAATGCCCTCTCATTTCCTTTACCTTGAGCTCTAGGGTGTGGTGGCACTCCTTACCCTTTCATGCTGCCTTATTGAAATTGATGAATTCATTTTCTTTCCTGTACTTGCTCTTCTTTCCCTAATCCCTATAGCTGGTAAGGCATCATCTGTCATCTTGTACAATTTCCCAATTAAAAGCTCCGACTCCGTAACCTTGGGAGGATAGACTACAAAATTTATTCGATGACAGGGTTGACCCTTGCACTTAATTCCTGTGCATCCACCAGGGACTTTAGGACCTGCTGTAGAGATGTTATCACATCCTTTATTTTCACACAATAAGATATATAATTGTTGCAGTAGATGGAGAAAATTGGCTTGCTACGTTGAATATGCCATTGTAATTTGTGATTGCTAGATTTGTGAATCCTTATTTTTGATCTCTTCCTATAATTTATTAATCATCTCCAAAGAATTTGAATTCTCAAGGCGCAATTGTGTCAGCTCTTGATCTTGCGCTTGTAGGGCAGACTCTATGATCTCTTTTTCCCGCTTCTTTGAATCCATCAAAACTTGAGCCTCATGGAACTCATCTTGGAATTGAGATTCCTTCTATTGCAACTCTTGTTGACTTTGCACCTACATCCTTGAAGCATCAAAGAGCTCATGATGGATTTTAGCCATCTCCTCCATTTTCTCATGGAGTTGTTTCTTTGCTAACTCCTTTGTGCTTTTTCATTTATAGCCTGAGATTGGTCATTGGCCAACTCCTTCTGGAATCTATCTTTCTCCTTCTGCATGTTTTGATGTAGTCGTTACTTCTAACTTGTGGCATCAGAGAGGTCTTTATGTGCTTGTTGCAGTTCTTTCTCTTTGACTTGTGGCTTGGAGTTTAGGTCCTCCTCTTTCTTCTATACATCAATCTTGGCGAATGCATCACTTAACTCAGTTTGGAGTTAGCCTTCCATTCTTGATATGTTTGGAGGTCCTCTGAATTTTTAGCCTACAACTCTTTCCTCAAGCGAGCGATATTTGCATCTTTCCCCTTGGCCTCTTCTTTTAGCCTGCCCACTGTGGCTTTAACACCTTTTAATTCTTCTTCCTTTTTCTTCATGCACTAGTCCATTTTTAGGTAGTTAGTTGATACTACCTTCTCTATTTCCTCCATAAGCCCTAACTTATCACATGGACGGGTATTGTTGAGGTTAAGGCCTACTGCCTAGATATCAAATTCTTGAGATTGCATCTATCCCTCAGGATTGGAGACTAGAGGATTCATTGTTGCAATCATTAAAGTCTGATGTTTTTCATCAAAATACAATTCCATTTTTGGGGCGGTTGGAGATAGAGTTTCCTTTTCTATCCTCTTTTCCTTCCTATCCTCCTGATCTTTCCTCCATAAGTCTATTTGGGCCTGATGCTCCAAAGGAGAATGAATGCATTGTCCAACAAATGTGACACCGATGGGTAGCCCAAAAGGGATAGGAACAAGGGAGGTCCCTATTTGTTCTCCCAATGAAGAAATCATTGGAAGGCTTAGGGTTGCAGGAGAGAAAGGTGGAATGCCTTGCAATGCTTGTGTAGGGTGCAATGTGCTTGGAGAGACTAAAGGGGTAGTGGTAGGTGAAGGAACCACCGACAGTGAAAGGTGGGAGTGAAGAGAGTGACATAGATGATGGATTAGGAATAAGATTTTGCATAGTTGATGAGGCAATTGTGATAGAAGGTGCAGAGATGTAGTTGTAGGGTTAGGAAAATGAGGTTACAATATGGTGGAAATAATAGTAGCTATTGTAGAGGAGGAGGTGAAAGGCATTGCTTAAACAATGACGTGGGGGAACCAATGATTGAGAGGAAGAGAGAATAGGGGAGAGAAACTTTCCTGCATCGTGGAGACCATTGGTGGTTGTGTGACTATAGTCACTTCTTCCTCTTCTTCTTAGACGTTCCCAGGTCCAACTTTCACCCTCTTGCTTTCTTCATAGGGGTAACATTGAGTGAAATGGATCCCTCACCTCTAGAACTCGATGAAAATTGAGCTCCTTGAGAAGCTTGGGGCTTTCTTTTGAGGGTCTGAGTTTGCGACCGCCTAACTACTATGCTTCTCGATAAAACTTGTTGTAGCATTTGTCCTACCAATGGTATTTCTTCTGTTTTCTTTTCATTTCCTCTCTATGGTAGTGGTGAGGTGGGTTCCTCCTCAGACAATTCTCAATGTTCTCAATCCCATATATCATCAAATCTACTATTAGAAGGGGTAGTGTCATAATTGGAATTTAAATCATACACTTTCTGATGATAGGTCCATAAATCAATGATATTTTCTTCACTCCAACCTAATTGTGTTAACTTCATCCACATAGTTTATGAATCTTGATGGTTAGATCCACCTTCGCTAGAACTATATAAAAGGAAATCCATGGGGGTCTTTCAGATGGAACAAATGATAAATCAACACACAAATATGGAGTAATTTCCTCTATATTATGCCTCTGATCCCAATATGGTCGTGGGGTGTGGGTCAGAGAGATCCCCATGCTAGGTAAACAACCATCTGGATCATAATTCCAATGGTCACACAACACCGAGGCTGAGTTGAGTTAACTTGGTTTCCAATACGACATCCACATACCTTTTCTATAATGTGACCTCACACCATGTGATTGGGGCTTTATAAACTATGGTTTTTCTCCTTCCCACCCCAAATGTATTGTTGATTATGAAAAGTTGTCATAAAATTTAAATGATGAGATTTCTATCTATCACACAAGTTGGAAGCCTAAAAGGATCCTCTATAAATTCGTGCATTTGCACAAAATTGAAATCCACTTTGCAGAAATAGTTGCATGAAGGTTGACTATCCCTCATCCGTGTAACATGTTCCTCTGTAAGCCTAGCAAAGGATTTTTGCAAGTTCAAAACTTGAAGGGTTGGGGTAAAAAACAAGTTGGAAAAGGTATAGTATTCATGCATAGAGGAAAGCACATGAGTCCAAATGGTAACTAGATTTCTTTTTTTCAATGCATTGGTGATGTTCAACGACATATATCTTTGAAAAAACTCAAAATTCTGGAGCAAAAGCATGTGTGCTAGAAAATAAGAATACCTAAATTTGTAAGCTTTGCCATAATTTTGTTGCAGTTGTTTGTATATTTTTCCTACAATTATGTCTATTAAATCATACCAAAAAGTTTCCTTTTCTTTCTAAGTTTGAAACCCAAGCCTATTTGAAATGCTTCCACATTATCATCTCAGTCCTAACCACAAATGAATGTGAGAATTAAGATGTCTTATAGGTCTTGATAAATTTTTTTAAGACCTATGGGGAATTTAGGTAGCTCTATCTATTACTTGTCCTTGTAACTCTATCTATTGCTTGTCCCTCTTCATCTCATAGTTGTAGACATTGAGTTGGCCATTCCTAGTCCCAATAAAATTCTAGTTTCTTCTTGGAAAACTTTTCCACCACTGTTGAGTCAAATGAGACACATAGCATATCCTTGGTAGCTTCCAAACTGATGATAACCTTCAACTATTTTCCTTGAATGACCCCAACATGAGGATCAAAATTTAATGCACAAGCATCCACAAGTTCAAGGGATAGATGCACCAAAGGTACCATGTATTATGGGAGACAGTAGTTCCATAGTTGGACCCCCAGAGATTCAAGATATCTCTGCTTTACTTTCTTTTGCATCCTTGCAAAATTACCTTCACGGAGGCCCTTGGGGTGTGAATGAAACTCTGGTTCATGGATATCATTAGTGAAATCCAATACCAGAGTTGAGTTTGTGTTATTTGTTTGCTTTAGGAACCGAGTGTTTGTAAACATCGGCTTAGGCAGTATTGGGGCCAAGGAGTATGATTTGTTGCCAAAAATGTTAGTAAAGAAAGATGGAGCCAACATTTCTTCAGAGCCAACACCAGAGGATGTCTCTTCAATTGCCATTGCTTCAAATTTATTTGGAAACTATCACTTGCTTAATTTCACTGCTTCTTCTATAAACTCCAAACTTCACTAAAATTCACACTTAGAGAAATTCTATGTAACTTTCTTCTTTCTCACTTTACGTTCTGCTCTACTTCAATTTTTCACTTAGGATAAATTAAAATGAACAGAGCAATTAGTATTTCAATTTCTATTGAAGAGCTCATTCGTGTGAAATAACCACCTTCTTTTTTGGGAAACACTAACCTTTAAGGAAGATGTACAAATGGCTCATTGTGCCTCTTTTGGGAAATGTGACACTAGAAAATAGTGCAGGATGGATATTTTGCAAGTGTGAGCATTAAATTTTTCCAATGGGTGGTTGATAAGGGTCACTCCTTATGATTATTGCACTTAGAGAAAGATTCCAAGGTGTCAAGACACCAGGCATGAAAGCTAAACAATATGTGCCCATAGCAATTATTGAAGGAAACACACACCACACGAACAAAAAGAAAACCTAACTACTTATTTAAAAGAGGGAATGGAGGCCAAGAATTAATTGAAATGTTCCAAATAGATTCTATTTACCGAAATATCAAGGATATTTCCCTCCAAATCCACCAACTCAAAAGCATTATTTTCTTTGCAACTAGCAATGTGGAATGGCCCCTTCCAAAGAGAATCAATTTTGCTTGCTTGTTGCCCCGGCTTAGTTGTGTGTTCGTCATATTTCAAGACTAAGTCATGTTCATTGAATCCAGGGTTGGATGCCTTCTTATCAAACCATTTTTTAACTACCTGGTGGTGGTTTGTTATGGTGGAATATGCCTTCTCTCGGGACTCTTGAACACTGAGAAACTCTACCAACCTAACTTCCATAGCTCTATTTTCTTCAACCTCCATAGACTTAAAACAATTGTAAAGATGGAATTTCCATAGAGATTGGAAATACAACTTCCTTTCCATAAACTAGCTTGTATGGGGAAGTTTTCAAAACTTGCTTGGGAGTGATCCAGTCAGCCCCTAGAGATGTTCATAAATGCTTGTGCCATTCTCTTTGATGATCCACACCGATCTGCTTAATCAACCTAATCAGGTTTTTGTTTGTGGATTCCATGGGCCCATTTCCTTGTAGGTAGTAATTTGATGAAGTCTTCAAGAGGATCCCATGCTTTAATGCAAACACAAATATTTTGGACCCTACAAAATCTTGCACATTGTTGAAGATGATGGTCTTGGGAGGATTGAATCTTATGACCAGCTCCTCAAGGAAATTCACAATCTAATTCTCTATGGATCCTTCTAATGGAACAACTTCAAACCACTTGGTAAAATAATATATTCTGGTAAGGTTCATTTGTGATTGGCGGTGGATGTTGGGTTTATCATCCTAATAAAGTCTAAACCCCACTAAGAAAAAGGTTCATCTACTACTATTGGATTCAATGTCATTGCAGAATTATTGTGCTTATCGACAAAGAAATAACATTGTTGGCATCTCTTCACTAAATTATGGTAATCAAAGTATAGAGTAGGCCAATAGTACCTAAAACACATGATTTTATCATAGTTGTCTTCAAAGAGAAGTGACCACCCACAGGTCCACTATGGAACTCATTCAATATTCTATTTGCTTGAGCTTTGTCTATGCACCAAATTACACCATCAAATTTTCTTTTAAAATCGCTCCATCAATCAAAACATAACTTGCACCCTGTAGTCTATAAAATCTGCTTTTGTGTAATGGGAGATCAGTCGAATATCTTCTTGACTGCATGAAGTTATTTTTGTCTTCAACCCATGAATCTACGACTTCAAACTAATTGAACAAGACCTCTTCTAAAGCATCTTCTTGGGCTGGGGGTGTTTCAAAAGATTTGTCTTTTGTTAGAGCTTCATTTTCCTTGGATAAATATTCACAAAGTCCTTTCCTATAGACTAGTTTGGTAGGCTAGACCTCTACATGATACTCCAAGATCTTCGTAATCTAGTTTTCTCTTCTTCTTTTTTCAATAATTTATCCTTCCATTATGCATTCTCGCTCACTCGAATGTGCTACATATAACATTATTTTATTGCTCGCTATCAACTATCGAAACTTCTTAAGACCTTTGATGATGGTGAAATCCTACTTTTCAACAAAGTTATATTTAGCCTCATATCCATTTAGGGTCCTTGAGAAGGTGATGGGATGATCTCCCTTCCCTTCATCTTTCTGCGTTAGCACTACTGCTATACTATATATGCTCACTTGGACATGTACATAATAAAAATATTGAAAAAATATAGATTCACCAGTACCAAAGCTAAGGAGATAGCTTCCTTAATCTTTCAAATGTTGTTCTCCCTTCTGGAGTCCATTTGAAGGCATCATCCTCCTCCAACTTGAGAGTTATGGGTTTAATTAATTCAACAAAGTCTGATATGAATCTGCTAATGAATTTTATCTTCTCGAGGAAAGATTACACTCCCTTATTATTTATCAGGAGGGTCAACTCTTTGATAGCTTTAACTCTCTTTGGATCGATGGAAATCCATTCTTTGGACACAACATACCCCAACAAATTACCATGTGGGACTTCGAATACACATTCTTTTGGGGATCAAGGAGATCCTAAACTCTTGAAACTTCTGGAAAACCTTTTTTAGATGATCAAAATGATCTTCCTTTGAATTTAAAAATACTATGAGGTCATCTAGATAGATAATTATGATTAGATTTATCAAATATTTGAAAGCAATATCCATCGTGTGTTAGAAGGTAGCTCCAGCGTTTGAGAGGTCGAATGGCATCTTTTCATATGCAAATGTTCCCCACTTCATGGTGAATGTTGTTTTGTGTTTCTCTTCTTCTCTTACCCATACCTCATTATAACCCAAAAAACCATCATGAAATGAAAACATCTCAGATCCCATGTTTGGAGGATTTTATCCATAGAGAGCAATGGATAATGACCTTTTAAACATTCTTTATTCAAATCCTGAAAGTCTGCACATAGTCAGATATCTCCATTCTTTTTCAAATAGGGACCAAACTAGATACCTAGGTAGAGTGCTTAATTGGATATATGATCTTGGACTCTATAAGATTTTTCAACTCTTGGGCCATGATGGAATCTATCTTTGGGTTGAACGAACTCTACTTTTGGTGAATAGGATTAGCTCCTTAAACTATCTCAATATTATGTTGAATGATGCCACACTCATATCCCTTGATATCATCATAGGTTCATGCCACTACTCCATCGTATTTGTCACATAAATATATCAGTGTCTTTATCCCTCTAAGGAACATCCTTTTCGACCTTCAATTTTCTACTATTTCTAACATCAAGGTTTGAATGATCTCCTTTGTTTGCGAAAAAAATTCTTTATCATTCCTTGCATCATCACAATCAAATAGGTTCTCCAAGGTAATTAGCCATTTGGAAGTTTATTTCTCTTTGGCTGAATGATCTAATCTTCATAGGCCTCCTCGATTTTGGGTTGCATGTGCTTTGTGAACTCACTAGATTGTTGTATGAATATGATAATCTAAGAATCATTCTCAAACACTAGATAATTATGCTCATTATCCAAAATAGCTGGCCTAAAAATGAACCAAACCAAATATTTATTGGTCAACAGGTCTATCACTGGATCAAACTGAGAGCCAATTGTTTCCAATCAGTTCGCTTCAACATTATTCTTCTGAGGGGTCACCTGGATGTTGAAAGCATGAAATCCTTCAATCAAGTCCCAAAATATTTGTCAGTAAGAATGCATGTGCACATTCTTTACGGCTAAGGTACCTCACACTTGCTTGATAACTAGCTCTAAATCTTTGAAATTTTTTAGCTGTTTGATTCCCATTCACTTCACAAGGCTTAATCCTTGGATCAGGCCTTCATTATTTGTACAAGAGAATTGAAAATGGAAATCTCTAAGAGTTCACTCTCTTGTTGGTGAAGTTAGGAAAACATTGGCTCCTGAACCAACTTTGCATCTCACACCATCAAAATGAAAGGTCCAAATATTAGACTCATGAATGTGGCAAGCTTTGGGATCATCTTGAACCTTAGTCACTTGGGGAATGACTTGATTCTCATCATATATTACATAAGCTCCCAGGCCATTAGCATGAAATTTTTCAAAAGGATCACTCTCCATGAATTGCTTCAAAAAAACCTCTTAGCATTTTTATTTCTAGTTACTTCTTCATCTTCTAGCATCTCTATGCAATACATCTCGTTTCGAGTAAAGGAAGTGTGGGTTACCTCAAAATTCATTATGGCTTCATCCACTATGTGCTCGGGGTGTAAAGGTTCCAACAACACTTTCATTATAGCTCCATGATTTGTCCTTAAGATGAGATGTGACCAATCTAAGGATAAATATCCTTTGATCTTAGCTATGAGATCTCAAGACAAACATAAATTGAAGACATAGGAATGTCTATTACCACCAATTCTTGAGGAACAATGATGCTAGGACAAGAATATAAGGTCAAAGTAAGCTTTTTGATTAGGCCTACGATTTGGACCTTCTTCCCATCTAACTGCATAACTCCCCTTTCTAGGGGTTCATATTTTAGTTTCAAAGCATCAAAATTTTTCTTGGGAATGACAGTGGTACTAGCACCAAAATCGATCATGGAATTATGCAATAGTTTATCTCCTACAATCAAAGTAAAAAAAGGGAGTAGGTTTTGGTTTTCCTACCTCTTCCTTGGCAGCCTCTTCTCTAGTATTCATGAATACCACAACTTATTGTCCTTGCACTATAATAGCTAGTCCTTTACTATTTCCTGAGTACTTTCTAGAGTTACCCCAACTTGCATTGGTATTTCACAACCTTCTAAAGCTTCATGCAACAGAGAATTCTATTTCTAGATAGCTAGAATGTCCAATAAAGACACGTTGGTGGGGGCCTTCTTCAATTGTTCAACCACATTAAGTGATTCGAGTGGTGATATCTTTGGCTTAAAAGAGAATGCCTCTTTTGTATTTTGAAAGGGTTGAATCACTATAGGTGAACAAGTAATATTCTCTGCAACTACTTTAGGTTGTTGCACGTGAGGTACAAGCTCTTTGGTGAAACTTCACTTAGAGCGGGTGTTATAGTCTGACTAGACTTTGGGGTCTTTGAAGTTGAGGCCTCATTAGAAAACATCGCATCCTCACCCTCCATCCAAGAGAAGAGTGCATGATCTGGGATGATTTTTTCTTCTTGATTGAGGGACATACCTTGCATCTAAGCAATGAGCATGTCACTCTCTTCTCTAGGAGACTGGTAAGCGTATACCCCTACATCCAATGAGATGCCCTGACTTCTTTTCTCTACCACCTTCTATTGGGAGATTTCCTCTCAAAAAATTTCAAGGCATGTGTGATCATTATAGGGGAAACTCCAAGCATTTGTGTTTTCCACCAAATTATTCTAGTTGATGACCAGGTCTCTATTAGGATTAGACGATATGGTTTGTAGCAGAGTGTGAACCAAAATGATTTGGTTTGGGGGTTACAACTAGTTATTTAGTCTATCACCTCCTTGGTACTAATTGTGTTGAGATGGTGGCCTCCCTCCTTAATATCCTTGAAAGGGGGGTCTCAGAGGTGTCAATTTTTGACACTATATTAATGAAAAGTAGAAAAATAGGTGTGTACATTGAAATGAATTGAGTATGATTCACTTATTTCTCTTATTTCATTCAAAATGTGTGTCACAAAGTGTCAATGAAGAACATAAATCAAATCTAATGCAAACAACAGTCAAAAGGGAGATTTGGAAAGGGTAAAGTGTTGTGTACCTATCACCAAAGTTTCTTTTTCAAACCTCACTAAGGACTCATTCACTCTAAGGTGAATGGGTCCTGGTTAGGGCTCTTGAAAATCAATTTCTGGGTTCTGTCCTGCTCAGTTTACACTTCTAGATTCTAGTTGATCACTGTCAAAAATCCAAAAATAAAACTTGTAGTTCAGTTTCTGTGATTTAACAAATTTCCTTACAACTTTGAAAACTTTACAACTTTCTTCAATTTTGATCTTCAAATGATCTTCAACCTAAAACCTACAATCACACATCAAAGAGAGAAAAATGTTGTTCATTAGGGAATAAGGGTTTGCCTTGGTCAAACCCCATTTTGGTATTTAAAACTTATTATGAAACAATGAAACATGAAATATGAAACATGAAACAATGATACCTTGTTTGAAACCTTGGATAACAAATCTACAATCTAGCACGAAGTGGCCTCAAGGGATGTAGATCTTGATGATGAAACTTGATGTGAAACAATGCCTTTGATATACTTGATTGATCTTGAATGCTACATCACCACATTAGCTCAACAACATGCATGATGCAATAAATATTTGACATGATGAAATGAATCTTGATTGCTGCAATAATCCTCTACAAATCTACCCTTAAATGCCTTGAAAATGCTCTTGAATGCTCCTATAATGCTCTTGATATCAAAAAATTTCTCTTGTATTGGAAAATTGAAGATCTTAGGTGAAACATAGTGAAGTAACCTTGTATTTATACATATCTTAACATTAATTCCCGAAATTCAAATATCAAAAGATGACATTGAATTATAAATTTGAAATCATTAAAATACCACCAAAAACATATTTCAAGGAGAGGTCCTCGGTATAAGTGAGGACCCATTCGCCATAGGGTGAATGGGTCCTAGGCCACTTACCTAGGACACACATCAGACAAGGTGAAATGTCATGTAAAAATAGGGTCATAGGACTAAGTGAGGACCCATTCGCCATGTGGCGAATGGGTCCTAGGTCACCTACCTAGGACACACATATTCCAAAGTTAAGTATTGTGTAATTGCATTTATGAATGTTGAGCTTTATCCATCAAAATTTGCATTTAATTAGGCTTGGATTTGAATTAAAGGGGCCAATTAAGGAAAATTAACCTTAGTTAATTAATAAAGCCCTAGATTAGTGTGAAAGTGTAAGGATACACTTTACAACACTAAAACAAGGCACAATTAAGTCCATTTTAATTAAAAGGGCCCTAAATTTAATGTTAATATGAAAAACATATTACAACACTAAATTAAGGCATAATTAAGTTCATTTATTATTAATTATTCCCAAAGTAAGTGTGAAAAAGGGATACTTTTTCCTACACTACATTTTTCCCTCACTTTAGTGAGAGTATGACCCCATGTCAAACTCACACTAACGTAGACACTTATGTATGCAACAATGAAAAAGATCCCCAATCATACAACATCAAAGACCAAGAAGATCAAGCCTAGACTGTCCGATGCGATGTGGAATACATATAAGCTATCAGTTTGCTCTCACTTTGAAGTAGCAGAACTTCAAGTTGTCCACTAGGTGAGTCTTCCAATAGGGTGGAAAATGAGAAAATCATATTAGGCTCCCATACCATATCAAATCTATCCTCCTGACAACTTCAATATGGTACCACAATGCTAGGAAAGGCTCCACAAACAAGCAAGGTGTGTTATGCTTGGTGGCCTTGAATTTAGTGCTTTGGGCTCCATAGGGCTTAACAAGCCGTGTTATGCCAAACACTTATGAACATGGGGAAGGCTCCACAGGAAAGCAAGGTGTGTTATGCCAAACACTTATGAACATTAGATATATATGGTTTTTGTTCAAGGGGATCTTGCTTCGTTAGTGTAAGGTCTTCTTCTTAGGGAACATCATGACTAATATCTCTAAGAGAGGAC
The DNA here is from genome assembly GCA_007258455.2 of Sequoia sempervirens. Lineage (NCBI taxonomy): Eukaryota > Viridiplantae > Streptophyta > Pinopsida > Cupressales > Cupressaceae > Sequoia > Sequoia sempervirens. The sequence continues at coordinate 87,856,846 of VDFB02000002.1, read as the reverse complement.
AAGTCAAGAGTAAAATATTTGCATCTTAGGGAATGTAGTGTGTCACATCACCACTAGGAGGAAATTTGTATGCTAATAAATATTGCTCTTGGAGGACATCAAACCTAATGACACCACCAAGAAAAGGATGCATCACAGGAATAAAGAAAATTGCACCATGAAACATGAAAAATGTTGAAAGATATTATCAATGTATTCCCCCACTTTAAAGCGGTTGCTAACACCATTGTTGTGAGAAATTGCTTTAAAGTAGTCAATGTTCAATCCTAGGACATGAGAGCTTCCTCGGAAAGCCCTATTCCAAGTCATATGTTTCCAAACTAAAGCTACATCATGAAAAAGGAGGGAGGGGTTTCCCCCAAAAATACATAAGGGATCTACGGATTTAGAGTCAGTATATATTTGCTACAATGTTATTATAGAGCTCAAAAACGTCATCATTCCCCAAATACTCATAGAATTGGAAGAATGACATATAGAGAGTGAAAAAAAAGATAAATCCTTTTGGGCCAACATGGAAGAGACCTAAATGTCTTGACACCTTGCATCATCCCAAAAAGGAAAACACAATACAAGTGAAAAAAATGTAGAAAGGTTTATGATAGAGAAGAATGTAGATACAAATAGAGGAATGTGTAAAAAGAGAGAGAGATACACCAAATGAAATAGCACAGGGGAGAAAATTACACACATGCAATCACATAAAGAACACAAAGACAAAAATAATGCAAAAGAATTGTAAGGCACATGCAAGCCAACCTATAGCAGGTCGTTTGCATCCCAATCTTGATCAGTATATATGGAAGGCAAACAACTAGCCAAAGGGACAACATCAAATGCCAAATCTGGGACAAGGCTATCTAACCCCTTGCCCCCACTAAGTGTAGGATAAGGATGAGCTAAGATAGGTGATGAGAATGAGATCCTTGCGATAAAGAGAATGATTTGCAATGAATATATAACATGTAATAGTGAGGATGCTATGACCCTACAAAAATTACATGGCAAGGAGCAAGATGCATGATTTTTTAGTCAAGTTTGATTCTTAGAGGGTGCAAACTTCTTCAATACTTTTTTTAAAGGATGAAAATTAATCGGTCTGATGGTGAAAAAATCTATGATAAGCACAATATGGTTCATTCTTATTAGTTTGTCTTTTGTTCAATTTTTCATGTTTAGGTGGTAATTCGATCAGTTGCCAACATAAAAGAGCATAGAAGTTTGTCTTAGTTTTAGATAGTTGTAATAAGTTATAAAGAGACTCAGGAGGTTAATACAATTGTTATAACTGTATCTTTTGATGATCATACACTCGTGGTTTCTTCTTCTTTGGTTTGATTACTATGTTGTCATCACTTTCTTCTTCTAACTACAAACCCTTTCCTTTTTTAGAAAAGGATGTGTTAGGAGTATTAAAGTGATCAATTTTTTTTGGTTCTTTTCTCTTATGCATGGGAGATGTATTGGAAGGTGGTTGAGGAGGAGAACAATTATATTGAATGATATGGACCAAGGAGCACATGAATTCTATCCCTTCTTTATGTTTAAGCATCGTTCTTACATTCCCTATGAGAGGAATGGCATTACCAACAATAGGTTTGGTTCTCACAAAGTTTTGTAAAATCTTTAATTCTTCATCTAGCCTCATTATGTTGTCTTGTGGGATATTAGTAATATAATGCACATTTTTTGTAGGAATGGAATTCATGTGAAATGGGGTATGCATGTTATGATCCATAGGGGGTTGATTATCAACACTATTAGAAAGAGAGTCAGAAAACCCAAGATCCATGATGAATGGTGTATCATGGGATGACATGAGTCTCAAACTACGTCTCACAATAGTATTGCTAATAGGACACCAGGTTGTAAAGCTCATATAAGTTTCACAAACTCAATGCCAACCCAAAATGGAAAGAGGGTAAAGTGCAATGCAATGATCTAGAATGCAATGTGTAAATACAATTTTTAGATTCTAAACAAGGTAATTTTCTGATTACACCATGCAAAAATCTAAAAATGAAGTCTTGTAAATGAAAATTTGAAATCAAACAATGCACTAAATTTACCAAGTTAAGCTAGATATGATGAAATTAATGAAACATAAATTTTACAAACAGTAACAAAAATCTAAAAACAACCCATAGAAATGTAGAAATGAATATTTTAATGCCCAAAAAATCAGAATGTAAGCCTGATCAGGGACTCATTCTCCCTAGGGAGAATGGGTCCTAGATGAGGTCTTTGAAATAAGTTTTTACATATTTTAAAGTGGTTTTCAATGGTTTTCATATTTTCTTTTGTTAGAACAAGTTTCAATTTGATTTTTCTGTAAATTCAATGTGAAATGCAAGTGCAAAATGTGATAAAATGGCAACCTAGAAGACCTAGTTTGATATGCATTTTTTTTTTCAATTTTCAAATGAAAGTTAATATGATGTAAATGATATGCAAGATGACTATTTTTTTTTGTATTTTTCAGATTTGAAGAGTGCAAAAATATGCAATCCTAAAACCTTTAATGAGATGCAAATTTGAATACAAATTAGACACCCTAAATGAGACCTAATTCAATGCAAATGAATGCAAGATCTAAATCTAGGATGAAAGAGGACTGCAAAATAAAAAAATTACAAAGATCAAACTCAGGTTCACCAAAATGAAAAGAAGAAAAATATAGGTTGATTATTGAAATAAATTGAGTATGATTCACCTATTTCTCTTATTTCATTCAAAATGTGTGTTACAAAGTGTCAATGAAGAATATAAATCAAATCTAACCCAAACAACAGTCAAAAGTGAGATTTGGAATGGGTAAAATGTTCTGTACCTGTCACCAAAGTTGTTTTTTCAGACCTCACTAAGGACTCATTCACCCTATGGTGAATGGGTCCTGGCTAGGGCTCCTAAAAATCAATTTTTGGGTTCTGTCCTACTTAGTCTACACTCCCACATTCCAGTTGATCACCATCGGAAAGCTGGAAATAAAACCTGTATCACAATTTTTGTGATTTGACAAATTTCCTTGCAACTTTGCAACTTTCTTCAATTTTTTTCTTCAAATGATCTTCAACCTAAAACTTGCAATCACACATCAAAGAGAGAAAAAATTTGTTTATTAGGTTTTCCTTGGTCAAACCCCATTTTAGTAATCAAACCTAATGATGAAACAACGAAACATGAAACAATGATACCTTGTTTGAAACCTTGGATAACAAATCTACAATCTAGCATGAAGTAGCCTCAAGGGATGTATGATGAAACTTGATATGAAACAATGCCTTTGATATGCTTGATTGATCTTGAATGCTACATCGCCACATTAGCTCAACAACATGCATGATACAATAAATATTTGACATGATGAAATGAATCTTGATTGCTGCAATAATCTTCTACAAATCTTCCCTTGAATGCCTTGAAAATGCTCTTGAATTCTCCTATAGTGCTCTTGATATCACAAAATTTCTCTTGTAATTGGAAACTTGAAGATCTTAGGTGAAACATAGTGAAATAACCTTGTACTTATACATATCTTAACATTAATTTCTGAAATTCAAATATCACAAGCTGACATTGAATTATAGATTTGAAATCATTAAAATATTGCAAAAAACATATTTCAAGGAGGGGTCCTAGGTCTGAGTGAGGACACATTCACCGTAGGGCGAATGGGTCCTAGGCCACTTACCTAGGACACACATCGAACAAGGTGAAATGTCATGTAAAAATAGGGTCATAGGACTGAGGACCCATTCGCCATGTGGTGAATGGGTCCTAGGTCACCTACCTAGGACACACATCTTCCAAAGTTAAGTGTTGTATAATGGCATTTATGAAGGTTAGGTTTTATCCCTCAAAATTTGCATTTAATTAAGCCTGGATTTGAATTAAAGGGGCCAATTAAGGAAAATTAACCTCAATTAATTAATAAATCCCTAGATTAGTGTGAAAGTGTAAAGATACATTTTACAACTCTAAAACAAGGCACAATTTAGTCCATTTTAATTAAAAGGGTCCTAGATTTAATGTGAATATGAAAAACATATTACAACACTAAATTAAGGCATAATTAAGCTCATTTATTATTAATTATTCCCAAATTAAGTGTGAAAAAGTGATAATTTTTCCTACACTACATTAATAATCTCATTGGAGAAGGTTTGCAATAGGTTTTTCATATCGTTTACCTCTATGGCTAATGAGGAGGAAGCAGAGGTGTTTGCTTGCACATTAGGATACATATACATAAAAGGCAAAGGTGTTATAGAAATAATAGGAGCCACTTCTTCTTGGGAATGAGTTGGTATTTCTAGGAACATTGGTATAGGTGGTCTAGGAAGAAGTTTTTCCAACATCAATCAAGTTGTTTTCAGCTCTTGCTGCCAAATCATATGCATTTATCAGAGTGTTACCCCCAAGTGATAGGATTATGACTGTTATGTCAAAGTTGAAATCCTTCAAATAGAAAACAAATGCCATATTTGTGGGTGGCTGAGTAGTGACTAGGATTATTTTCCAAGTTTTATGAAACCCAATATTAAAATGTGTGGCAGCCTCTTGTGGCACTCTTTTTATTGTTATCAACTGCTATAGAAAAAATGAGCAATCTCCCTTTAAAAAAGATGCTCAAAGAACCTATTTCTGAGCTGATTTTAGGTACCGATAGGGTTATGGGATAAAGATTTGTACTAATCATGAGATTTACGTTTGAAGGAGGCTACAAATAACCTGAGCACCACATTTTGATCTATGATATTGTGAATAGTGCATACGTCGATGACATCTTGAAGATGCTCTGTCAGTGTTTTGAAATCTTCCCTAGTAAACTTAGTGAGAACCTTCAGAGCATTTGTAGGAACTAGATCCTATACCATAGGAGGAACATGAGGAATGAATGGGCTACTTCTATTCCAAGCTATAAAGTTTTTGGGTTCTTGAGTAGCCATAGGAAGCTATGTTTGAGCTTGTTCCACGATAGGCTGGTTAGCTCTAGCACAAACTATGGTTACAAAGGATGCAATAATAAATATGGATTCTAGGCTATTTGTGACCTTGTAACTGGCCTATGGTTCTATTGTCACGTAAAACTACACCCTACTGAACAAGAGTTTAGTGTTCTAATGAAATAATGGAAATGACCTCAAGGTGTGGGACCTTACAAAATGAGGTCAAGTCTCCAGAGAAGGCCGACCTCCTTTTCTAAACTAAGTGCAGATGTGTTGGTATAACCCAACACATGAAATCCCTAATGCTAACCTACTCTAACAGATCACAGAGGAAAAGGGATAGAAGGATAACATGAAATGTGAAAGAAGGTGATGCACCAAATTTAGAGTGGATTCCTTCCTACTTCAAAACAACATAATATGTTAAAGAAACAACTAAAACACCCACTCAGATATGAAGGTAAATTATTTTACTCAAACATGCAAGAAGTAATGGTGATAATAGCTGAATTTTATTGACATAAAGCTTGAAGTAACCTTTACAATGGCAGAATGCAAGAGTTGAAAGTTTGCAAAAGAAAAATCCCAGAGGGGCCAAAGGAAGAATAATAATAATGATACAATATTTGCCTTTATGGTTCAAGCATAACAAAATTTTGAAACCAAAACCCTAACCCTAAACTAACTAGGGTTACAGAAAGATAAATTCTGATTAGATCTAGAAAAGATCTGAATTACTCCCATTACAGAGCAACATAACTAGCCATAAAGGCTTTGTCAACTCGCACAAGCCCTAGAATGATGACTCACAAGAATGCAAGGATGGGAACTGTTGACAACGGTTTTACTCGCAGTAAACAGATCGAATAAAATCTCCATAGACAAGACTGTGAAGAGCCTATCTTTCTTGAAAGATATGGAACAAAGACAACCTAAGGGGAAATTCTGCATTCATAGAGCAAAGATTGACTTCCGTTTAATCCCAAGTCTTCGATAACCAGGTCATGGTTGCACTAGGTTCGCTCTCGGGTAATGATGTGAATTTGTTGTTAATCTCAAAGGGACCTTTTTATACATATATACGCATATCTCTATTATTTCTTTGAACATTTTAAATCAACATTCCTAATTGAAATGATAAACTTGGACATCATGAAACCAAAACAAAAGATCTAACATAATATTTCATGGAATATCTCCAATTTCTTGCTATCACTTAAGTAGATTTAGCATTAAGAATTCAACAATTTCATAGAAAATAAAATATTTTCAACAAAACTATTTCCATTCACTTATATTTTTTGAAACATTTTCAAAAATATTAAACATCTATTCTAAAACAAAGTATAAAAATACTAAAAAAAAAAGTTTCTCCTGGTTATTCTCCATGGATGCCCCAAAGAATTAATCAAAACAAAGCAAACCGCTTTATATTTCACCAGATTGCTTCACAACTATGTATAAAATGGTGCAAGCTTTTAAAGAGAGGGTTTCGTTTATGGACACCGAGTATGTTTTGTATGCACCCTAAAATGACACAACATACAGTCTTGTTCGGTCGAACTTACAAAACCAGCTATGAAAGATACTGAGATAGGTAGCTATCATAAAGCTCTAAAATCAATTAATGTCTATATGCATACAACGTTTTATGCCAAAATGGTTCAAAAAATAGGAAAAGATAATAAAACTTAAAAGAAGTTTTTTCTCCTCCAACATCCACAAATTTCAAACTTAAATGAAAATGAAGAATCCTTTGGCCTTTTATAGAACACAAGGGTCAAATAGGATAAGACAATTACATGAGAGGAAATATAAGGGACCAATCTCATCAAGGCACGTGGAATATTGTGACCAATAGGAGAATTGTAATTGAAGTCAATGGAAGTAAACTCCAATTACTCGTTGAAGCTCTTTGGGTTCTACTTTTATTTGGAATCTTCGCCAGGATGATACTTCAAATCATGATAATATGTAGGGGTTCCCATATATTCAAAATGATAAGGTGGAATTTTCGCCCCCTACACTTCACTTGGCTCTGGTTCTGTCACTCTTGGGAATGGTCTCTCCTGAAGATTAGCATTTGTTCCCACCGCATGTGAAATACTGAGATCCCCAACATTCTAGTGGACTCAAAGCCATATGCATTATCACCTCCCAGAGTGATTGAAATAGACTGAATTTTATTCCATCCATGATTCAAGTTTTCCTGACTGTCCATATCGGAGCTTTGCATCACAATCGATATCTCCTGCAATCACAAATTCCAAATATTAAATCCCGTTTTAAACAAACATGTCACAACATCTCATGTAAATAATACCATTATTCAAATGTTAGTACAAAATCTAATATAACATTCGCTTTTAAAAAAAACATATCATAAATCCTTGAGCATATACCAGATCACTGGGATCATTAGATAAATTCAAGATTTTGAACATTTCATTTCACTTTGCAACCCAATACTCAGTATTCAGTTTTACCCACTTACTTTCCCGGACCTCGGTTATACCAGAACTCCATCTTACTAGACCAGAGTCTTTCGCTTGAACTTCACATTACCTTTCACCTTTTCTGTGTTTCTAGTACCCGGTACTCAAAACACTTACCATATGAAGTACTTTCTTTTATCAAAGATTTCTCTTTCTCCTTCACTTTTGGTGATCTTCCAATTTGTTAGCTCTTGCCATAGGAGTTATATTTTTTCCACTTGGGTCCCCAAGTCTTTTCAGTCTTGGGGCATGTTGTGAGACCACACAACAACTTGCAACCAATAAAACCAAATTTAAAATTAAACTTGAAATTAAATCACCAGTTGTAAATTAAAACTTATACATATTTTAAAACAATAACTTTCTACCTTTACTTAGATTTTGGCATAAAAAGTAAAACTCCACTGGAAACATTTGTGTGTGCTCTTGCTTAATTCCAGTTTTTGGAACTTAGTAAACAAAATCAGTTCAATAACATTGAATTACATAATATAGTAATCCTCCAAAGCCAACCAGGGATAGAGCCTTGCTGCCAGCCAAGCATCCATATCCCCGACAAGGTTATATCCATAATTCCCCCAAACATAGCTCTACTTCCAATCAGGCGTCCATAGCCCTGGTAGAGTTATTTGGATAGCCTAAAGAGTTGATATCACTTTTTTTTTTTTTAAAGAATATAGCAATGATAGCTCATTTTCACTTTTGATATTGCAATAATAGCTCTTTTATCAACTTGCAAGCATTGAAGCACCACTATTAGGTTGGGAATTACAGTGGTAGCAAAGGTTACTTTTTGATTTTTTATTCAATGTAAATCCCTTCATCAATTCACTACTTCCCAAAAACTTATTTAATGATTCCCTGTAAGTGTGTGTTTCCAACTAAATTTCACTAATTATGCCAAATCCTAACTAATTGTAGCTCGTTATATGTTAAAAAATATGCATAAATTAAAATTTAGCAATAGACAACTTAATCACCAAATTTAAATCTAAATTTAGAAACATTAGTTACCACCCATTCGATTAAATTTTATGGCAACTTCTAAAAATTTTGTTAACTATCTCAACTTGACAGCTCTGCACTTCATTAATGGATCAAAATGCCACGATTACCTTGAAACACGATCACATTATTTCACATTAAATTTGCATGCCTTTCTTAGCACGTATTTTCTCTTTAACTTCTTCCGGTGAAGACGTGTAACATCTTTCCGGCTTCATTCTCTTGTATAACTGCACACATAACACCTCCATAATTATTATGACTTATTTAAACAATTGGAAATGACCACTATTAATTTCAAAATCTCCAACTTGCTTGATTCACAATCTCCGTACTACTCAAATTCGAAGCAATTTCACTAGATATGTGTAAAGAATTTATTTGATTTAACCTTTAATTCTGAAGATTATTATTCAGTTGCCACCTCACATACGATTTCCAAAAAAAATAATTACTCAAGGAAACTATGTACCGCCACTCTTTTTACGACTTTCTATAAATTCGTGCATTTCTTCTTGAATTCTCCACACTTCTCTTTTCTTTCTCTTTTTATTTTTTATTTTCTGAAATTCCACTCTATTATGTGTTTTTACATTTGCTTCTTGGCCATGGATACTCCTATTTGCTTGGGTTGTTTTCGTAGGAAAAATGTTTTCTTGGGGAGCATCACACTGCAAAGGCTTGAAAAGGTCTTCATTGTTAGGACTTCCAATTTCACTGTGCCAAATTTATGCTTAGTCCTTGGGGAAAGATATGTTGCGTCCAACCGCTACTTCTGTTTTTACTTTGATATAGCTTCTCACTTTGTAGCGTCACTTCTGGACATTGGGTTGCCTGTTGAAGACGTTCGCGTTGTTGCCAACTTAATAGTGAAGCTTGAATTCTTGGAGAATCTGGACACCATTTTAGTTGTTGCACATCCGACCATTGGGATTCCCTCCATGGATGATATTCCTTAATTCCTGGAACACGGGGAAGTGGTTCCACTTTGGCCTTTTCTTACTGATCTCCATATCCAAGATTTTGAAACTCATCGGGAACTCGCCTACATAGGCTATTTGGCCTTGATAGAAGAGGTATCCCAGATTGACTTAATGGCTACTATCATCCGCAACATTGCTCACCTTTCTTTTTGAATCCTTTTTTATTTTTTTGACAAGGATTTTGATATCTGATGTATATACGTGATATACACATATATATCTCTTTTGGTATCTTTCTTAAAAGTGCGTTTTACTGTGTGTGGCTTTATTGTCTCATTTTCAGTTCAGTTTTGAAAAATGTTTAAATTTCACTCTCATGTTTAAGATAAATTTAAGCAAAATTTGCTAATGCAGAAGCCGAGCAAAAAGAAGAACAAAACAAAACGAAGCAATAAAACAACAACAAAAAGGAAAACACAAAGGAAAACCCTAAAAAAAAACTAAACTAAAACCAAACTAAGCTAACCCTAACTACCCTAACTCTAATACCACAAAAGATTAACTCTAACAAAAGAAGTTTATTTCAATTTCTATGACTATTTCCTCTACAGTTTTAGTACGAATTACAATAGATTTATCTTTAAATTCTCTTATCAACATTTTCAATATTCTACTGTAATAATGGAATATCTTAAATTTTATGTATTTAAACATCATAAATTTGAAGGCGTACTTACTCAAAATCTGGCTTAAATGTATGAAAATGATCTCATTAGAGACTGATTGCACACATCTCGTTTGGTGCGACAATACTGTGCCTTCTCCTACCCCTGGTCCATTTCCATGAACAACTGCGTTCATTTCTTTTTTCCTTCTTTTCTAAAAATCTTCATATCCTCGGCCCTGTCTTCACTTTGTATTTTGTTAGACCAAGACATATCACTATTTATATTATTATCAAAAAGAGAAAAAGTAAAAACTTGATATTTTGTAGCTTGTATAAAATTAGGAAAATGTCTTTTTATAGCTAATGAATTTTTCAGGTTGAAGCACAATACACACATTTCTTGCTTGATTTTCCTGCTCCATCTCGTTATCTGCATTTTCCACGTATACAGGGAATGATGATTCAGCCATATCTTTTTCTCGTTTATGATGAAATATCTTTGAATCTTGAAATTCTCGCCTATTCCCCTGCAAGACGTTAGGATTTTCTTTAAAATAATCATAGTTTCCTAACTGTTTTAGTTCATTGGTTAATTTTTTAATATTTCCAACTCCACTAGGGTAGAATGTTTCTCTTGTTAACAATCTTTTTCTTTTAGCAGTTAAAACTTCTTTCGTTAACAAAATTTCTCCACTTATGGCTAAACTTACCCTAGTTAAAAAAATTTCACACTCAAGTTGATCGTGATCAGTTGTATCATGAATTCTACACTCGGTGACTCTACCAAAAGTAAACAAACTCAAAGGATGCAGTTTATGATTAAAGATTTTACAAAGATTTCCAATTTCCATAATGAAAACCAACTTGCATTCAATTCCTTGTTTACAAGCTTCTTTCCAAATTTAGGAATAACATTTCAAAGCACGATTCCACTTCCAAAGGATAAATCCTAAAAATATCAAAGAAATAAGAGAGAAATATATGTGCATCTGCTACTTGTGACCCTCCTTCTAGTGCCAGTTCTTGTTGATGACGGTTTTACTCGCAGTAAACAGATTGAATAAAATCTCCACAAACAAGACCGCGAAGAGCCTATCCTTCTTGAAAGATATGGAACAAAGACAACCTAAGGGGAAATTCTGCATTCACAGAGCAAAGATTGACTTCCGTTTAATCCCAAGTCTTCGATAACCAGGTCATGGTTGCACTAGGGTCGCTCTCGAGTAATGATGTGACATTTGCTGTTAATCTCAAAGGGACCTTTTTATACATATATACACATATCTCTATTATTTCTTTGAACATTTTAAATCAACATTCCTAGTTGAAATGATAAACTTGGACATCATGAAACCAAAACAAAAGATCTAACATAAGATTTCATGGAATATCACCAATTTCTTGCTATCACTTAAGTAGATTTAGCATTAAGCATTCAACAATTTCATGGAAAATAAAATATTTTCAACAAAACTATTTCCATTCACTTATATTTTTTGGAACATTTTCAAAAATATTAAACATCTATTCTAAAACAAAGAATAAAAATACTGAAAAATAAAAGTTTCTCTCGGTTATTCTCCATGGATGCCCCAAAGAATTAATCAAAATAGAGCAAACCACTTTATATTTCACTAGATTGCTTCACAACTACGTATAAAATGGTGCAAGCTTTTAAAGAGAGGGTCTCATTTATGGAGACTAAGTAGGTTCTGTATGCACCCTTAAATGGAATAGCATACAATCTTGTTCGACCAAACTTACAAAACCAACTACAAAAGTTACTGAGATAGGTAGCTATCATAAAGCTCTGAAATCAATTAATGTCTACGTGTATACAAAGTTTTACGCCAGAATGGTTCATAAAACAGGAAAAAAAAACAAAACTTAAAAGAAGTTTTTTCTCCTCCGACATCCACAAATTCCAAACTTAAATGAAAATGAAGAATCCTCTGGCCTTTTATAGAACACAAGGCTCAGATAGGATAAGACAATTACATGTGAGGAAATGTAAGGGACTAGTCTCATCAAGGGACGTTGAATATTGTGACCAATAGGAGAATTGTAATTGAAGTCAATGGAAGTCAACTCCAATTACTTGTTGAAGCTCTCCGGGTTCTACTTTTATCTGGAATCTTCACTAGGATGATACTTCAAATCATGATAATATGTAGGGGTTCCCATATATTCAGAATGATAAGGTGGAATTTTCGCCCCCTACACTTCGCTTGGCTCTGGTTCTGTCACTCTCAGGAATGGGATCTCCCAAAGATTAGCATTTGTTCCCACCGCATGTGAAATACTGAGATCCCTAGCATTCCGATGGACTCAAAGTTGTCTGCATTATCACCTGCCAAAGTGATCAAACCAGACTGAATTTTATTCCATCCATGATTCAAGTTTTCCTAACCGTCCATACCTGAGCTTTGCATCACAATCGATATCTCCTACAATCACAAATTCCAAATATTTAATCCCCTTTTAAACAAACACATCACAACATCTCATGTAAATAAAACCATTATTCAAATGTTAGTACAAAATCAAATAAAACATTCACTTTCAAAAAACAACATATCATAAATCCTTGAACATATACTGGATCACCAGGATCATTAGATAAATTCAAGATTTTTAACATTCCATTCCACTTTGCAACCTGGTACCCGGTATTCAACTTTACCCACTTACTTTCCTGGACCTCGGTTATACCGAAACTCCATCTTACCGGACCAGAGTCTTTCACTTGAGCTTCACATTACCTTTCGCCTTTTCCATGTTTCCGGTACCCGATACTTATAACACTTACCATACGAAGTACTTTCTTTTATCAAAGATTTCTCTTTCTCCTTCACTTCCGGTGATCTTCCAATTTGTTAGCTCTTGCCATAGGAGTTATATTTTTTCCACTTGGGTCCCCAAGTCTTTTAAGTCTTGGGGTGTGTTGTGAGACCACACAATAGGCACCCATGAAATCCACAGTAAAATATCAAATCGACATACCCTCATAAGAGAATATAGAGTCTGTAGCACATCAAGGAGTAATTGCACTTACCAACAATCAAAAGCAGTGTTGAAAAGGCATAAAAATGGGCCATAGTCGATCAAAATTTGATCTGATAGTTGAGAATGTCACTGAGACATTATTTCTACAAATCCACCACAAATAGGAGTAGTTGACCATTGAATTTTTCACACTGGCCATTGGATTGGAGATGGACGACCGAGATTAGATTCCCAATGGAAGTTTAAAACATGACCGTTGATTGTAGGAGAATCAAGATCAACAACTATCACATAGCCTTTATACATCATTGATCTCCTCAAGAGTATAAGGCAACAATTTGTGATGCATTAGATGCATGTGATACAATGAAAATATGCCACATGTTGCTTGGGATGTGTGTCACATAATCGCTCCATCGCATATTGAACCTAGACCCACCATAGCACCACCATCACACATCACAAGAAGTGTCATGCTATCGAGATGTAAAAGGGAGAAAAAAATGGGTCCCACTGACATACATCATTCTCTCTGAAAGTTCCCTTATTTATACATCATCTCTCATCGCGGAAAGGCTCTCAACACTATGTTTATAATCATGATGCCAAGAACCTTCGCGATGATCGTCAAATGCTTTCCCATTGAATTTGAACCGTTGATGCTCTCATCATGGAAAACAAGAGCATCATGGAAAGCACCTTAACCTTATAAGAAGAAATCATGATGCAAAGACCACTTGTGATAGTTGTTGGATAATGTCTTTACATCTAGACCGTTGAATGTCTATCACGCCACAATAGATCATCACGAAAATAACCTAGGCAACATCATTCACAAAAACTATGTGAATGATGCACATGATGACCATTAGATCTTCTTTCACTAAATTTGAGCCATTGGGACCATACAAAGCAAACCAAAACCTTGGGCCCACCAAGATACCTGTTACCTACCTGTTGTTTTGCTAGGTGCACACTTTTCCATCAAAATGTCGAAGGGACCACAAAATAGCTCCCTTTGACATCGTATTGTCTCCTCGATAAAGTTATCCTGCCACCCATTGCAAAAAGGTATTCAAATCTTTGGAACATAACCACAATGCACTAGAGGAAAGCGGTGACCATCCAATCACCATCTTTAAATCTGGGCCCTTAGCCGCTTGATCATCGCTCATCGCGTGAAGAACCTCACTGCTCAAAAAAATAAACACGATGTGAAGGAGGATAGTGATATGATGACACCTAGTATAGAATATTCTACCCCTTGATACCTTTTCTTCTTCCTTCACATCTCTCATTGCGCAAAGTATTTCATTACTTTGGATCAATACTGTGATGCATAGAACACTCACAATGACTGTCAAATGTTTCAACTCTCATCGCCTGTTGTTGATCCTTGACCATCGCACATTGTGAGAAACTCAATAATTTTCATTTCACAACAATGATGTGAAATGATGGCGTGATATTCATCTAATCTATGTCACTTTATTTGGGTTGCTCATCATGCATCATGCACCTGAATTGATCCTTTCAACATGAAATAATGATGCAAAGAGTAGTAGCGATGAAAATTTCACAGATCAAACTAGTAGCACAAGGAAAGAGGGCCAGTCATCGAACAATTTTTGAAGACATAAGTTATAACTTATGTGACCTATGACAACTGATTACTAGTCAACACAAAAACATAAACTCTACTCATTCACAATGAATCCAAACATTAGGGTTTAACTATAAACCCTAAGTTAGACTAAGAGCATAAATAAAGCATTCTTGATCATATTTGACCTCTTTTGATCATGCAGACTAGACCAATCGACTCCTCTCAAAAAAACCATGTCAAAACTATAGTCAAACTCCCCTACAAACCTCTAGAAGTGACTTCTGCAACCATAGCAATATTGCATGACAACCTTGTCACCTTTTTAGTAGCTTTGTAGCAAATGCAAAACATGGATTTCAACAAGATGCACACATAGGGTCCCTTTGATCAGATATAAATGATGTGAATCCAAGGGTGGCATAAATATGTCAACATTTTGGCAAATTTTATGGGATGATTTCTTGCTAATCATAGAATCTAGGGGCCTTATCAGTATATTGGGAACATAGTCATGAAAGAGGTCAACAAAACTGGGCCTCCCAAGAGAAAAAAATAAAAACATGACCAGGCCTGCACTTGGAGAAAAGCATGGGAATTAGGAACATACATTCCCTTAAGGAGAATGTAGGGTGTACAAAGAACTTCAAGCAATAAATTTACAATATGTACATGAAACTAACATGAAGAAAAAGAAGGGAATTTTCCTCTGTCAAATATGAACCTTTTGAAGGAGCTGATCTTCCTCAAACCATAGTTGTAGATCTCACCCAACTGCAACCACTAAAAAATACTGTCAACATGCATGGAACTACAAAAGATACCTGCAAAGTGAAGAATAACTTCACTGTAAGCTTTTCCATTGTAGGGGAACCATATGATGTAAGTGTTAGATTCATCTAACACTGGTGTCTTAGCTAAACATATAGTAGTAGGGGTGAACTTTTTTGAAGACAAGTCAACATCCAAGAACAAACCTTTTATAGAGGGAAGAGAACTCACCGCACAAAAGGATAGGCCAATACTATCATTGTTGACCTCCTCAATGCATGAAATGAAACAAAAAGAGAATTTTTCTAGCTCACATGGTGATGCAAAATATGGAAAAATTGATTTTTGATTTGCATAAGGAATCACATCTTGCACCTCAAAAGAAAAGCTTTGAAGCTCAGGCATACTACCAAGTTGAGTAGCAGGAGCATCACTCTCCAAACAAATGTGTGGTAGCTCAATATTAAATGAAATACTTGTATTGATGAACACTTCATCAACACAAACCTCACACTTGTGAGACACTTCAGGTGAAGAACTGAATTCTTCAAGTTGTCTCTCTGTTTTGACTTCCTCATGGCAACTGGCTGCAAAAAAAATAGAATCTTGGCATGTAATGGCTACCACATCCTCAACTATTTCCTCACTCTTATGTTGTTTCCCACAAATATCCTCTCTTGGGGGGATGGATTGACATCCAAGCTCGAACAAAAGGCTTCTAAATCACCCCAAAAGTGGTCCTCCACCTTAGATTTGTAGACCTCATTAGATAGGGGAGTTTCCTCCACTATAACATGGGCTAAACATGTCCATTGCTGCTGCCCCAAAACCATGGAGTTGTATTCAAGCATCAAGCCCAAACCAAGCTGTTTAGAGGCTTCAACTGATGTAGGTATAGCTGATCTATCCTTCTAATCTTTGAAAAAAAAAGGAAGGGCATCAAATGAGAGGACTGATTCCTCTATTGCATCAATTTTTTCTACCTTTTTTAATGTATTGTTGCTGCAACACTGTTTCATCTTCATTCTTTTCTTGCAAAAAAGCAAGACACTCATTATTTTGAGCACATGAAGGCTATTCAGAAACAACCTCTTCACTCCTACCCTGAAACTACTCCTTCCTCTATTCTTCTGACCAACTAGGATCCCATACCACAGGTCCACCTTTAAAAAATGAAATAGGAAAAGAGGGATCAAAACGGTCAAAAGGGCATTGAGGCTCTTCTTGAAGTTCTAGAAGGGGCTTCTCAATAGGAGTAAAAGGTTGAGCCTCCTCAAGGATGGGTTCTTGTGAGGAACAAAGGCTTGCAAAACTTAGGATCTCCAACGTAGAAGATCTGCTTGATGGCACAAGAGGTTGAATGGGAGATTTAAGGGGCTGATTAGAATTCTTGAAACCAAAAACTTCTTTCTTGCAAACCTCTTTCATAATAGGTTGTTCTGAAACAAAAGGAGGGATAATAGAAGCTTCAAGAGGCTTGCTAGGTTTCTTAAAACTTGGAAATTTATATTTTCTTACCTCCTCCTTTGTAGGATACTCTGGAAATGGTGGAGGTGTTTGTTTGAAACTCGACACGCAAGGGGCTGCTTGAGCCTCAAGAAATTGTGCTAGAGAAAGGGAAAGTATGATTTTTTCTTGCCTAGTAACAACATCATTTGTTGTACACTATTCTTGTTGCCTTCTTTGTGCCTCCAACTACTGCTCATACCTCCATCGAGCTTCATTATTTTGCTACTACAGATAATGAGATTGATGAACAAAATCATCATGTCATGGGAAACAACACAACTGCCCTTGATAGGCTTGATTTTCCCACTTCTCCTGTTGTAGGTCAAACTCTTGTTGTCTCTTCAACTCATCAATTTGCCTATTGAAATCAAGCAAAATGCTTGTGATTTCACCTACACTTAAATTATCAAAATTCTTGGGTTGAGTAGGAGATAAACAAGGTTGATTTTCAAAGTGATCACTAGTAGAATTTGGCAAATAAATGACTAGGTGACTAAAAATTTTAGTCACAACAACTAAAAATGACTAAATTCTACCCATTTTTAGAAACTCAGCTATAAATGAGTAAATAAATGACTAATTTGGTTGTTGACTAAAAAATTATTTAGTCACAAAAATAAAAATGACTAAATAATTAGTCATCAAATCCAAATTAGAATACTTAAAAAAAAACAATTTGGCCAATTATTGGCAAGATGTATTCATGTGCATGATGTATTGGTGCAATTATTCACGTTCATTGCAGATTCATTCATCTCACTTGACCCCACTTCATTCATTCATTGTAGACCTCGCTTCATTCGTTAGCCTGGCATGAGGCATTTTGATTATTTATAACAGCTACTTGCATGGGCGATAAGGATTTGGAGAGGACTTGGAGACTTTGTAAAAGGCAAGCAAGGGAAAGGAATTCAAAGTTTGTTGCAATGAATTTGAATTCGCTGAGGCCCTCTGTAGCAAAAGCGGATTTGGGGATGCCCTCTGCATTGAATTCAGAGGTAATTTGAAACCCTCATTACATTAAACACAAATTCGAAACGCTCATTACAATCTACTACTCTTAATAATGCTCTATTGCTCTTAATAATGTTCTTTTACAATCTTTCCACTGTTCTGCTTCATAATGTGTTTGAGCAAAATATAATAAAATTTGTGTGTCAATGCCAAAATAGAATTTCCTCAAACAATTTTGATACATTTTCACTACAAGTGTAAACTATCCTTGTGCAAAGTAAACATGTCCTAGATTTACCCACACATCAGGCATTTGAACAAAGATGTTTCCTGTAGCAGCTTCTTGTACTTGTGTAAAGATTTCCTTTGCAATATCAAATTGACCCCTTTCAGCTAGCCCAATTGCTACCCCATTTGCAGCATAAACATTTCTTAGTCTGTGTGCCAACACTTTACAATGGCTGCCCCATTTGCAGCATAAATATTTTCACTGCAAGCACAAACTATCCTTGTGCAAAGTAAACATGTGCTAGATTTACCCACACATCACACATCTGAACAAATATGTATCCTGCGAAAGCTTCTTGTACATGTGTAAAAATTTCCTTTGCAATATCAAATTGACCCCTTTCAGCTAGCACAATGGTTGCCCCATTTGCAGCATAAACATTTCCTAGTCTCTATGCCAACACTTAAGTGGCCCCCTTTTATGACATTAAGGTCCTATTGATTTATTATTATACTCCTAGTTTCCAAGAGAAAAATCTCCAAGGCCCATGGGAAATGAATGATGAGCATTTGAGTTTCAACTTGGTTTCATTTCAAAAAGGGGACATTGCATTGTACAAGATTTGTTTAACAACATAATAATTTAATCCACCTATTTGGGACTGTAAAATAAAAATAGATGAATTAATATATGTTCAATTATAGGTTCTTTTAATCTAGAATCTGATAGAAAGATAAAGCATAATACATCGAAGGACACATTAAATTTTCTAAAATAAAGACTAAAATAGGTTGCCCATAAAAAAAAAGAAAGAGGAAAAATGAAAATATAACATACAGATGATTCATTTGAGGTTTTTGATAAGATCTCATTTAATTGTGTCAAATGGATTTGGAAGGGAAAAAGCATATTTGATTGGCTAAAATTTTGAGGTAGCTTATCCATCGTCATTGTATGCATCATCTTCTCTTGGAATCCGTTTCTACAATGCACCAAGCCTAGAATTGATTGGGGATGCACTTAAAGTGGATAAAAACTCATCAAATGCTTTATGTATGCTTGGAAACATGGAAATAAAAACAAATGACTGGCTTAATGCAAAAGAAACAACTAAAGTAGCACGCCGACTTGTCTTGGCTAATAAAGAAAAATGAAAAACTGATGAAGAACGAAGGATTCAGATGGAAAGGAGAAAGCAAGAGGAAGAACTTCGATGGGTGATGCAACAAGAGGAGCAATTTGAACGTGTGAAGGAATCATGAAAGAGTAAGTGTAAGGGTAGGGATGATGACGATGATGAGGCTGGTTAGTCTGAGAAGAAACAAAAGAAGGAAAAGAAGAAAAAGAAGGATAAGGACCACAAGGCTTATGATTCTTATATGGAGGAACCTGATGTTGCCATGGAAGATGAGGAAAATTATATGAGTGATAAGGCACAAGATGATGTAGAAAATTCCCAAGATCTTCTTGCAGTTGTAGGTCTAGAAGACTCTAATGATGGCGAGACAAATTCTCTAGTTTCAACAGAATCATGAAGGAGACATGCATACTCTGATTTTGAAGATGATGAACCATTGCAAAAATAGATTTCGAGAGAATATAATACATTTGATGATTTCTAGGCTTCCCGAGCTTTAACCAAACCTAGCTCCTATTTTCCAAGAGAAAAATCCCCAACGCCCATGGGAAATGAATGATGAGCATTTGAGTTTCAACAGATTCCAAGAGAAGATGATGCATACAATGACGATGAATAGGCTACCTTAAAGTTTTAGTCAATAAAATATGCTATGTCCCTTCCAAATCCATTTGACATAGTTAAATGAGAACTTATCAAAAACCTCAAATGAATCATCTGTATGTTATCTTTTCATTTTTCCTCTTTTTTTTTTTATAGGAAATCTATTTTAGTCTGTTGAAACTCAAATGCTCATCATTCATTTCCCATGGGCCTTGGGGATTTTTCTTTTGGAAAATAGGAGCTAGGTTTGGTTAAATCTCAGGAATCCTAAACATCATCATCATATGGATCATCTTCTCTCAGAATCTGTTTCTGAAATTGTTCATCATCTTCAAAATCAGAGTATGCATGTCTCCTTCATGATTTTGTTGAAACTGGAGAATTTGTCTTGCCATCATCAAAGTCTTCTAGACCTGCAACTGCAAGAAGATCTTGGGAATTTTCTGCATCATCTTGTGCCTTATCACTCATATAATTTTCCTCATCTTCCATGGCAACATCAAGTTCCTCCATATTAGAATCATAAGCCTTGTGGTCCTTATCCTTCTTCTTTTTCTTCTTTTCCTTCTTTTGTTTCTTCTCAGACTGACCAACCTCATCATCATAATCATCCCTATCCTTACGCTTACTCTTCCATAATTCCTTCACACGTTCAAATTGCTTCTCTTGTTGCATCACCCACCGAAGTTATTCCTCTTGCTTTCTCCTTTCCATTTGAATCCTTCATTCTTCATCAACTTTTCGTTTTGCTTCATTAGCCAAGACAAGTTGGTATGCTACTTTAATTGTTTCTTTTTCTTTAAGCTAGTCATTTGTATTCAGTTCCATGTTGCCAAGAATCCATAAAGCATTTGATGAGTTTTTATCCACCTTCAATGCATCCCCAATCAATTCTAGGCTTGGTGCACTGTAGAAATAGATTCCAAGGGAAGATGATGAATACAATGATGATGGATAAGCTACCTCAAAATTTTATTAGTCAATCAAATATGCTTTGTCCCTTCCAAATCCATTTGACATAGTTAAATGAGATCTTATCAAAAACCTCAAATGAATCATCTATATGTTATCTTTTCATTTTTCCTCTTTCTTTTTTTTTATGGGCAACCTATTTTAGTCTTTATTTTAGAACAATTTCTATGTCCTTCAATGTATTATGCTTTATCTTTCTATCAGATTCTAGATTAAAAGAACTTATAATTGAAAATAGATTAATTCATTTATTTTTATTTTATAGTCCCAAATGGGTGGATTAAATTATTCTGTTGTTAAACAAATCTTCTACAACGTAATGTCCCCTTTTCGAAATGAAACCAAGTTGAAACTCAAATGCTCATCATTCATTTCCCATGGGCCTTGGGGATTTTTCTTTTGGAAAATAGGAACTAGGTTTGGTTAAAGCTCAGGAAGCCTAGACATCATCATCATATGGACCATCTTCTCTTAGACTATGTTTCTACAATGGTTGATCATCTTTAGAATCAGAGTATGCATGTCTCCTTCATGATTTTGTTGAAATTGGAGAATTTGTCTCGCCATCATTAGAGTCTTCTATACCTGCAACTGCAAGAAGATTTTGGGAATTTTTTGCATCATCTTGTGCCTTATTTCTCATATAATTTGCCTCATCTTGCAAGGAAACATTAGGTTCCTCCATAAAAGAATCATAAGCCTTGTGGGTCCTTATCCTTCTTCTTTTTCTTCTTTTCCTTTTGTTTCTTCTCAGACTAACCAACCTCATCATCGTCATCATCCATGTCCTTACGCTTCCTCTTCCATAATTCTTTCACACGTTCAAATTGCTCCTCTTGTTGCATCACCCGCCGAAGTTCTTCCTCTTGCATTCTCCTTTCCATATGAATCCTTCGTTCTTCATTAGCTTTTCATTTTGCTTCATCAACTAGGACAAGTTGGCATGCTACTTGTTGCCCCCATTTTTGAGCCCTTGAATTTTACCTAGTTTAGTTATTAGTTAAGTATATAGTGTTTGTTCAAATAAGTTTCTCGCTTCCTGTAGGCCATTGTGATCATAGGTTTTATATTCCCAATCACGTTACTCATTCAATTGAATCCTTAAATGTTGTAACTCATATCCTCCCCATGCAAGATTGATGAATGACATGACAAATGAAGACATTCGGGTACTTCCAAATTCACGGACCTTTAACTCATGTTCTTGAAAAAAGGATGCATTTGGGACAATGTTCTCTTGGTAGTGTTTCTAGGGTAGACATAGCCAAGTTTCCAGGTTTCTCTAAAGCACAAATTGGATTTATTGTGTTTGATGGTGCCTTGTGTATTGCCAGAATCAAAACATACATTTTGAAAATGTAGACAAGGCACGTCAATTTTCAAATTGGTGACTACATTGGGGAAGTTCTTTCAATGCTCAAAATTCAAAGCACTGGAGGTATGTAGCTGATGCAACAAGATTATGATTTTCAGCAAAGGATTATAGTGACTATATGGCTCTTGAACATTACTAGAAGAAGTGCTCGATGAAGTTAATGAGATTTCTCAAAAGGCCAAGGCCCATTATCTTCTATGTAGCTAGAAAAGTTTGATGGGACTACCACGATTGCCTTGTGAGTATGAGATTGATACAAAATGGAAAGATAAAATCACATTTGTTTGATATAATGTAAAATCAATGCATAGCTAATGCTGGGATGCTGCAAGGTGCAAAGTGGAAATGCGGTAACATGAGCAATTTCTTTTCTTTGGCGCAAGTTTTGATGGTTATTGAAACCTGTCCAATAGCGGCCACAGTGGTTAGGAGAACCATTAAGAATGCTTCCTGTGGAGACCAAAGTGGAGGGAAGTTACAAGAACTACCAAAAATCCAGCCGCATTGTTTTGAAACATGAATGAGGTGCATTCGATTCTTGCATAGACCAAGTCATCTAGTTTATTTAGCGTAGTGATTTCTCCTTCTACAATGCCAAAAGATGATTTAAAGTGGCATTTAAAAGTGAATTTTGAGATTACTAAAGGCTCGGTGGTACTTCTCATGGTTAGAGAAACCTATCAAAAGACCGCCTGGATAGTTAATGAAACCCATTAAAAAGCTACCAGCATGGTTATGACAATCACTCAAAATCCCACCTTAATCCTTTCAAGAGAATACTAATTGGAATGATACTTGAGATTGTTGACACATGTTATTCCTCAAATAAGTAGTAAAGAAAAGAAGCACAGGGAAGGTTAAAGGTCGTTACTAATAATGATCTCATGAGTTTTGAGATGTAGAAGATTCAAAATTCCAATGCATTGGTTTTTCATTCCAATCATTTCCAACAACAATAGCATTGTCACTAATAAAGTTGCAAATGAGAAGTTCTGGGCGCATATGAAAGGCGATTCCAAAGTACAGAGCAATTTATGAATCATCTTAATCCCATCATGCTAGTTAATGAAAATGGGACTATTAGCAAGAGTAAAGAAACAAGAAGAAAAGTTAAGTGAACACAAAGCACCCATCGTGATAGGAATTGGTGTGGGTGGTACATTACATAGTTTGAAATAAGAATTAAAGCCCGCTATGAGTTCTAAAACTCTTTTGTTTTGTTGAGTGACCGCCAAGGGAGAAAAGTTCGTCAATGGTCATTGTAAGTGGCTTACATATATGAAAGAGGGGAAGACATGATGTGTAGGTTGAAGCACACATATATGGAAGGTGTAGCGAGTCAATTTTGTGCAGAAGATAAGGTTGCTACCATTTTATTTCACCATTTGGTTGGAAAATTAGGCATTAGTTTGGTGGAAAAAGCAGCTGCAAAGTGAAGAATACAACAGTTGGGTAGATGCCTTAAGGAAAAATGTGAGGAATGAAGGTTTCAGTGCATTATACAGAGGCTTGGTCAATTGTTAGAGATGTTTGATGCGTATTTTGATACAACTATTCTTCCCACCACATATGGAGAATTAAGACCACCATTATGGAATGCATCATTTAGAGATAGTGGAGTTTGTCACAATTTTTCTTGGAAATAGAAATGAAGTTGCTCGCCAAGGGAAAATGAAGAGTCTCATTTTCAATTCAATCTAGAGGCTTTCTCTATCCTCTTTTCATCTTCTTAAGGCTATTTTTGAATAAGAATTAGGAATTTAAAATAAAACAAGATATTGAATTCAAGAAGCGATTACATGTAAAAGGGAAAAATCATATCCAAGAAACAATTATAAAAGTGAAAAGGCATTCACGAGTAGGGAATATAGAAGGTTCCACTTGTATTAAAAGAAAATTCAGTTTCAAGAAGTAGTTGTGAAGTAGATACAAGAAACTAAAGGGTCTCATTTGGGAAGGCTTATTTATTGGAGAGTTTTCAATGTAAAAGGGGATCTTTTTGCGGTTTCCTCATCCAAGAGCCTCTGTGAGGGCTATGGGAGGGTGATTAAATTTATTTTTCTGAGAATGAAATTACTGTCTATCTTTGCAGACATAGTTTATGAAGATAATTGATGTTCTTAAATCTTTGTGTTTGAGAGTATCTTAATGTAGTACTCTATATTTGTATAGATGATGCAATTTTCTTCATAAATAATTTCATTTCTCAAATGGTATTGAGAGCATAGTTTGTTTCTTAAGTAATTCAATAATTGGTCTTTGTGCCAGTTTTTTATTATTTGTATCTCACATCTGATATTGGGATTCTTCCTGATATTGGGTTTAGCCTTTTCTGCTTTTTGGTTAAAAGTAAACATCATTTTCATTTCCTGTTCTTTCAATTTATTGAAGATCATAAGAGGGAGCTATACCTCTAAAATTTAGAGGAAGATTACCAATTCAATAGTGATCTCCAGAGCTATTGGTAATTGACTTGTCTTCATTACTGGGCATATTTGAGTCATTTTATCTAATTATTTGAAGGAGGACAATCTGTTTACTAATAGATTTTTGGCGACTCCGCTGGGGAAAGAATCAAAGTTCTAGTGTTTTCAAGTGTTTTTATTTTCTCAGAAATCTGAAAATACCTCCTTTAAAATGGAGGTTGGTGACTTTGTTGTTTGGGATCTTCCCATAAATTATTTTTGGTAAAAGACCCAGCCATTCTTTTCATAAATCTACATTATGGCATTGGTTTTAGCCCAACCATGGTGTGCTCAATTTGGGCCTCTAGCACTACCACAATATTCAGACTTTCCTGTAGGTTAAAGAAGGAATTTTCCAAAGTTTAATGGAGAAGAATCACATGTTGTAGATGATCACATTCGAGCCTTCACCATAGCTTGTGGAGTTTTGGGGGTAAGAGAGGATTTTTTTTTGGTCAGATTATTTGTTGAATCTCTAATTGGAGCTATTGTAATTTGGTTTCAATCTTTAGAAGATGGATGTATTACTAACTAGGACAACATGAAGAAGAAGTTTATTGTAATATTTAAACCAACAGTTGATGCGTGTGCACTCTCATCTCAATTTCTCAACATCAAAAAGAAAGAGGGTGAATCTATAAGGGAGTTTGTGGAATAGTTTGATAGATGTTTAAATAAGATTCCTCATAATCTTCAACAAAGTAAAGAGTTGCAAATGACCATTTTCGTTGGAGTGTTGCATCCCGACTTTGGATTCCTCTTGAAGTGAAGTAAGGTAACTGATCTTGAGATTGCAAAACAAGAAGCTATTAATATTGAAGATGATTTTATTTTATCTGGGGTATGGAAGAAAGATATAGTTGAAAGATATGCACAAAATTGTGTAGTTCAAAAGTATAAAACCCCAAAATTTCAGAAAACGAATTCATCAAATCTCATCCACCCTACAGCTGAATGTTCCAATCTCACAATTTTTTATCAAAGTTTTTTTTCAGAAAAATGAAGTTGGTGATGTGAGGAATGAATATTTTGATGCTGAAATTTATAATCTTAACTGTGAGATAGATGGAGATGATTCTGATTCTTCTAGTGATGAGGAAGATTACTCTCCTTGTAAACAATCAGTAGGTATGACATCTTTTTCTTTGGCTGCAACAAATACTAAAGATTCATCTTATGTTATAGATAGTCCAGAATTAAACAAAAGGGAACAACTGTTGATGCCTTCTTATGATCTAGAAATTGAAACTTTCAAATTTGAAAGTATTGATGTAAACTTATCAGATGATTTGGTTAATGTGAACATGGAAGGTCAATTTTTTAGAAAAAGAAAATGCTAGAAAATTATCAGAAGTGGAGGATTTTACTTTTAAAGATGTTAATGTACATTGTGCAGCTAAAAGTTAGATCAAAAATCAGTTCCAAGAGGTAGGTGAATCATCAAAAATTATTTCTTCTCATATGCAACCTGAATATGAAACATTTCAGTTTATGATGAGGTTCATGAGGATAAAGCAGCATATGAGGAGGTAATTAATTCCCCCATTTTTGAGGTTTTTAATTTTGAAGAAAATATTGCACAAGATTCAAGTTTTTTTAGTCCAATTTTTGAACCAATATGTGGTATGGATGAAAATGATAAAAGAATTGAGATGGCTGAAATGAAGATGTTAAAGATGTTAATGGAATTTGTTGAAGCATGTGCTACAAATTGGGGTCCAAAATTTTTAAATAATGCAATTACTCCCACACGTAACAACCAAGAAGTTTCTTTATCTCATGATTTGTATGTGGGGTGTCCAATTCGTGGGCTGGTATCTTTTGGTTCAGAAATAGAGCACAACATAGTATTGCATCTGATATTGTACAGGCAGATTCAAGTGAGCATATACAGGAAAGTACTAGTGTGAATCATTTGTTTGTAGAGGCATACAATAAAGAGT
This sequence comes from Sequoia sempervirens, assembly GCA_007258455.2. Lineage (NCBI taxonomy): Eukaryota > Viridiplantae > Streptophyta > Pinopsida > Cupressales > Cupressaceae > Sequoia > Sequoia sempervirens. The sequence continues at coordinate 87,830,239 of VDFB02000002.1, read as the reverse complement.
GGATTTTTGAGCACCAAATCTTATCCAAATTTTTTTCAGAAGATGCTTGTTTTACCTTTTTGATAGCGGCAGTTGCAAGTTGGCAGTTGGCTGTGCATGCAATTTTCATTCACCAAGTATTATTTCACAAAGACAGCTATTTCTCGCAGCCTGTAAATGGATTTGCGTGATTATCTTGGAGGCCTATTTAAGGTAGGATCTTCCTACCATGTACATATTAGGAGTTTTTGTTGTGCTCGTAGTTTTCTTTCCTTTCCTGCTTCGTTTCATTTTTGGCTTGCGCTGTCTCCTTTTTCCTCCATGCTCCTTGACTCCGTAGCCCAATGGACTTAGCACTGATCTTTACCAGAGATGTTGGAGTTCTCTATTTTTATGTAGAAAATGCAGTCCCCAATCAGAGCCACTGTTGCCCCCATTTTTGAGCCCTTGATTTTTTTTGAATTTTCCCCAGTTCAGTTATTAGTTAAGTATATAGTGTTTGTGCAAATAAGTTTCTCGCTGCCTGTATGCCATTGTATCATAGGTTTTATATTCCCAATCATGTTATTCATTCAATTGAATCCTCAAATGTTGCAACTTATATCCTCCCCATGCAAAATTGATGAATGACATGACAAATGAAGACATCTAGGTACTTCCAAATTCGCAGACCTTTAACTCATGTTCTTGACAAAAGGATGCATTTGGGATGGTGTTCTCTTGGTAGTGTTTCTAGGGTAGACATAGTCAAGTTTCCAAGTTTCTCTAAAGCATATAATGGATTTATTGTGTTTGATAGTGCCTTGTATATTGCCAGACTCAAAACATACATTTTGAAAATGCGAAAAAGGCATGTCAATTTTCAAATTGGTGACTACATTGGGGAAGTTCTTTCAATGCTCGACATGCAAAGCACTAGAGATATGTAGTCGATGTAGCAATATTATTATTTTTAGCAAAGGATTATAGTGACCATATGGCTCTTGAACATTACCAGAAGAAGCGCTAGATGAAGTTAATGAGATTTCTCAAAAGGTCGAGGCCCATTGTCTTCTATGTAGCCACACAAGTTCGATGGGACTGCCAAGATTGCCTTGTGAGTATGATATTGATACAAAATGGAAAGATCAAAACACATTTGTTCGATACAATGTAAAATCAATGCATAGCTAATGCTGGGATGCTACAAGGTGCAAAGTGGAAATGCAGTAACATGAGTGATTTCTTTTCTTTGGTGTAAGTTTTGATGTTATCGAAACCTATTTGGCAGCTGCCACAGTGGTTAGAAGAACCATTAAGAATGCCACCTGTGGAGACCAAAGTGGAGGGAAGTTACAAGAACTACCAAAAAGCCTACCTCATTATTTTGAAACATGAATGAGGTTCATTCGATTCTTGCATAGACCAAGTCATCTAGTTTATTTAGCGTAGCGGTTTCTCCTTCTACAATGCTGAAAGATTATTTAAAGTGGCATCCAAAAGTGATTTTTGAGATTACTAAAGGCTCGGTGGCATTTCTCATGGTTAGAGAAGCCTATCAAAAGACTATCTGGATAGTTAATGAAACCCATTAAAAATTTGTTAGCATGGTTATGACAATCACGCAAAAACCCACCAACATGCTTTCAAGCGAATACTAATTGGAATGATACTTAATATTGCTGACACATGTTATTCCTCAAATAAGCAGTAAATAAAAGAAACACAGGGAAGGTTAAAGGTCGTTACTAATAATGATCTCATGATTTTTGAGATGTAGAAGATTCAAAATTCCAATACGTTGTTTTTTCATTCCAATCATTGCCAACACCAATAACATTGTCACTAATAAAGTTGCAAATGAGAAGTTTTGGGCACATGTGAAAGGCGATTCCAAAGTACAAAGAAATTGATGAATCATCTTAATCCCATTGTTCTAGTTAATGAAAATGGGATTGTTAGCAAGAGTAAAGAAACAAGAAGAAAATTTAAGTGAACATAAAGCATCCATTGTGATAGGAATTGGTGTAGGTGGTACATTACACAGTTCAAAATAAGAATTAAAGCCTGATATGAGTTCTAAAACTCTTTTGTTTTGCTGAGTGACCACCTAGGGAGCAAAGTTTGGTGATGGTCATTATAAGTGACTTACATATAAGAAAGAGGGGAAGACATATTGTGTAGGTTGAAGCATGCATATATGGAAGGTGTAGCAAGTCAATTTTGTGCAAAATATAAGGTTTCTACCATTTTATTTCACCATTTGGTTGGAAAATTAGGCATTGGTTTGGTGGAAAAAATAGTTGCAAAGTGAAGAATACAATGGTCGAGTGGATGCCTTTAGGAAAACTGTGAGGAACAAAGATTTTAGTGCATTATATAGAGGCTTGGTCAATTGTTGGAGATGTTTGATGTGTCTTTTGATACAACCGTTCTTCCCACCACATGTGGAGAATTAAGACCACCATTATGGATGCATCATTTAAAGATAGTGGAGTTCGTCACAGTTTTTCTTGGAAATGGAAATGAAGTTGCTCGCTAAAGGAAAATGAAGAGTCTCATTTTCAATTTGATCTAGAGGCTTTCTCTATCCTCTTTTCATATTTCTAAGGCTATTTTTGAATGAAGCATTAGGAATTTAAAATAAAAAAAGATATTGAATTCAAGAAGTGGTTACATGTAAAAGGGAAAAAATCATGTCCAAGAAACAATTATAAAAATGAAAATGCATTCACGAGTAGGGAATATAGAAGGTTTCCCTTGTATTAAAAGAAAAATCAATTTCAAGAAGCAGTTGCAAAGTAGATACGGGAAACTAAAGGGTCTCATTTGGGAATGCTTATTTATTGGAGAGTTTTCAATGTAAAAGGGGATCTTTTTGTGATTTCCTCATCCGAGAGCCTCTGTGAGGGCTATGGGAGGGTGATTAAATTTATTTTTTTCTGAGAATGAAATTATTGTTTGTCTTTGCACATATAGTTTATGAAGATAATTGATGTTCTTAAACCTTTGTGTTTGAGAGTATCTTAATGTAGTACTCTATCTTTGTATAGATGATGTAGTTTTCTTCATAATTAATTTCATTTCTCAGATGGTATTGAGAGCATAGTTTGTTTCTTAAGTAATTCAATAATTGGTCTTTGTGCCAATTTTTTATTATTTGTATCTTGCATCTGATATCGGGATTCTTCCTGATATTGGGTTTAGCCTTTTCTACTTTCTGGTTAAAAGAAAACATCGTTTTCATTTCCTATTCTTTCAATTCGTTGAAGATCATAAGAGGGAGTTGTACCTCTAAAATTCAGAGGAAGATCACCAATTCAATAGCGATCTCCGGAGCTGTTGGTAACTGACTTGTCTTCATTGCTGGGCATATTTGAGTCATTTTATCTAATTATTTGAAGAAGTACAATCTGCTTACTAACACTATAATTGTTTCTTTTGGTTTAAGCTAGTCATCTATTTTTAGTTCCATGTTTCCAAGTATACATAAAGAATTTGATGAGTTTTTATCCACCTTAAGTGCATACCCATTCAATTCTAGGCTTAGTTGGATCTCATTCCAAGCCTGAGCCATGGCTGCAAGATGTAGATATGCATCCACATAATAAGGAAACTTGAACAATTTTATCTTGTATAAAATATTTGCTTTTTTAGTATCATGTAGTTGTTCAAACAACCTAGCAAGATTAAATAGTTTTGTGACTTTATCCCATGGTAACTCAAGTGAAACACCACCTTCTTCTAGTCGATGCAAGAATTCCATATGATTAAAGCGCATAAAAAAAACTACAAAATTGGCACTGGGGCTTTTATTTATGAATTCAACCCAAATGCCATTTCCTAATGCCTCCATAAAAGTTTGTTGAGTCAAATCTAGTTCATCACCCTCAAAATGAAGAACCCCACTATTGTTTAACAATTCAATGGGTACTTCTTCTTTGTTCTTCTTCAGAAGAGACTTTGCTATCTTAAGAGAATCTAAGGTTGCACTGGGGTCTGTCGATATTAATAACTCACCCATTTTGATAAATGCATGAGCATCATGTGGATCTATGCGAGTTTCCTTTCTTAAAATTTCCAAATCCTTCCCTGTCTGCCCTTGCTAAGCATATATATAGCCTACAACTTTTAAGGTCTCATAGTTCTTAGGGTGGACCTCCAGAACCTTTTCAAACTTTGAGATAGAACTCTTAAGATCTCCCAACTTCAATTGAACCTGTCCACAAAACCATGTGGCCTTCGACTTTCCTTGATTGATGCCATCTAGTAGTAGCCAGTGGTGTCATAATCATCTTTACTATGATAAGATTGTGCAAGATTATAATATGAATGATATTTCATGAGAGGGTGGTTAGTTGAAACAAGAGTTGTCTCAGTCAATTGTTCCACAAGAAAATGTTGCCCTGTGAAGAAAAAATGGTTTGCTAAACGATTCAATGCCATTGCATAGTATGGGTATAATTCAAAGGCTCGATGCATATTTTCCATTCCTTCATGAACACTACCTTTTTCAATAACTGTGAGAATCCTACAATTAAAAAATGCACAAAATTGACCATAAAGATTTTTTCCCATTTCAAATAGCAAAATTGCCAAAAAAATTCAAATAAGATCATGCTAATTTTCATGCAAAAAAAAACATGAGACCATAGCTTGTTGCTTACTATTATGCTTGGATAGATTTTTTCCAAGCATCGATAACTTGTTTGAAATCACCTATTTTAGGGTTTTAGCCATAGCAGCAAGGCATTGAACTGTTTGATAAAATGCTTTGGTAGACATGTATGAAAAATGTGGTAGCATAGACAAGACAATGAACTTTGGAAAAAATGCCTCAAAGAAATGTGGTCTCATGGTGATGGAATGCCATGAGAAGCAAAATGTTATGGATTGTCATGGCATTCCATCACCATGATACCACATTTCTTTGAGGCATTTTTCAACCAGTTCACTGCCTTATCTATGTTATTGCTTACTATTATGCTTTGATAGATTTTTTCCAAGCATCCATAGCTTGTTCAAAAGCACTTGTTTTAGAATTTTAGCCATAGCAACAAGGCAGTGAATTGTTTGATAAAATGCTTTGGTAGACAATATAGTATGAAAAATGTGGTAGCATAGACAAGGCAGTGAACTGTTTGAAAAAATGCCTCAAAGAAATGTGGTCTAATGGAATGCCATGACAAGCAAATGCAATTGGAAGCTTCTCCTAGTTATTGGTTATGCAATGTGAAGTAATTGCATAATTTCTTAGGTTGACTTTGTAAAAACTATATTGTAATTGAAATTTTGTCATCTATCAACATCTAGTTATTAGTTATGCAATGTGAAGTAATGCTTTGAGTTTGAAAGACGTGCAATGCAATGTAATCAACAATGTAGATGATTATGAACAAATAATTGATACCAATTCATAATATACCCCTATATTCCAACCTAAAATACATAAAAAATCCAATCATACACATTATTATCAACAAATAATTGAGACCAAAATTTGAGCACCAGATTAAATCTTCTTGTCCATTGATTGCTTTAAATAGATATTACAATATAACATAAGTATCCTCATATATGTTTCTATAAATTCCTATGGTGATGATATCAAAATTCGGTTTTGGTTTCTCTTTTATAAGAGAAGCAACAAGCTTCATACCATTACAAAATATGACATCTTTTCAAAATTCATGCCTCTTCGTATGAACTAAACTAAACATTAGTTTTTCTTAAAAAATATAATAGAGAAAGTAGACAACTAATGAAGCCTGTAGCACTCGTGACACCATAGTTCGTTAATCTCCATAAGGCACTCATGATCATTGAAGATCTGTTCAAGGTCCTTTCCCCATATTAGTGTATATGAATGTGCAGTTCTTCCACTGTGACAACCCCAATGCCTAATGTTCGGGGGGAGGACCCAAATACTTTTGCTCCCACTCGTACACTATATAATCATGTGGCCATTTCTATTCTTGAATTTTCAATATATTTGCAAGGTGAATCTTCCATCAGCTATCTAGTAACGCCCTACCATCCATGATAAACTTAGAATATCCAGCATCCAACGATATTACTCCATTCATGATTAAGTCAAACCTATCAAGACTCAACTCACCATCCTTTTGTATGTGAGTGATGCACTGTGAAAAAATCTAGCCAAATTCACTCCTCCATTCATTGAGGCCCTTCAAGTGGTCATCATCTTTCAATATTTTTGGCACAAACCATTGATTCAAAGTATGAAATGAATCTATCCTTGTTCTAATCTTTTGGTCCTCTATAAGATTCTGCATAAGGTTACCAATGTGTGGTGTATGGGCTACCAGTTCTTAAAAAGGGGATCCAGTATGGGTACATGTGTTTTCATCTGATCAATTTCCTGTGTCAGTGAGTTGTAGCAATCATACACACTTTCCAACTTATCCACAATTAGCTTTATCCTATGCTCGAGGACCTTCTCTAAAACATTGCAGATTTGCTTATTCACTCCTTCCTTACCCTCATTGTTGGCTTTCTTTAACTCTTCAATCTCCTATCTAAAAATGCTCACTTGTTTAGTAGAAGCACTTTCTATATCAACTGGTGGAGTAGGAGGACACTAGTATAACATTATTTCCTTGTTCTATGAGGGGCCTGCTCCTTTCAATTGTTCCTTCAACTTCACATTTTTCATGAACAATTTATTGACTCCATCATTTAAAAACTTTTGTTCCTTTTTGTACTTTCCCAATCTAGCTCCCATCTCCTTAACTGCAACTCAGGTGAACATAGTTGAATGCATTGCCATGGTTTCAAATTCTAGAGGAGATGTACTCTTTAATGTTTTCACCATAGCTATCCCTTTCATTTCCTGCACTACATCTAGTAACCTTGGTTTTTGTGTACTCTTTTTTTTGGCCCAAAATTCCAAGGTTTCAATCTTAGGGTTATACCCTATGCCACTTACCCCTTCATCTGAGTCAAACTCAACAATTGGCATTGGGTCCTCTTGTGTTCTCACTTGATCAAGTAAAAAAAAAATTCTTTAATTCCATACCAGGGACAATAAGTATATTACTTTTCAAAATCATCTCTTTAGCCTCTTGTGGGCTGACATCAATATTATCAATCCTTAATTCATTAAAATTTTGGGCTACTATCTGGTCATGCTGGGATTCCTCAGCTCCCATCTTATTTATTTCAACCCTCACTTCAAACTCTCTCATTATCATCTTAATCCAAGACTTTAAATTCAGGGGTTTTGATAAATTCATCCTCTTCCAAGAACTTGCAAGCTGCAACTACCCTATCATCCTCATGCTCTCTTTCTCCTTGTACCTCAATATCGGCTCTAGCTTCAGGCTTGTGGGCTTCAATTTCAAGCATAGGTTGGTCCACTTCAAAATAATCCTTGAAATGTCTTAATACATTAACTACTTCTTCTATATCCCCAACCTCCTCACTTATTTCATAGGAAACAAGTGGGTCTATCTCTTGTGTCTTTTGTTTTTTAGAAGGTGGTTGTTCAAGAGGTGATCTTGGAGAAGCATGACATAATGAAACAGTATTCGAAGTTGGTTTTGTAATTACAATACCACTCAGCCTTTTGGGAGACAATTTGGAAAGTCTCCTCGTATCTGCAACAGTCTTAAATAATTCTGAAACTTATCAATTATCATATCAATCCTCTTGACAGGTTCTTCTTCCTCTATGAAATACCCCAAGAAATCATTGTGCTTCATCTTTCTTTCTTCCTCAAGCCTTTTCATAATTTCCCATTTTATCCTCCTCTCATATATCTCTTGAGGAGTGGAACAATTTCTGATTACATCTTCTTCATAATCATTCTGGTGAGTAACCATAGCCTTGGTAAGGATGGTGTGTCTTACAAAATTCATGTGACCCTTAGGGTCAAAAGCTCTTTCCTTTCTAGACTATAAAGGGTACCTTGTTTTTAGATAATTCTACAACACTTCAAGTAAATTGATCCCACTGATAGTTCCCAACATGTCAAATTGGGTAGAAATGTACCCTTCCTTTGTTTACTCACGACATCCTTTTCCATCCATAGAATCTGCCACATGAACTCTAAAAAGGCTAATCGAAGGGGGACAAACTTTGGAAGTATATATGGGGTCTGTGGGCATCCATAAATCCTGATTATTGTGGTATCTGGTAGAAAAAACCAATCGCCAAAGTTATGAGTATGGCCTTTCTTAGGTTTCAAAGCCAAAGGTCTTAACAATTGTAGCACTAGTGTGTGTAGTCTTGGTGGTTGGTGGCCAAGAACTCTCATAATTTTGTACACAAATTCATTATGGAATATCACATAATTTGAATTCTTACATCTGCTATCCCATATATAACACCATAGTTGCACTGGCAACAAATTCCCCTACTTGTCAATCTAACCCAAACACATCCTTTTGGTCCATCTATCTTTTTTTGGGTATAATATCAGGTGGCACAATAAAGAATATTGCTTGAATTTTATGGGGGCTCTATTTTCCTTAACTTGCAAAAATCCTTCATGTAATGCTTTCTCAAGATATGAGGCAAAATCATATTCAATGTTTGTCTCAGGGTTTTGAATCCTCATAGCCATCATCATTAAACTAACTAGCATTCACTCTTCTACATCTATCCCAAGTACTTGATAGAGAAAAAAAAAGGTTTTCTTGAAATAGAATTGGAAATCTAAGACATCAAATGGTTCAATAACAAAAGGGGATATAGGAATCACCTTGTTGTTCACACCCCTTTTCATGTAAATGGGGACTTCATCACTTCTATGATGACCGCTTTAGTCAACACAACTAATGGTGAACCATTTGGAAATCTCACAGACCTAGTAGCAGGATGATAACTCTGAGCCAATACTCTGATGAACTCTACATCTATAAAAACATTTGGGATAATTAACTTATGATGCAGAGCAAGACTTAATCACAGACAACCTTGACACTTTTCAACAAAGGTTTCTATCCAAGTAATGCATAGGTGCATTTTCACCATTCTAGACAACTTGAAACTTGTTATTGAGACTTAATGACACACCATAATGAGAAAATGGGGATAGAATAGTATGAGACATTAGGGAAAACAATGCTTAAGTTATTTCCAACACATTTGGTAACTTCCAATCATTCTTGATCCAACTGGTCACTTCAAACAATCACTTGGGCATTCTAGTGCTCTTGGCAATGTTGACAACATAGAAAAATGGAACCAAGGATGGAAACAAAATGGAACAAGTAGTATGGACTTGTGCAAACCTATTTCAATACACTTTTAGAGTTTTCAAGTATTTTGCAATCCAAACAAGTGATTAACACAAAGAATCTTGCAGCCTTGTCTTGTTATTTCCTTATGCATCGTAGACAACAACATGAACTAATGAAAGAAAAACTCACCAACTACATCCCATGGTCTTTACAGACCTCATGCAACATATTACAATGTTTTACCATCCAACCAATACCAAACAATACATAGATTTGTTAAACCCTCAAGTGCTTAGGGCTTTATGATTGTTTTTATACAAATGAGAGCACATTGTCTACCATAACTCATGCAAATGAATAAGTGAGTCCTTTTCCTTTAAAGGGTTTTTAGAACATGTAAAAAAAAACTTTTCACCAATTTTTATCACTTTTTGACAGTGGAATAAAAAGTTATTCATTTTTCTTATCTATTGGAAACCCTAGTTCCTAAACAGGGTTGTTAAGAAGATTGACATGGTAGACCAACTAAACAAACTTTTATTTTGGACCGGTAAGAACGGAAAACATCTGAAATTAAATCCTTTTTCCATCCATGTAAGTTTCAGGGCCATACTCAACCATACAATTCTATACAACGTGAATAACAGGTTGTTTCACATAGAAAAATGTAAGTAAAATATGACAAAATGAAGTTTTTTTGCATTCCAATATTTTTCAACCTCTGAATTTGAGTTGGAATTACATATTTATGTATTTTCAACTATATCAACTATCCCAACCACCCATTAACAACTTGGATTACAAAGATGACAACTTTTTACAACCTTTGACAACATTGTTTTGTGCATTTTGACAATATTTTTGTAACTTTTACATCTTTTTCCTAAATTGTACCAAAACACCAAAAATTGGTCCTATATGACATCTAATTGTCTCAAATGACCTCATTTACATCAACCACAACAAAACAAGACAAAAAATCTAAAATTGATCTCATATGCATGAGGGTGCCCCTGCACCATACTCCCGTGGAAGAAAAGAACTCAAGCTTCTCTTGAGTTAGGACCTGCAACAATAAACAATGCCTGAGAATATCATCTACAAACAACCAAGGAGCACTTTCATGAGGCAGATCCTCCCACTAAACTAAAGACTGAAAATAGACTTGATTTCTTGTCCTTTTGAGTTCCTTCATGTCCAAAATGCATCCCAACCCCAAAGGCTAGCTTGGTGGAAGACCTCTGACCCACTCAACATCTGAATCTGCTTGTGAACCTGCTCCATCACCTTGTATAAGATAATTGAGCCACTGCTTCATATTGTTGTGCAATTTTTTGCACACGCGCCCCGTTGTAAGCAGGGACCCTTTTTTTTGCTTTTTTTGGTTTTCTGGCCCTTTCTTTTGGGGTTTTTCCTTACCTTGGGCACGGTGCTTGAATGTTTATTTTAATGCCTAAGTGTTTTCCCAAGGACGTTCATTGAAAATCTTGAGTTCTAATTGAATTTCGGGCTTTTGCCTCGATTCAGGATTTTCCACCTTGGTCGGATTTTCTCGGATCCTGCTTGAACTCTGGTTGGACCTGGCTGTTCGGGAATTTTGGTTCTTCACTGATTTCTGCGTGGACTGGATTTTCCCAGATTCTGCCTTGTCGTCAGCTTCTCGGGCTTCATGACTGTCTTGTCGAGTGCATTAATGGCTTCATACGAGCTTTGAAGGCTAGATCCTACTTGATTTCTGAGATCTTTTGCGCCATTATGTTCACTATTTGCCATCATTTGAGCTAAGAAGTGCTTTCCTGCGATTGATTGACTTCGTTTTGAACCGTTTGGGCTTGCTTTGTTTGATTTGGTGGTGGTTTTTGGTGCATCCTTGCCTGTGTTCACTGTGGACATCCTTGGGCTTCGTGTTTGTTGCTTCTGCGACCAATTTCTGCTTCATAATGGTATGTGCCTGATTGCTCTGCTTTGATTTGATTTATGAATGACACGTTGGTTTTTGTGGGGGGCTTGTAGGATTTGGCTTCCTGTGTGTTTATTTATTTTGTGCTAGGAGGTTGTTCACTGTTGTGTCCTTGTTGTCTCCCGGGCGAGTTTTGAGCTCATGTGTCCATCTGTATTTTGATGCATCTTTCCTGAGAGTAATTCGTAAACCCTAGCGGTGGCTTAACTGTTGAAACAACTAAATTCTGGGCAAGCCTGCGTGCTAATGGCAGGTGAACGGGGTTTAAACCTAGGGAAATGCCATATCAGAAGATTTCATCTTATGATTGACCAAGAATACAAGGAATTCATGAAGAGCCCATCCCTAGCTTGCCCTGGTTTAGTCTTGTTGAAATCCGTAGTTGATTCCGTGTCTGGGTGAAATCGTGTCTTAGTGTCGCAGTTCGGGACTGTCCATCTCTTCCAGATTCCCTTTGCTATAACCGTCCGTCTTTCGTTGAGACGTCATATCGATCACCTAGGGCTTTGCCGAAACATTCTTCATTTGCTCTGTCGTGTCACCGTAACCCTTCGAGTTCGGGGAAACCTCATGCCGATCGCCCTGCATTTCACCGAGGATGCCTTCTCGGTTTGTATTTGGTCGCCCAAACAAAGTCACACTTTCGCCGAAGTCTTCCTGTCGGCAAGATAAACTAAGTCACTGAGATGTCATAGCGACTCCCAAAGGCCTTGCCGATTCCCGTTCTGTCGCTATAACTTTCGCCTTCGGCGAGACCTTTTACCGAGTACCACAGCCTTTGCTGAAGTCTGTCTGTCGAGGAGACATCCATCTTTCACCGAGACCTCTCCGCGAGATTCTGAGCTCCTGTCGATGCCTTCCCTTCGCTGTGACTATCACAGTTCGCCAGGACATTATGGCAACGCCTTCTATTCTTAGTGAGCCTGGACCTTTTCGTCGGGACCTCTGCCGAATTCAAACCGAGCCTTAGTCGGCATAGCACCATCACCTCGCTGAGACCTCCTATCGACAAACTACTAGTCTGGCCGAGGTGTTTGCTTGGGCCCGCTGGTCGGTGAGACATGTAACCTTCGTTGAGACCTTACCCCGACCACCCCTGGCTCATTCTGATTTGAATGCTATGTCCCCTTTTGCTGGGACCTCACATCGAAGCTGCCATGTCTTGGCGAGACCCACTTTTCTGATGACCTTTTGGCGTGACATTCGTCTTTCGCTAAGACTTCTCCGCGAGACTCTAACTTGTGCCAAAGCCCTCACTCCAGATTCTCCTCTGGTTCAGAACTTTGTGCTACCCACAGATGTCCGTCAGGTCTGGATTTCTCTAAAATCCACTGTCTCTCAGATTGCCCGAATCCCCATTTAGCTTGATTTCCGCAGAAATCTGTCCCTCACGGATTTCCCCAAAATTTGGTGAAAACAAAGGAACATGAAATAATTGGGCTTGTTCATAAATTGTGGTGCAATTTCTAATTTATTCATGCTATATTTGGATCTCTCACGTGGTCTACTGATGAAAATGATCGAATCTAAGGATTAAGTAGGTGTTTCTTGGTTACTCCATTGGAATCCGAGCAGATTGGAATTTTTCGAAATTCCTCTCTGGCGTAGATTCCGTGGGTGGCCTTGAAACCCGAAATTTGTTGTAGACATTTTATAGGAATTTTAATAACACCTTGTTTATTTGGGATGCATTCTAATGGTGTTTTGATGGATTGACCTTGCTTTCCTGGGATTCTTACTATGTTTTCATGTTGAATGCAGGCCAAATCAAGCAAGGCTGCAGCTGGTTCCTCGTTGTCTGGTGCAGAGAGGATCAAGTTGGACATTAAGAGCAAGGTCCTTGAGAGTAAGGTCACTTCTGTTTGGTCAAAAGTCACTGATACTAATGTTGGCCTTTGGAACTATGAGGAATTTAAAGCAAGGACGTTAGCTGAGGATCCTCCTTTGGTGACTAGAAGAATGAAAGAGTCAGGTTTGGCCCATGTGGCCAGTTTCCCTTCAACAGTGCAATGCTATGAGTTGGTCCTTGAGTGCGCCAGGCACTATGATCAGGACACACAGAGGATAATTGGTCCTCAAGGGAGAATTATTGCAAATCTCAACCCGATCTCCATCGCCCAGATCTTCAATATGCCAGAACGATCTCATGTAGTTGGATTCACCATTCAGGTTGCTCAGGAGTTTTACGAAGACCAGATTGTGAAGTCACAGCAGCTTATTAACTCCTGGCTAGAGAAGCCTAAGTCCCATTATTCCAAACTGCCCAAACAACTATTCAGAGCCAAATTCAAGAAGGAGTACTATGATGCCATCACCTTTCTTAGCCGGGTGGTTGGATTGAGGAGTGCTGGTACCTTTGAGAATTGGATGTGCCATGCCATTGTAAGGATGGAACAAGAAAACATTGACTACCATTGGGCAGGGGTCATCAGCTAGGTTATTCACAAGCAATTGTCCGAGGTGTTACAGACGAAGACCTTCACAATGACTTCATATTTGGTTTATGCACTTGCTAGGTTCCACCCCTACAGAGGACTGGATACAAGAGGCACCTTTGGACAAGATATTATCTATGAAGTTTTCCCTCAGTTGCATTGGGGAGGTTCAAATTATAGGAGAGGAAATGATACATTCACCATGCATATCACCAGAATGCTTCAGGAAGCAGAGCATGTCAGGATTTCAAATCAAGCCAAAGAGCTCATCAAGAAATATGGAGCTTGGTTTATTCAATTTCCAACCTTCTCCTACATTCAGATTGATGGCTGTCAAAAGGCCCCATACAGACTTCCAAGGTACCCCACTGACCACATTATATTGTTGGAGGTAACAAGGCAGATTTGTGATTTTGGTGCAATTGTCAAGAAGGATAAGCATAAGACTGGATTTGGTGGAGAGTTCCCATTGAGGATTGGCACTGGGGAGGTATGTCCTTCTATCGGTTTTTCCCAAGCCTCAGAGGAAGAATTGAACACTCTTGGCCTGTCTCTCCACTCCCAAAGATCCAGATTTGATATCATAGGGGAGGCCCAAAAAAGAGCCAACAGGGAATATTGCCATAAGGTGAACTTAGAAGACTATTGGGCCAACTGCAGTGATGAGTATGATGTTCGAAAGAAGAAATTCTCTCGACTTCCGGTTGATGCAGTCAGATTGTACAATGTGAGGGCAGTCCCTGATCAGTTGGAGGATGATGGGAACTTGATCCAAGATCATGCCTATGAAGCAGTGAAGGATAGGTCGATCAGTGATGTGGATTGGCTAGAAGAGGAACAAACAGATTTGAAACAACTGATGGATCCAGTTCTCAAGTTTACCAAGATGTGGCTCAAGCACACTTTGTAGGAGTTGGAGAGTAAGGGTGTACAGTGCACTCACAACCTGATGGGAGATTTAGATCCCCATTCTACTTCTGAGGAATCCACCGAGTAGGATCCTAAGGGCAAGGGTAAGTTGGATTCCCCATCCAAGATAAAGACAAAAGGTGTTCAACAAGAAGAGACCCAGGGAACTGTAAAACAAAGGAGGCTGAAAGCCAAGAGAAGGACAAGGATTGAAGGGTGTGAGCATAAGGAGGTTGAGAAGCAAAATCCTGAGGTCGATACTCCTGTGCTAAAGAGGAGAAGAATTGTCAAGTTATCAGAAAAGGCTAGCTCCAAGGTTGGTGGAAAAGTTTCCCCACTTGTGATAGATGTTGAAAGCTCAGAGGAGAAGGCCAAAGTGTATAGAAGGAAGTCTGGGACTCCTTCTCCTAAGGACAGTGTGCCTGGGGCTGACCTACAGCTGGTGTTTTCTCATGAGGAACAACATGATGATGTCCCTCCCGCTCATGAGACCCAAAGTGGACCAGGTGAAACAAAGGAGGTTGATGAGGATCCAGATACTGGAGAGGAAGAATTTCATGAAGGGGAACTCCACAATGCAGAGGCAGAAATTGAAAAGATAATGCAGTCCCCTATGGTTGCACATGCAGACTCTCCGATTAGAACTGAAACAGTTGAATCTCCTCCAAGGAAAGTAGAGGCAGAAATGATTCCATCACCTAAGCAGGAGGAAGAGCTTGTTGAAGAAGAAGAAAGTAAGGCCGATGAAACTCCAGATAAACAAAATTTGAATGAGGAAATAGCAGAAGATTTACAAAATGTGGAGAAACAGGGTGGGGAGCAATTAGATCCTGCTATCCCTGAATGGCTTGATAGGGAAATAAAGAGAAAATAGGTGGTTGTGGAGGATAGTCCACCAAATTGGGATGCACTGCTAGCTAGGATGGGAAAAGATAAAGGTAAAAAGAAGGCTAGGGTGATCTCAAGGATTGAGAGGGATGAGGCACACAACAAGGTTGTTCATGTTGCTACCCCTGTCCCAGATAAAAGTAGAGACGATGTGGCTGGAAGTGATTACAATATACAGACTTTTAATCTTGGTCCTACATCGGTTGAGCAGGACATCGAAGATTATGAGGGCTCCAACGCAGTCATGGTGGACAGATTGAGAAGGGAGGTAAAAACCAAGCAGGAGCTGAAGAGAGAGAATGAGAATCTCAAGAAGTGCTTGGAGGAGTTAATGAGGCCACTACAGTCCATTAATCCCTCTTCCTCTGCCACCAATCCTTTGCCTCAAGAGACTATATTTGAGCTTGAAAGGATGAAGGCTTCCACCCTTGCCACTGTGAATTGGTTGAAAAGAGTACAAATTAAGGGTGATGAAGCTATCAAGGAGATTTTATCAGTCGGTAAGGAGGCTGTCATGACCACTGAATGGTTGAAACAGGTAATGGCACAGGATAAAGACGACACCGACCTCATGCTATAGAAAACTAGGACCCTAATGGAATACACCCAGGACAAGTTGGTGAGCGAAAAAATTCTTCCTTCTTCCAGAGCTGCTGAGCCTTGGGAATGGTTTGAAACATTGCAAATCTGGCAGAAAGTGTTGAGGAAAGTTTACAAACAGAGAAAGCACATTGATGACACCCTAGCTGGTGTCTATGATAGCTCCATTTCTTTTTTTGAAATTATGACAGGATGAAGGAAAATCGCGCCCAAGTATTTGAATTTTGAGCAGTTGAAAGAGTGGTGGCATGATGTCTATGCACCACTTGATGATGGGTCTGTCTCCGAGCACCAACTAGATGATGCAGACACCTACCTCATAGTTATTGATAAGCATGTGACACACAAAGTAGACTGGGATAGGTCGGCCAAACACTCAAGGGAGGAGATTGCGTCAATAGAGAGGCGACTTAGGGTTCTGCCAGTACCACCTATGGCCGACTTGGATGTGGCGTTCTTGAGGCTACACGAAGAGTCAGATCGACGCAAGGACAACAGGGAAGAGAGCTGATGATGGGCGACGACGTGATTTGTGCTTCCCCATTATCTTCCCACGCGACAACTAGGCTGCATCACGGATCCAGGGCCGACCTTGACGGGACACGCACTTATTTCCTGTTTGACCCATTTCGACGACCTTCTTGGCTGGGTGGTTGCGCAGAGTTATTGCTGCGAAACCCTTGCTGGGCCGACGAATTTTCTCTGGAGCTTCTATATATTGGGAATTTGGCCTCTTTGTAAAGGGTTAGAAAAGGTTAGAAGAATTAGATAGCTGGAAATAGTTTGAACTTGTAATTAGAATATAGAAGTAGGGTAAATTAGCAAGTAGTGACCCTCAAGCAAATATTGTAACAGAAAGCTAAGATTGTTGCTACAGTGAACATTTCGAATGCAAATAGCGACATTGTGATTTGGTGCCATATTTGTGTTCTCTTGTTTTGCATGGTTTTAGCCATTCCATCTTTAAAATTGCTTTGAGTTGGTAAATATCTAGATAGATTCGATTTGATAATGTTTTTGATCTGATACTCAAATGTTGTAGCAATCCTTCGGTCCATACTTTTCGCAACCAACTGATTGTTAGTTGCTTTGCAAAGTTAGCCTGGACTTTATATTCCTTGTGCTTAGTTCAATCGTGAATGTTGTTCATTTCAGCTGCAATAGGGTTATTTGAATGCCTATTCATGGTTTGAAAATCTTAAGAGCCTTAGAAGATTGCATTATTTTCTGTAAGGTAGCAGATTTATCTGGATCAAGCAGAAATCAGTTTAGAAGGATTGGTCCATTTTGGGTATTGGTTACTCTCATTGTTAATCTTAGGAGTAATATTAGATTTAGAAATCTCTCTGAAACCCTCACTCTTTTGCTATTTCTTTGATTATTGGGTAAAAGTTAGGATTGAAGTGTCATCAGTTCGTTAAATCTAACAAAATCGATTCAATAGCTTGCTTGTAGTAAGGTCCCATTGTGATTACCAACAATTTCACATTTTTCACTGAGTTGTTTATGCATTGTCAAGACCTGACATGAATACCTTGAGGTTATCTATTGAGGCTTGCTGATAGAGATTTACCTTTTAAGAGAGATAGGATATTGCATCTTGTCTGTGTTGTTGTTGTTGTGCAGAAAACAACGATCAACACATATGATAGCAAAGAGGCTGCTTGCAAAACTCAACAATTTCCTAAAAATCTACATTATCTTTATACACTTCCTGGAGTGTTGCAATACCAACACTCTGAAACCAAAATCCATGCACTAGCAATGTCCTTCCACTCCAAATATCAACCATGTTATGACTATGCCCTTGTCTCTTCTTGTGTCTGAAAATGTAGTTGTGGCGATATTCAACCCACTTGTTGTTCTTGATATTTGACAACAGTATACCCCTCTTGGATGACACTCTACCCATGCCTATTTGCTCTAACTCCTTCCCATCAGTTTCTTGCATGTTATGGGACCTTCAACTGTACATTCACTATCATCTGAAATTTGATGTAGAGTAGTGGTTGACAATCTCAAAACAACCTTAGACAACCACTTTCAATTACCATTGCTAATCAAATTGAGAGTTTTCCTTCATAAACCCTTGTTCTTCCTTATAGCCTTTCAAAAAGGAATTTTTGGACATAACTTCCCAACCAAGACTGATATCCAAGAAAAAAAACTTGATTTAGATACCCATTTGGCTATTATTTAACATATCTCAAAACCAAGTGGGATCACTTTGTATGAAAGACTTCAAATTTTGGTTGTCCTCTTGCTTTGACCAAACTTAATTGGCAACTAGGCATGCTCCAAACGTGTTTAGGGCTTCAAATTGTCTCAACACTTGTTCCAACACCTTCAACATGTCATACATGACCTAAATCATCAATTCCTACATCAAGGATCATCCCTCCAATGACTTACAACAATTTTCCCCAAATCACTAGGTCTTCTTGGTTTGTCTACACACAAATGCAAACAAACTTTCATTAGTAACTCCACCAAAATGAAAAACTATGAAATATCCTCTAAAGGGTTTTTAGATACCCTCAAAATAGAACCTTTCACCAATTTTTATAGATTTTTTACAGTGGAATAAAAAATTATGCATTTTTCTTATCTGCTGGAAACCCTAGTTCGTAAACATGGTTGTTAAGAAGATTGACATGGTAGACCAACTAAATGAACTTTTATTTTGGACTAGTAAGAATGAAAAACATCTAAAATTAAATCCTCTTTCCATCCATGTAATTTTTAGGTATGTACTCAATCCTACAAGTCCGTACAACATGAATAACATGTTTCACATAGAAAAATGCAAGTAAAACATGGCAAAATGAAGTTTTTTTGCATTCCAATATTTTCCAAGCTCTGAATTTGAGTTGGAATTACATATTTATGTATTTTCAACTATATAAACTTTCCTAACCACCCATTAACAACTTGGTTTACAAAGATGACAACTTTTTACAACCTTTGACAACATTGTTTTGTGCATTTTGACAATATTTTTGCAACTTTTACATCTTTTGCCTAAATTGTACCAAAACACCAAAAAATGGTCCTATAAGACATCTAATGGTCTCAAATGACCTTATTTACATCAACCACAACAAAACAAGACAAAAACTCAAAAATTGATCTCATATGCATGAGGGTGCCCTTACACCATACTCTCGGGGAAGAAAAGAACTCAAGCTTCTCTTGAGTTAGGACTTGTAATAGTAAACCATGCTTGGGAATATCATCTACAAATAGCCAAGGAGCACCTTCATGAGGCAGATCCTTCCACTAAACTAAAGATTGAAAATAGACTTGATTTCTTGTCCTTTTGAGTTCCTTCATGTCCAAAATGCATCCCAACCCCAAAGGCTAGCTTGGTGGAAGAACTCTAACCCACTCAACATTTGAACCTACTTGTGAACCTGCTCCATCACTTTGTATAAGATAATTGATCCATTGCTCCATATGATGGCAAAGAGGCTTCTTTCAAAACTCAACAATTTCCTTAAAATATTCATTATCTTTATACACTTCTTAGAGTGTTACAATACCAACACTCTGAAACCAAAATCCATGCACTAGCAATGTCCTTCCACTCCAAATATCAACCATGTTATGACTTTTCCCCTATCTCTTCTTGTGTCTAAAAATTTAGTTGTGGCGATATTCAACCCACTTGTTGTTCCTGACATTTGACAACGGTATACCCCTCTTGGATGACACTCTACCCATGCCTATTTGCTCTAACTCCTTCCCATCAGTTTCTTACATGTTAACCTTGGGACCTTCAACTGTACATTCACTATCATCTAAAATTTGATGTAGAGTATGGGTTGACAATCTCAAAAGAACCTTAGACAACCACTTTCAATTGCCTTTGCTCATCAAATTGAGGGTTTTCCTTCATAAACCCTTGTTCTTCTTTGTAGCCTTTCAAAAAGATATTTTTGGACATAACTTCCCAACCAGGACTAATCTCCAACAAAAAAAACTTGATTCAGGTACCCATTTGGCCATTATTTAACATATCTCAAAACTAGGTGGAGTCACTTTATACAGAAGGCTTCAAATTTTGACTGTCCTCTTGCTTTGACTAGACCTAATTGGAAACTAGGCATGCTCCAAATGTGTTTAGGGTTTCAAATTGTCTCAAAACTTGTTCCAATACCTTCAACATGTCATACATGGCCTAAATTATCAATTCCTATATCAGGGATCATCCCTCCAATGGCTTACAACAATTTCCCCAAATCACTAGGGCTTCTTGGTTTGTCTACACACAAATGCAAGCAAACTTTCATTAGTAACTCCACCAAAATGGAAAAATATGAAATATCCTCTAAAAAAAAATTAGATACCCTCAAAACAGAACCTTCCACCAATTTTTTATAGATTTTTTACAGTGGAATAAAAAATTATGCATTTTTCTTATCTGCTGGAAACCCTAATTCCTAAATAGGGCTATTAAGAAGATTGACATGGTAGACCAACTAAATGAACTTTTATTTTGGAATGGTAAGAATTAAAAACATTTAAAATTAAATCCTCTTCCCAAATATGTAAGTTTCAAGGCCGTACTCAACCGTACAAGGCCGTACAACGTGAATAACAGGCTATTTCACATAAAAAATGCAAGTAAAACATGGCAAAATGAAGTTTTTTTGCATTCCAATATTTTCTGGCCTCTGAATTCGAGTTGGCATTACATATTTATGTATTTTCAACTATATCAACTATCTCAACCACCCATCAACAACTTGGTTTACAAAGATGACAACTTTTTACAGCCTTTGACAACATTGTTTTGTGCATTTTGATAATAGTTTTGCAACTTTTACATCTTTTCCGTAAATTGTACCAAAACACCAAAAAATGGTCCAATATGTCATCTAATGGTCTCAAATGACCTTATTTACATCAACCACAAAAAAACAAGACAAAAACTCAAAAAATGATCTCATATGCATGAGGGTGCCCCTGCACCAACTTGGCCAAATCTAATGCCCATGGATTTGACACTAGAATCTTGCCCTCCCTTTTGTCATAAAAGTACCAGAACAGTTCCCACCCAGAGATAGGGATAAGGGAATCTTTACAACCATAAGCCACATCTTTAAAAAAAATCTTAAATCCTCTCTCAATTGATTCAAGGAGTATATCCATGATAAACTGTTGTAAGGACCTCTTTTTAACCTTAGATTCTTCCTTTTTAGTTTCAGGTTCTTTCTTCTTGGGCGAAATGATGTTTAACTATCTTACTTCTTCTATACTTCTGAAATACAAAATTCCAAACAATCTTGTACTCGTAAAAATTAATTCACAATTTAACTATCTTCTCCTATACTTCTGAAATGCAGAATTCCAAACAATCTTGTACTCGTAAAACTTAATTCACAAGAGTTTTGTGCACTTACCTAGGTTACGATGGTTGCAGAGCTTAACCTCCTCAAACTCCTAGTTCCCCGCACGATAATTTTTGCAAATGAGTGCAAACAGAATGCCAAATTCTTGGTTTAATGGCTTTTGAGCTCAATCATGTCAACATTAATATCAACCTTAAGCCAAATATTTTGCTCGTAGTTTGAGTTTGAACATGCACCATTGATTTTACAAGATCGGATGGTTGATGTGATTTGTGCATTTAATACCACTTTATTGCCACCACTTTTTGTAACTATCGAGGGATAGAGGGGTATAAACCACTATACCACATGCTTCTTTGCATTTCACCATGGGGTAGCGGGATCCTTACCTCTATACCACAAGCTTGACTTGTTTAACCAATAGTACTGCAGTTTACATTAACGGTCACATATGGCTTACCTTCATACTGCATGCTTTGTCACATCCTTCCATGGTATAGCGGTTCATACTGCCCTACCGCATTCCTTTATGATCTTCCTCACGAGATGGAGGGTTATTCCTCACTATACTACACCCTTCATTTTTCCTTCTCGCGGTATGGTGGTTTATGATGTATTTAAATTTTCTCATACTGCCCAACCACGTCCTCATCATAATACTTCCATGGTATGGTAGTAAATATCTTCATGTTGTCTGTTACACACCACCAGTCCGCCAAGGGTTCAGGTTACTGCTGAGGGATTGCAGTAACAATTTGTTAAGGGATTTGGAATTTTTTTAGTTGGACATGTTTTTGCTTAAGTATATATGATGAATTTTTGGATTTGTATAGGTCTTTCAGTGTTAGTTAGACCTAAAAAAATTATATGTTCAGTAAAAAATAAAAAAGGAATATAAGGGTCAAGGCTTCTAGGTCATGGAGCTCAAGGTTAATTGTGATGATGGAACTGGGCAAAATTTTAAGGTTCTAACACACCTCATGATGAACTAGACTATGTTTTTCCTTCATCCTGCTTGTGTTATATTTTTATGATTTCTTCTCTTGTGAATACCTAAGGAAAATTTGTCTGATACCTATAATTGTAAACATCTTCTTGGTTTTTAATTGTAAATTCTTTTTAATCTGTAAACTAAATTCTATTTTAAGTTTGCATTTGCAGTTATTAGTGGATTGGAAAGTCAACAGTTATTAACTTATGAACTCAATAAAGTTTTAGTGATTCAAGTTGTTGATTTATACATTATTGTTTATTTGGACTTCAAGAAATGAAGACAAGGATTGTAAGGCACAAATTAGATGATAGTGATCATAATGTTGAAATTCCAGTGACAGAATATGAATGCGCATGTACTGAAAAAGTGGCCAAGAATAATGAATTTTTTTGAGTCTTGGTTTGAAAAGGCAAGTTGTAAATCCACTAAGTAGTATATTATTTGTTTAATAGAGTTTAATAAAATTTTATAGGAAAGAGTTTTATGTATATAAGACATAATATGATATTTTATGTTTTTTTATAGGCAACAAAAAGAGTGCAAAGAAAATGTGGAGAAAAAAAAAAGGAAATAAAAGATACAGTGTCTCCATCTCGTAGAAGCCGACGCTTTTGTTATTCAAAAAATGCAGTTGGTGAAAATGATAGTTGTGATGATGTGTAGCCTAGTATACCACATGGTGATGTGCAGCCTAATATAGCACATGGTGATGTGCAACCTGATATAACACATGGTGATGTGCAACTTGATATAGCACATGGTCATGTGCAGCCTGATATAGCACATGGTGATGTACAGTTTTTTGACGATCTCTTAGGACTAAGTCTAAGAGAGATTATTGAAAAATATTAGGGCAAAGGAACAATAGGTCTGTAGATGCTTTTTTCAACATTAAATGATGTGTTTAATGATGTGGAATCTATGGAGACTAGTACTAATCTACCTACTCATGCCACACTTGATGTGGCCAAGGAGCATGAAGTTCTGGTTAATGAAAGTCATGAAGAGAGACCGCTTGCATCTGTTGTGCCTCAGAGTGCACCTGTTGCATCTAGAACTTTTGATGGAACTAGTGGATTAGCCAAAAATACTGATACTAAGAATTTAATAGAAGATGTGGATGCTTTTGTTAAAAGACAAAGATTGAGTCAAGATATGTATAGATCTACAGAGAGGAATGCAAAAGAAAGAAAATTAGAAGGCAAGAATCCATTCTTGCTTGAGGTATCGAGAGATGGTGAGCCCATTGGACCAAATGCTGCAAAGGGGGCCATCGAGTTGGGTGTAAGATGCAGAGCCCATTTGGATATTTGCAAATCAAATTTTGCAAAGCAATATCCACAAGTTGTGGAAAATGTTATACAAAAAATGGAAAATGCTTTTGAGACTACTAATGGACAAATCTTTAGAAAATATTACAAGCAAAGGATGAGAATTTTGATGAACAATTATAGATACAGTTGTAGAAAAACAATCATTTTGGGAAAAGAGAGGTTCGACTCCAGTCTATCTCTCAAAGAGTGGGAGGCATTGAGAGAAAGTATGCATTCTGAAGAATATTTGGAAAAGAGTAACAGAGGCAAGAGAGCAAGAGATAATGTGAGGGCTAGATATACATTTGGTCGAGGTTGGTTTGCACATCAAAATGGACAAATTTGCAATAAATGTATGGATTTTTGGTTTAATTTTGTGAACCCCAATCCTAGACCTGCACAACCATAGCAAGCAAACACAATATTAGATCCAAATGCAAGTTAGGACAAAGATTCCCCATGTAATTCATCTACAATGCTCAAAATAGAAAAGAAATGAAGAACAAAATAAGAAAAGCTATTAAATCCTATTTAAGCATGCAAACTCTCAATCCCATGCGAGAATTGGTGCCAATTTGATTTGGAAATTGGCCCTTTCCCAACTCCTTTGCAAGCTTGATGAAGATTGGTCCACTTGATGATGATGAACAATGTGCTTCCTTGATGAAATCTGCAATAACCTAGCTATGATGATGGAAATATGCTATAGAAATGGATGAAATTGCTCTAAATATGAAGATAGTAACTTTGCTCTAAGTTGTGGATCCAAAATCCAAATGAGAGCTTCTTATTTATAGATGAGAATGATGGAGGAATAAGAAAAATGGATGAATGTGGGACTAAAGATAAACCAATGATAAAGCGCCACTTGTCAACATGCTATTGAAGAGAGATGGAACACATTTTGGGCAATGTGCAAAGAGGGGGAAATTTGAAATTCAAAAGATGGCTTTAAAGATGAGATGAAAGATGGAGTTAATATCACTTGGCTCGAGAAAAGGACATGTAAGAGGCATTTAATGCCTTGTTGGATGAACAAGTACTTTTGGGGGGAGATTTCAAATTTGAGGAATATTCCATCCTTTGATGCATTTTTGAATGAAAAAGGAGATTTAATAAACCAATTAAAATGATTTTCATGAGCAAATTGCAAAAGCTAGAGGATTTGAGTGATTAAAATTAAGATTAATCATGATTTGATTAATTCAAAGAGAGATTAGTTGATGTGACAATTTGATTTATATTTTTGGATTGATTTAAATCAAAATGAGAGGAATATGATTTAGACTTAATTAAATATAGTTTGATTTATTTAATTAAAGAGAATGGTGTTAGTCTTAAATCAAATAAAGATAAATTTATTTAATTTAAATGAGATGACTTTAGAGATTAATTAAATAAAATGAATTATTTAATTAAAAGACTAGGGACCATAGGATTAATTAAACAAAATGATTTATTTATTTAATAGGAGATAATGACTCAATCAAATAAAATTGATTTATTTAATTAAGGGATGGAATTTGATGAATTTAATCAAATACAAATTATTCAATTAAATGGTTAGTAAAGGAGATGATTCAGGATGAACTAGTGTTAGTAATCAGAATCAAGTGCACGAGATCAATCAATATATTTTACGTGTCTACAAATTTACATTGTGTTATTTATTTTGATTTTTTATTGAATTGACTATATGTTGAAATTGACATTGTATTTTAGGTGGAAAACAGTAATAAAGAAGCGGGTGCAAAAGATATTGTCAATTATATGACAACACTAGATGCTAGTAAATCTAAGAGTAGGATGAAGTTGAAATCTAGTTCGTCAACAGAGATTTCACAGCCATATGTTCAATGCCTAGTAGGAGCCTCTGTAGATCATGTCAACTCAAATGAACTAGGGTACCAAAAGGTAATGAATTGCATATTCAGTCTCAATCAGCAAGTTACGCAGTTGGTTCAATCTATTAACCCTATAGTTTCTGCATGGAATGAGCATAAATCCATGGATTCAGATGAGGTAAGAGGCTCTATTGATCTCATTTATTCTTGTTTAGCAGTTCTATATACAAATGCCTCTTAATATGTAGATTATTGAAATATGAGTGTAGGAGAATCCAACCCAGTTTCTTTATTGTTGGAGTGATCCAAAAAATGTTCTTTTGGACAAATTTATAGCTTGAATTCTTTACTTGACTATTGAATGCTTTGTATATTTTTTTGCATGATGGTTAAACCACATGCAAAGAAATTTTATCAAAGAAATAGGAAAACAAAAACACCTTCATGGTGTGAACAAATTTGTTGATATTGATAGTGATGAAGTGGACAAGAATGCACAACACAGTTGTCTTAGTTGTCCTGAAGTTGAGGTAATTAATATAATAGTTGTCAGTTATCTGTCCCAATGTTTTGTCATTCTTCATGCTTAAAATGTTTTTTTGGAAAAAAATTTATAGCTTTTGCATTCTTTACTTGACTTATATTATTTTTTTCATGATGATTAAACCACATGATGTAGAGCAATTATATGAAAGAAGGACAAAAAGAAAAAGGCCTTGTCAATATAACTCTCTGCAAAGTTGTACAACTTAATGTATTGATGTAGGCCCTGGAGGCTCAAACCCACTCAGAGTGACAACCTTCCTTCAAGAGGCATCTAACAAGATTAAGATGGCCTATTAGAGAAATTAAAACAATCCACAAAGTTAGACAACAATTAGAAGCATGATTTCTCACTTTCACCCATGTAACCTAGTAATAATGCAATCCTTGTTTTTGGCCCTTAACTCCAATACTTTCCAAAACACTAGACAAGAAAAAGGTGGATTCAGATACCCATTTTAGTCTTATACAACATATCTCTTAACTAAACACAATTCCTTTGAACCAATCCCTTGAAACCACCACTCCTACGCTGGCCTAATTAGGCTGATTAGGCCTAAATTACAAAAAACCCTCCCTTTAAACTCAACACAGACACCTGAAATCTTGGGGAAGCATTTCCTATGCCTTCAAACCACTAAATCCACCAAAAAATTCCAGATTTGACCCCTCTAGCATAGCAAACCATAAAACCCTTGATTTTATGCCAAATCAAGAGGGTTTATTCAAAGTCCCACTTGCACAACCTTCTAGACCATTCCACTGACTCAAAATCTTGTATTTTGACCCCAATATGGTCAAAAGTTGAAGAAATACCCCCACTCTTATTGATTTTGACAAACCCTAGACCCAAGTCACCATTTCTTGCATTTTCCTTAACAAAAATCAACAAAACAATAGGTCCATCTCCTTTATTTCTTTTCCAACACTCTAGTCATGTAACCTACTTTCTACTTAGACTCCCTAGGGCCCATTACACTTGTTACAGTAGATATAGTCAGTGTAAGGGCCCTTAAATCATGATTTTGGTTACAAAACCCTTAAAACAAGGTATCTCAGTCTCTTGCAAGGAAACAAAGATTACTACTACAAAACTCAATTAAATTCCTTCAAACTTGAAGCAAAAGAATTTCAACATAGGACCTTACAAAATATGAATGATTACATAACAAGATTTGGCTGTACGGTTCCGTATAGATCTACAAAATGTGAAAGAACTCAGAAAATGAATGAAAACATAGGGATTTCTTATTGTCAATTCTTCAAAACTTCAAGCCAACATTACAACTGAGGTTCTCATTCATTTTAAAGGTTTCTCCATGCCCAACCAATGAACAACTACTTTACAACCAACTTTTAAACCTCTAATGACCATTGGAGGCCAAATTTACATCTTTTACACATTTTATAACAACACCATTACTCATATTGTAATGTTTGCACTCCTAACACATATGACCCCCTAAAACCACACAAATGGATTGGAAATAGCCTTATTACATCAACAAAACTCAAATCTTGCACATCCATATACAAATTCAGGAATTTTCCTTCAAAGGCTACAAAGACATTTTTGGTGCAAGTTACAATTCTTCACATTTTGACCTCTAAATTCAAAAAATCACCCCAAAACTTACCTAAGGGTCTTGATTGACCTTATTCAAGACAAATAAACATCAGAACAACTTTCAACCTCCCTAGACATTCTATGCTCAATATCTATTGCTCCAATTGTGAGCATAAGGTGGAGGTGCTCCTACACCATACACCCCCCCTAAAAAGAATTCATGCCTCATGAATTGGGGTTGATACCACCATGCCCAAGCTGGAGTAAGACACCTCTTTTCCATAGGAAATTTCCATTGACCCATGCCTTGTGCTCCATGATGCTCTGTTCTTATACTCTGTGTTGCATTCTTGGCTTTGTTTACACTTGTTTGTGCCTCCATCTGTACATTAGGACTTGCCAATGGTCTTTTACCTATTTCCATCTATTTTACTTTACCTGTACCTACAGATAAACAAATGTTAGTATGCCTCAGAACTGATTTCAACTTGATCTCATCTCCACAAGGGTGACTATCTCCAATTCTTTGTCCACACTATTCTTGCACCTCTATCATCAATCCCTTGCCTCTGTCAAACCCTTGAACGCCTGATTTGACAACCTTTGCATATGTACCTTCACCTTTATGGCTCACCAAAGGACATACAATGGTCCCAATCATCACACCTTGTTTACTCTCTAGCAAATCACATTTTTCCCCTATTTTTGTTGTCACATCTGCTACCCTTGCACTTTCAATCTTAGAACAAATAACAACATCAGAATATTTGTGCTCTTTCATAACTTAAACCAATGATGATAGTGGTTATGATGATGAACTCGACGAGCATGCACATGATATTCATAGTGGTAGTCGTGTTGAACTCGAGATAAGTGCTATGAAACCACATGCAAGTAAGTACTATTCAAGTAAGTAATGGTTGTTTTATTATGTAAATAAGGGTAATCATTACCTATTTGATAGAAGCTAGTTAAAATAGTAGTGAAGTGTAATTAGCTAGTATACATAGATTATGGAAATAAGGGAGAACATATAACTTACATATGGAAGCTTAGAGCTTAGTTGTAATAGAGTTTTTTATAAAAGCACTTACAAAAACTAATTTGTTCCAAGATATAAGACATTACATATAGCTATCAAAAACAATATAATGTGTATTTATTTTTTGTTTTTGTAGACATTTATTGATAAACTCCAAGAAGGGGATACAGTTGAGGTGTTGGATCCACATGATGGTGCTGCTGGGGGCATTGGGCGGATTCACTCACTATCTATTATACATGGAGTCAAATTGAAAGGAATAGGAGATGAAAATGTAAGTATTTTACAAGTCTCAAGTAACATACCCCTTCCTCATCTAGAAAAAATAGATGGAGCTATCCATTTGAAAGAGAAAGAAGGGACCTTTCACATGGTGGCCACTAAAATATTTGAAAAAAATCACAGTGTTAGCCGTAAGTGCAGAAGAGAAAAAGAAAGGTTAGTAGCAGTAGAGTGTGGAGAGTGAAGTTGCAGATAGAGAATGTACTGAGCCTGAATAAGTTGAACCTAAACAAAAACCAAAAAATCTAATTTGGGTGTACATTATGTAAGTAGAACATAGAATGTTTTATCTTACCGCACCTATAATGTAAAACCCCTTGATTATGTTTTTCTCTTTTTGTTTGGGTTGTGCTCATTCAAACTAGTGCATTATAGAAGAGGGGATATGTTGTTGTGTAAGTAGACGCAGAGAACAAGGGTGCAAAAAAAGAAGTAAATATAGAGCAGATAAAGAGGTGTAGAGAAGAGGAAAAGTTGTAGAGTGTGTAACATACATGTATGTGCAGTTGCAAATAAGTTGCAACATAGAATTGTCATCAAAATTGTAATATCTTGCATAAGCAAAAAAAAGGCATTGTAACTCAGTTCTCTCAGTCATAGCACTAAAACACATTTTGTAATAATACACTTTTCAAAGCAAAGACACATTTATGTCTTGTATCTGTTGTAAGAACATTTTTTCTCAATAAAATTTTAGTATTTTTCCTTCTTAATAGCCATTTCATTATGTGCAAATGAATGATTGATTATGTTTTTCTGTGTTTTTATATGTTTAAACCTCAATTAAAGCATTGTCTCATTTCCAACACTTATAGGCAAAAATCAGTGAACAAAAATAATTAAATAAACTACCAATTGACTAAATATACTACCAACTGACAAAAATCAATGAATAAATATGATTAAATATAATGATTATGCAATTAATAAACAATGTATCAATATACCTACCAGTTGATAGAAATTAGTGAACAAAAAAAATTAAATAAACTACCAAATTGATCAAAATGACTAAATACACTACCAATGGACAAAAATCAGTGAATAAAAATGACTAAATAAGTGACCAGCTAACATCAATCAATAACTAAATTAACGACAAAATATACCAGTGAATAAAAACATGACTAAATAAGTGACCAGTTTAAAACAATCAATGACTAAATTACACACTGCCAAATCAATCAAATTAATGAATACATCAATGACCAAATCGATCAATCAGATGACTAAATTAATGAGCAAGTTGATCACTCAAACGACTAAATCAATGACCAAATCGATCAATCGAGCAACTAAATTAATAACCAAATCAATCAACCGAATGACTAAAAATGGTTTAGTCATCAATTTGGTCATGTTATAAATGAACAACAATAAACTACTACTAGTTACACGACCATGTTCAATCATCTATAAGCAATTTTTAGTAGTTTTTTCAGTCACATATTATTGTTTTTGTACTAGTGGATGAGCCTCTTGGGGTTGTTAATATGAATGTGTAGGCATCCAAGAAGACAGAGTAGGGTGGGGTGGGTGGTATACATTTTGAGAAGGTTGAGAACCCACAAAAGCAGGATTTAGTGGAATGGAATGGGAGGCATAACCAGCTTGATATGGTTGATTGGGAGGAATAAAGACAACACTATCATGGTATGGGGGAGTGTACATATGGTTTCCATTAAAATATATTATTTTATGCATGGAAAACACTTTGAAGTTTTGAAAGGAAAACAAAGGAATGCCCAACCAGAGATTTTGGGTACTTACCAAAGAGTCACCCAAAGATGTATCTTATAGAGTCGCTAGGTGCTTGTAGAACTGCCTCCAAAGGCTGATATGTTGAAGAACACCAACTCCTCAACATAATAAAGTTGAACTAGGTTGCTTGAACCAACATATTTTGAATGGAGTTTCCATGGTATTTGAAGATTTTCCTCCAAAGGGAAGATGAATTGAAGAAAACACCAAATTCTTCAATGGAGAGAAGCTTGTCCCACTGAGCGTGCCAAAAATAGTTGTCGTATAAAACTACACCCTACTGAACAAGAGTTTAGTGTTCTAATGACACAATGTAAATGACCTCAAGGTGTGGGACCTTGCAAAATGAGGTCAAGTATATGGAGAAGATCAACCTCCTTTTCTAAACTAAGTGTAGATGTGTTGGTCTAAACTAGCACACGAAAGCCCTAATGTTGACCTACTCTAACAAATCACAAAGGAAAAGGGATAGAAGGAGAACATGAAATGTGAAAGAAGGTGATGCACCAAATTTAGAGTGTGTTCCTTCCTACTTCAGAACAACATAATATGTCAAAGAAACAACTAAAA
This sequence comes from Sequoia sempervirens, assembly GCA_007258455.2. Classification (NCBI taxonomy): domain Eukaryota; kingdom Viridiplantae; phylum Streptophyta; class Pinopsida; order Cupressales; family Cupressaceae; genus Sequoia; species Sequoia sempervirens. The sequence goes on along the minus strand of VDFB02000002.1, from coordinate 87,799,013 downwards.
CACCCACTTAGATATGAAGGTAAATGAATTTTACTCAAACATGCAAGAGGTAATGGTGATAATAGTTGAATTTTATTGACATAAAGCTTGAAGTAACCTTTACAATGGAAAAGTGCAAGAGTTGTAGGTTTACAAAAGAAAAATCCCATAGGGGCCAGAGGAAGAATAATAATAATGATACAGTATTTGCCTTTATGGTTCAAGCATAACCAAAATTTGAAATCAAAACCCTAACCCTAAACTAAATAGGGTTACAAAAAGATGAATTTCGATTAGGTCTAGAAAATAACTGAATTACTCCTATTATAGAGCAACATAACTAGCCATAAAGGCTCTGTCAACTTGAACAAGCCCCAAAATGATGACTCACAAGAATGTAGGGATGGGTACCCATGAAATTTGTAAAAAAATATCATACCGACATACGCTAATAAGATAATATAGAGTCTATAGCACATCAAGGAGTAATGGAAATTACCAACAATCAAAAGCAGCATTGAAAAGGTGTCAAAAATAGGCCATAGTCGATCAAATTTGATTTGGTAGTTGAGAATGTCGCTGAGACATTACTTTTGCAAGTTTTCCACGAACAAGAGTGATTGACCGTTTAAGTTTGAATATTGGTCATTGGATTGGAGATGGACGACTGAGATCAGATTTCCAATGGAAGTTTAAAACATGGTCGTTGATCACAAAAGAATCAAGATCAATGGCTATCGTGAAACCTTAAGCAACAATTCACGATGCACTCGATGCATGTGATGCAATGAAACTCTTCCACCTATTTTCTAGGACACATGTCACATAATTGCTCCATCATGCATTGAACCTAAACCCACCATAGCACCACCATCACACATCACAAGAAGCACCATGCTATTGAGATGTCGAAGGGACAACAAAAAAGGTCCCACTGATATACCTAATCGCTCATCGCGAAAAGGCTCTCAACCATTATGTTTATAATCACGATGCAAAGAACCCTCATGATGATCATCAGATGATTTCCCATTGAATTTGAACCTTGATGCTCTCATCATGGTACAAAATACCATCACAGAAAGCACCTCAAACTTATAAGATAAAATCATGATGCAATGATTGCTTTCAATAGCCATTGGATCATGTTTTTACATCTAGACCATTGCATGTCCATCATACCACAATAGATCATTGCGAAAAGCACCTGCGTGACATCATTCACAACAGCAATGTGAATGATGCTTGCGATAACCGTTAGATCTTTGTGCACTAAATTTGATCCATTGGGACCATACAAAGCAAACCAAAACCTTGGGCCCACCAAGACACCTGTCACCTACCCATTGTTCTGCTAGGTGCACAATTTTCCATTGGAATGTCAAAGGGAACACAAAACAACTCCCTCCAACATTGTATTGTCTCCTTGATGAAGAGATCCTACTGCCCATCGTGTATCTCACAAAGGTCTTCAACTCTTTGGAACATAACTGTGATGCACTAGAGGCAAGTGATGACCACTCGATCAACATATTTAAATATTGGCCCTTAGTCACTTGATCATCGCTCATCGCACAAAGGACCTTGCTACTCAAAAACACAAATGCAATGTGAAGGAGCATTACAATATGATGACACCTGGTAGAGAATATTATGCCCCTTGATACCTTTTCTCCTTCCTTCACATCACTCATCACACAAAGGGTTTCATTACTTTGGATCAATACTGAGATGAATAAAACACCCATGATGACCGTTAGATGCTTCAACTCTCATCGCTTGTCGTTGATCCTTGACCATTGCACATCACAAGAAGCTCAATACTTTTCATTTCACAATGATGACGTGAAATGATGGCACAATATCTGTCTAAACTACATCACTTAATCTGAGTCGCTCATCACGCATCACACACTTGACTTGATCCTTTCAACATGAACAACGATGCAAAGAGTAGCAGCGATGAACATTTCACCAATCAAACCAGTAGCACAAGGAAAGAGGGTCGATCACTAAATGATTTTTAAAGACATAAGTTATAACTTATGTGATTTGTGACAACCGATTACCAGTCAACACAAAAACATAAACTCTGCTCATTCGCCATGACTTCAAACATTAGGGTTTAATTGTAAACCCTAAGTCAGAACGAGAACATAAATAAAGCATTCCTGAGCATATTTGACCTCTTTTGATCAAGCAAACCAGACCAATCTACTCCTCTCAAAAAACCCATGTCAAAACTACAGTCAAACTCACCTGCAAACCTCTAAATGTTTCTTCTACAACTATAGCAACATTGCATGACAACCTTGCAACCTTTGTAGAAGCTTTGCAACAAATGAAAAACATGGATTTCAACAAGATGCACAAATTGGAACTCTTTGATCGGATATAAATGATGTGCATCCAAGGATGGCATAAAATATGTCAATAGGTTCATACACCTGCTTGCAATTAGCTATTAAAATGGTCCCAGTATGCTAGAAAAGAATCATTGATCCTGAAAACCTACGCTTCAGGAAACAACCTTATGAGAAGTTTAGTGGAAGGGGGAAAAATTGCACTCTACTGGACTACCTCCAGGGTTTTAAAATTTAGCTCTCTTTGTTATTGGTTGGGGGAGGAAAGAGAAAGAAGGAAAAGGACATAAGAAAAACTAATCTAAGGTGATACGTCAAAGCTTTTACAACATTTCAAGTTCCATTGAAATAACAAGAAGCATAAAACTCCTAAGAAATGAGCACAAAGTTTTGTAGACTCTTCATTGTTGAAAAGAGAACAAAATGATTAAGGCATTATAGGCACAGAGAATAACATTCAGATCTTTTTATTAAAAGCACCCATTGAGGCTCACTAGAGTGTGATACACCTTGATTATTCTACGAAAACCTTTAATCCCTTGCAAATATTGCTCACCAACAAGCATAATATGATAGTTATCCATAAATCATTGCATAAAATGAAAGAGTACAAGACATGGTTAAATAATTTGTAATCTTATGCTAGAAATCATAAAATATAAAACTCATAACAATCAATCATCAATATCATATCCATTCCTAAATGACACGGAGCATTTAAGCCAACATTAATAGAAATAAAACACACAGTAAAGGTGAACTAGGCACAATTTGATAAGTTTTGCTTTCTGTTGATTGATTTAAAAGACACAAAATACTAAGGTTTGAGGAATAATTTTCCTTTCAACTGATATTCTCTAAGTACTCTTTTTTACAAAGATGGTGAACCCTCCTTTCACAAAGCATTTGTAGGTTTATATAGAGAAAAATCCTCAAGCACAGAACACAACTAAAAATATTCCCTCAACTCGTTGCCTGTGGATCATCATCATGGTGATCATTGCAATATTTTCTCTAACAAACATCGTGCTCTTGATCATGTTGACGCCAAATTTGATGAGGTAACAGTGCCTTATGGGAAACTCAGTTCAAGGGGGACCCTTTGCGCCGAACTGAGTGACCTCTGGGTTTTAAAGAAGCCGACTTCTTCTATAATGGGTTTTTGGAAAGGGAAAAGGAAGCAGATATAATAAAGCAAATCTAAATCTAAGGTGATGCGTCGAAGCTTTCTGATAGGCACGATAAATCATAGACTTAAGGGCCTGAATGTTATTGCTATGTTTCAAAACATCGAAAACTTAAAGCTATAGCATAAACAATTCATTTAATCGACATAAAAGTATCGCATACATTCTTATTGCTAAGAAGAGTCATTAAGACATGGTTTAGGTAAGCAAGTTTGTATTCAATGCATAGAAGTCCCTTCAAATGAAATGCTTAAGACAATAAGAAGCACAGTTTACAGTTTAAACAAAACATGAAAACAGAAAGGCCGAACAATAGGCACAGTCTGAAAGTTTCTTGTGAATAAACATGCAAAAGAGGCCTGGTGTCTCTTGCTAAAAACCAATATTCTTTCTAAAATCTTGAACCCCTTCTCTCCTTGACAGAGAGAGTATATATAGCTAGAGAGAAAAATTTCCACCGCTTTGGAAGCTGTAACAGAAAAGATTCCCAATCTTCTGCAATGATGCCCGAATCAGAACATTCCCAATGCCGTTATAACAACAACCAGTTAGAACCCAGCATCCAGTTGATTGGTCGCAGGCGTGCCCTTTGTAATGATGGTAGCGGTTCGAACCAAGCTTTGAGGCGACAAGTGTCGTCTACCGCCTCAGAGAACTATGACGACCAGTGCCCGATAACACAATCCCGCTTTGCCAGCCCATAGCCTGCTTCGATGATCAGTGAAAGGCATGTGGCAGCACATCGCGGCCAGAATGAGAACTCCTCCTTTAGCCGCCGAAAGATTGCGAAGAAGCGACACGTGTTTGAAAGGTCAAATGCTATGCTGAGGTGGGGAAAAAGTTGTGTGAGCTAGATCCGAAAGACGCTTGGCAGCGTTTCGGAACTCGTTGTGTTTTACCTGCTTGCTGTATTGAAAAGGTTGTGAAATGCTACCATGTGGCTGAAGGTAGGGCCCGCCATGAAATAAAGAAGGCCAGCAGAAACATTTCACAGCCGGCAGCTGCATATTTTATCCCCGCAAGGAAAGCTTGCGATACGCCGCCACGTATCGAGATGTGGGCCCTTCGATGAAACTTAGGAGTGTTGGCCCGTTGTGGAAGGCATAGCGACCCGAAGAGGATATAAAGCAACAAAATAAAAATCCCCGTGGGTGAGACACGTGGATGCCCAACGCAGCATTTCAGGAGCCGAAAGGGAAGCCACTAGCCCAAGTTGCGAAGTGAGAAATGCGTAAAGGGGAAGATCAAAATCTGCCGGGAAGCTGAGCAAACTTGGAGACGCACAGGCCGACACACGAATATCAACAAAAGGAACCCGAAGGGAGCTATTGAATCTTTATTTTAATAGCTTTTGGCGACTACCAGGGGCGTTTCGATTAAGGAACGGAGAACCCAAAAACTCTCTGGTTTTGTAGACCAGAGCCTTCACCCATAGGGCAAACGGAATCATTAGAGTTTGGAAAGTACAGCCTGCAAAGGCGACCATTCACTTTCGGATGGCTTTGTCATGCTGCGCAAATTCTCTTGTGCCCCGCGGAGGTCAATAGTTTCCTTGTGAGGCAGCACCTCTGGCAGGCCAGCGCCTTCTTGGATATGGAAAAGTAACTGGGAGAGTGGATGAATGACCGCTTCGATGTCTGCTGCCGTTGGGGGGCTGCCGAATTCCTTGAATGCCTCCGGATCGTTCTCTTTCTATTGAATAACCTTTGTAATTTGTGCAGCCGTGGCAGTAGTGCCATCCTCAAGGAACGGAGACGGCAATCCCAATTTTCCCAAGTCAGAGAAACTTCCCCGAATACCGTCTAGCGCTTTGTTTAGAAAAGCCGCCGCTGCCTTAGTACGCTGGAAAGCAGAGTGGCAATGAATAAATTTATTTTCCGTTTGAGCAGCGGTGTCCAGATCTTTAATACCCGCCCCGGCAAGGATCTCGTCCGAGACAAAGTATAGCTTATTTAGCAAGTCCCTTGCCTCAGGAACCTTTTCCAGGATGAAACGAGGGAAATGCTCCATTGCGTCGTGGGCTTCCTGATTGAGTCTTAATGCCTTGTCGATGAACCGGAGGATAGGCTGCAGATTTAGGCAGAAGGTTTTGATTTTCTCCCAGTGAGAAATGTACAATTGCCTGATCAGTGGAATGATATCAAGCTGGGCAAGGGCAGGTAACACAGAGGTTTTTAGCGAAGAAATTTCTGCTTCCCTTGAAATCAGGGCCTCAGCCAATTCAGCTTTCTTCTTTTTCTTGGCCGCCAACTGCTCTGCATAGCTGTTCATTTCTTTATTCCAAGTTTGTTCAGCTCAGGAGTGGTTAGCCGATTGCTCTTCTAACGAATCTTTTCTCTCTCGGAGCTCACCTTCTAGTTTAGTCTTTGTCTCCCGGAGCTCCTCTTTCAGTTTAGCCTTCAGACCTTTGAATTCAGCCTCTTTCTCTTGCACCTTTTGCTGATACTGTTCTTGTAGGCGCTCCATCTCCTCACCTTTCTATGCCATCTTTTGACTGTACTCGAGGCGGAAACGTTCAAGCTCCCCTTCCATCGACCGTAGGCTCTGTTGTGATGCTTGGTTTTGGTCTTGCAATTCTTTTAATAAGACTGGGTCGGCTGCTTGGGTCTTCGCAACTTCGCTCTGAAACCTGTTTCTCTCATTTTCTGCTGTTAGTGCCCTTTCTGTCATTCAGGCGATATCTGCCTCTAAGGATTTTTCCTTTGCCTCTAGAAAGCTCACCCTTTCCTTGGCTGCCTTGAGCTGTTCATCCTTCTTCTTTAACTGGCGACCGGTTTTGAGGAAGTCGGAAGTTACCACCCGTTGTGTCTCCTCCATGATTTCGACTTTATCTTGTGGCCGGGCTACCTTCATGTCAAGTCTGACAGCATAAATCTCATAGTCCTCGGGTTTCATTTCTCCCTGGGGCTTGTTTATCCTCGGGTACATAGTTGCAAATTTTAATTCTTGGCGGGCCTCGTCATACGAAGTCTGTACTCTCTGCTCGGCGGGGGCATTGTCATCCTTTGCCCTTCGTCGCCTCATTCTATTTGCGCGCTCTTCCTTTCCACAATCTATCTGTGCTATGAACTCAGCTGGTGATGAAACCAGCCCACCTGCGAAAGGAACACCAGAAGGCAGGGCGTAGGGATAGGTAACCTTCATAGGCGCACGCATTTGTTTCTTCTAGAGGGTGACGGTTTGCGGGGAAAAGTGTGGCACATTCCACAGCCTGGCCTGAGGATTCTCAGCAGGGCTAGACATTTGCAGCGGCTGCATTGGAGGTTCAGTTGTAAGGCCCATTGGCCGAGGGAACGGAGTTGCTGCCTATGTATCGGCCTGTTGCGATGGGAAGGGATATGTAAGCATATCAGAAAAAGAGTGGGGGCCAATAGGAGGAACATTTTCGGAAAGAGAGGTGAGGAAGGTCTGAGCGGCAGCAGCAGGCGTAAGCATGCTTGGAGGAGTAATTATAAATGGTTGGGTTTGTGAATATTGGGCAAATCCAACAGAATAAGCCGGACCAGAAACAGAGGGTGGAGGGTTCGGACTAATGACAGGAGTTGCTGATTGAGTAGTGACGGACGTGAAAGAATGAGATGTAAGAGAGGAAGGAGAAAAATGTACCTGCTGACTGGTCGGCGGTGGCTTCGGGATCGTTCGGGACTCGCCCGCAACCTCTGGCATTTGACTAGCAGCGGGTGTTTCTCCTTCGGCAGGTTCATGTGAAATTGTCCCGATAACACCTTCCGTGCGTTGCCTTTTCGCGGGCGGACACTCACTAACCTCAGCAGTCGGATCCTTCTGCTGGGTCATTAGCCTGACCGGTTTAGCGGCCCATGTGCGTGTAAGCGAGCCCCTTGATATGTTAAAGCGCACATTAGTGCCCGCATAGGCGGCATGCTCGGAGACATCACCTCCCTGCGCTGATACTGCCGTTTCTTCCTCCTGCTCTTCGGAGCCCTCTGCTTCGCTTCTGTTAGTACTAGAGATCGGGCTGGGATGTCCTTCATCCCACCATCTTTCAAATTCCTGGTCGCCTTTCAATTGATTATAAGGAGCGTTCAACTACCCTATTTCCTGGCGGTATCTCCAGAAAGCTTTTATTTTTTCATCGCTCCATTCCTCGTCCACCTTCAACACATTATACATGTTGCGCTCCATCGGAAGGTTTTCCTTGGCCACGGCCACTGGAAAGTAGAACTTATGCCATGGGCCCCTAGTATCCGGCATAGGGATTTGTGCTAATTCAACAAAAATTTCATCTTTATCAGTCCGGCAATTACGCCGCTTCTCCCAGTATGGTCGGGGAACATGTGTAACATTCATGTGTGGCTCGGGTAGATCATTGAAAGGGTTGTAATCCCACTTATCGTTTACTAGTACCAACCCTAATTGCGCTAGTTTGTGCTCTAGCAACTCGTGCGATTGCTTTTTAACAAGCGTTATTGATTTGAAACTCTTCGGACAAGTGAAGAATCCCTTCTTCTTGACACTTTCGCAGCTACAGAACATGAAATCAACGATGCACACCTGCCGAAAAACCTCCAGCGTGAGCACTCTATCGGTGACGCAGGCCGGGAGCAGGAAAGGCTTACCAATAAAGCCCCGCATTTGAAGGATTGTGAAATCCTTGCCCAAGAACCAGTCACAAGCGGGGGTGTAGCTTTGCAGAAATCTAGTATGCTCAGTGTTAAGCCGGACAATATCACCCTCTCCGTTCAAATCATTCAGGACCGGGACTCTGAAATAGTCCGCGAAGGCATAATAGTCATATGTTGCAGAAAAGTAGGGTGTCCATGTAGACACCGGCTTTCTTTTGTTCTACTCGTCAAAAATTGATAGAGGGACAAATCAGGCGAAGAAATCCGGATTCTGGTGCAGGAACATGTGGACCAGGTAGGAAAGAAATCAAAATTTCTTCTCTGCCTGATAATTCTCTATTTGCTGTATCATTTCTTCAACCATGAACTGAGCAAAATCATACCAGAAATGTTCACGCTGTTTGCGAAATTGCATCGCAGGGCCTAGCTGAAAAGCCTCAATCTTTTCATCGGAGTCTTGGCCGCAAACAATTGCCAGCATGGAGATGGGGTCCTGGAGGTCATCGCGGAATGAGCCACGCGATAATGGGATACTTGGTGCTTTAGCGGAGGCAACACCCTTCTTATTAGTTTCTTCTAGCAAGAACTCGGAGCTGGTTCTCATCTTTTTCCATATTTTTTCCCCTTTGCTTGGGCGGAAATGCTCGATATTCTCCTTTCTCCTTTTGGGATTAGGGATACATAACATATGCCAGATGGCCTCTGGGCTGATCTGAACCCTTAAATTTTGACCTTCAATGCAGTGGGTATCTAGGTTATAGTGTTGAACAGCTGCGTCAACCACCTCCGGGCAATAGTGCACCAGTGGGACCATGTATTGTGGAAGACCGCTAAGCCAAACTCTGTTTGCCGTGGCTTGGTCTGCCTTTGACGCTGATAACCTTGCACAAGCCGCCTCTCTGAGAGATTTAGGGTTCTTGGCAAGTTTTGGGTAGTAGATATTAGCCCACTTTTCCATAACCTTTTTTAGGTTATTCCACTCTTTCGGTCTCTCTAGCTCCTCTGTGTTTGCTCTTCTTGTTTTCGCGGGTATACCTAGAGTTGCATATGCTACATCGTCATACACGTATACCTCGTCCGAGGAACGAATAGCCAAAAACAGGTCCTGGCTGATCTCCTCTTGCATCAGTTGAGCTAAAGATTCTGACATCTTTCTTTCGCTGCAGAACTTGTAAGCTTCTTGGCTTGTGAATACACTGTGCTGGATATACAGACAGAAAACACTTTGCACCTTCCTTATCTTTTTTGAAAAGACTTAAAAATACCAAGCGTTTTCATGCAATAATAGCAACTTCCCCAAGGTGGTAGGCGAAAGCAGGCCTTTTGCATTTAATTCGGCATGTACCGTTAACCTGACAACTTCGTGCAAGACGAACTGATCGCTACTCCAAGGCGGCCGAATTTCATCATTGCTTTCAAAAGCTCGTGTGATATGCCCTGATCTCCTTGGAAAATGAGCTTGCAACTGGCTTTCTCACCTTGCGTTAGCATGTACCGGCATTTAATATCTGGCCGGAATGATTACGCCAAGTAAACGATCACGGCCTGAAAAGATACAAGGATCGCCTTGGGTTTCGGGATGCGTTTGAGATATGACACAATTGTATACGGCCATACGTCCCTTCACCAACAAGTGCCACATTTTTAATGCTTACTTAATTAATTTCATTTAATTAAGCACGTCTAGAGCCATGCTATCGTGCATGTATCAGCCGAAAATGTGAGCATATGCAGACTCGGCCTTTGAGATTGCAGCCAATATACATCACGTTTCTTACAGGCGGATTGGCATATGTCTTGTCAATTTTTCTATAAATAGCCCAGTAGAAAGCAAGCAAACATACTTAACTTTTAGGAGTGATAGGTCAATAGCAGATTGCTTTGCAAGTCTTTTCATAGGTTAGGTGGTGAGCCGTCTCGGCGTTATTTCAACATTCTTAGGGATAGTGTCAGGGGAAATGGATACCCCAATTCATCTCACCTCATTCAAATCACAGACGGCGTTTGTAGGTGAGATCTCCACCAGAAGGCTCAAAAGAATGACGAAGAACAAGCACTCTCTTGTTCTGGTAGCAATGAAGTGGGTCCTAGGCAAGGACTGCGTGGAATATGAAGACAATTATAGGGTGAACACCGATGTGTGTTCGCACTTTGTAGCGTCTATGTTGGACATTTGCATCCCCCGACCTCTTATCTTGAAGCTGGTCAAAGATATCTTCCCGAAGAAGTACCTGAACGGGCTCGGCGAGGTTGTTACACACGCCGCGTATGGAATAGGTCTGCCATCAGCCAGCGACCTACGTCGCTTTATTAAAGATGAAGCTGTTGTGGCTTGGCTACCATTTATTAGCGAATTCTGCCTGCAGACTCATGGCCAACACCAGCAAAGGGTTACCCAAGCCCTACACTTCCTGTTCAGGAGCTACAACGTGATACCCTTCTACAACGTAGAATGGTATATCGACTTCAGGAACCTGGTGTATCCACCATCGTCGACGGCTGCGTTGAATGATGTTGCTAGTGCCGTCGAGGAGCCTGTTGACGAGGAAGAAGCGGGCGCCGCCTTAAATGCGTCGGTTGCTGCCAGCCATTCCTGTGGATAGATGACTCCCTTGCCTTGCTGCCTGTTGATGTAACCCACCTGCTACAGATAAGCCTGATAAAAGGCCGTTGTATATATAGCGTGTCCTAATACTTGTATATTTTGAAAAATCGGCATTCATGCCATTTTGTAACCCAGGGACATATATATAAATATATACGTCTCTTTTTAAGCGAAAACAATGCTCCTGTTTGCTTCTGTGTGCAATTTTCTGGGTTTGCAAATCTTATGTTTTTTCTCCGTTTACGAGCATACTTTTGTGTTTGAGAAACTCTGGTGTTTTACCCACTAATGATGATGAGCGAATATGTAGCAAGTCAATTGATTTTAGCAAAAGGATAGGCAAAAAATAGGAAAGGAAATAAAAAATGTTATTTACAACTGTACAGGGTAGAGCATTTTGCTTAATGGAATAACTTCAGATGAATCCCATTGACGGGGATTCCTAACGGCTCCTGTTCCATATTTTCCAACTCAAAAGCGTTGTGTTGCATGCACCGAATGATTTTGAAAGGTCCCTCCCACAGGCTGTCAAACTTACTGTGTTGACCTAGCTTTGCAGCCCTGCTGTCATATTTCAGCACTAAGTCTCCACTTTTTAGGCCTTGGTCGGAAGCCCTTTTGTCGAACCACCGTTTGACTACCTGTTGACGGCCTGTCATTGCTTTTAGGGAATTTTCCCTTTTTTCTTGTACTTCTAATAGTTCGGCAAGCTGAACCTCCATGGCATCATTTTGTTCTATCTCAAGAGATTTCAACAACTGTATCGCCGGGATCTCCATAGAGATAGGTAACAACGCCTCCTTCCCATATACTAGCTCATAGGGCGAAGTCTTGAGGACTTGTTTAGGAGTTATGCGGTTGGCCCAAAGTGTTTTTCAGAGATTTTTATGCCATTCCCTCTGGTGTTTTGAGCCAACATTTTTGAGGAGTCGGACCAAACTTTTGTTTGTCGACTCGGCTAGGCCATTTCCTTGTGGATAATAGTTTGATGATGTTTTAAGGAATATGCCATTTTTTAATACAAAGTGACATACCTTTGTGCCTACAAATGCTCTAGCATTGTCCGAAATGATTGTTTTCGGAGGGCCGAACCTTGTCACCAGAGCTTCAAGGAAGTCTACAATCTCTGCTTTCGTCGCCTCCTTAAGGGGAACAGCTTCCGCCCACCTTGTGAAGTAGTCCTTAGCTGTTAAAATTCATTTATGTCCAGAGCTAGAAACCGGGTTGATCATTCCGATAAAGTCCAGGCCCCATTGCGCAAATGGTTCATCCGCCACGATGGGTTTGAGGGGCATTGCTGAATTCTTCCTTCTGTCGGAGAAGAACAGACATTTTTTACAAGTCTTTACCAGAGAGTAGGAATCATTGAAAAGTGTAGGCCAGTAATATCTAGCCCGAAGGACCTTGATGGCGGTAGTTTTAGCGGAGAAATTTCCACCTTCGTTGCTATTGTGAAATGCGTCGAGGATCCTCTGTGCCTCCCTTGAAGTAACGCATCGTAGGAGCACACCATTAAAATTCCTCTTGAAAAGAACTCCTTCTATTAGCATGTATCTGCAATTCTGAAGGCGGTAATATCTTATTTTTTGGGATGAGAGGCCTGGCGGATACTTTCCGGTTCGCATGAAGTTCGTTCTATCTTTCAGCCAATCATCCTCCGATCCCGATCCATTTATCAGGACAAGCTCTGGCTGTTCCTCTTTAGCAGGCATCTCCTCGTCCTGTGCCATATATTCACACAGTCCTCTGCTTTTAATAGTCCTGGTAGGCCTGACCTCGATGTCATACTCCAGGATCTTGGTGATTCAATTAGCCCTTTTTTCTGTGATCTCTCCCTCCATGATGTATTCCCGCACACTAGAATGTGTGACATATACCAGAACTTTGTTACAGGAAATTAGATGGCGGAACTTTTTAAGTCCCTTTACTATTGCGAAAGCCTGTCTTTCAACGAAGTTATAATTCGCCTCATATTCCTTTAAGGTTCGGGAATAGAACGCAACTGGATGCTCTCCCTTTCCTTCTCTATCCTTTTGAGTCAGAACAGTAGCGATACTGGACTTACTACTGAAGGCATACATTATAAAATCTTTGTGTTGATCTTGATTAATTAACACCGAGGCTGAGGAGATCGCTTCCTTGACCTTTTCAAATGCCTCCCGAGCCTCCGTTGTCCACTTGAAAATTCGATCCTTTTTCAGCATTAGGGTGATCGGCCTAATTATTCTCGCAAAATCGAAAATAAATTTACTGACGAAATTTACTTTGCCCAGAAAAGACTGGACACCTTTCTTATTTACCGGGAGAGGAAGCTCCTTTATAGCCCTTACTCGTTCGGGGTCAATCGAAATACCTTCCTTCGACACAACATGTCCTAACAGCTTACCCTGAGGTACCCCGAATACACATTTCCTTGGATTTAAGGAAATCCCGAACTCCTGGCACTTTTGAAACACCAACTCCAAATGATCGAAATGATCATCTTTAGATTTGGAGAACACAGTAAGGTCATCCAAATAGATCAGGATAAACTTATTGATCAGTTCGCTAAATGCGACGTCCATCACTCTCTGGAAAGTTGCCCCTGCATTGGATAAACCAAAAGGCATTTTAGCATATGCAAATGTTCCCCACTTAGTGGTGAATGTAGTCTTGTGTCGATCTTCTTCTTTTACTCGAATCTGGTTATAGCCAGAGAAGCCATCCAGCAGAGAGAACATTTTCGATCCTGCGATAGTTTGGAGGATTGATTCCATAGAAGGCAACAGATAGTGGTCTTTCAGAGATGCTCTGTTCAGGTCTCGGAAGTCCACGCATAAGCGAATATCACCATTCTTCTTTCGGACTGGCACCAGGTTTGATACCCAAGTACTATGTTTGATTGAGAAGACAATGCGTGACTCAATGAACTTGGTTAGCTCTTGTGCCATCAAGGCCTCAACTTTAGGGTTGACTGGCCGCTGCTTCTGTTGGACTGGTTTCGCACCTTCTGTTAGCTCAATAGTATGTTGGATGATGCCAAGATCATAACCTTCCAGATCACCGTAAGACCAGGCCACAAATCCATATTTCCCACAGAAACTGATAAGCCTTTCTCTATCTTGCTGTGAGACATCTTTTCCGACTCTGAGATTTTTGCCATCAGAAACCCGAAGATTTTCATAATCGCTTTTGTCTGCCACGAATTTCCGTTTATCATTTCGAGCGTCACTACAATCAAATATTTTTTTGAGAGTAACCAAACCTTTCGGAAGCTTATTTGACTTTAGCTGCATAATTTGTCCTTCGTAGGCCTCGGCGATCTTTGGTTGGAGTTGATCAGCAAATTCCCTTGAGTGTTGAATAAACGAGGCGATGTGTTCATCGCTCTCAAAGACTTGCCAACTTTGGTCATTGTCGAGTATTTCTGGTCTAACAAGCACTCGCACTGAATATTTGTTTCGAAGCAAGTCGGAGACGGTATCAAACTGAGCACCGATCACCGCCATGCGATCTGCATCGCCATTCTGCTTTCGGGGAATGGTCAGGATGTTGAAAGCTTCAAAACTTTCTACAAGGTCCCAGATTCGATGCCGATAGGATCTCATGCGGATATTCTTTGCTGCTGAAATTCCTCGGACCTGATTAACTACCAGTTCAGAATCTCCGAACACAATCAATTGCTTGATACCCATTCGTTCCACTAGGCTTAGGCCTTGGACTAGCCCTTCATATTCAGCCTCGTTATTTGAATAGGCGAATTGGAATCGGAAAGACCTCAACAACTTTTCATTCTGTGGGGATATTAGACATATCCCTGCTCCAGCTCCAACCTTGCTCCTTGCTCCGTCAAAATACAATGTCCACAGCTCACTCGCTTGGTCATCGTCGGGTATTTTGACGACCTTTGGAAGAACTTGGTCTTCATCATAAATCACATATGTGCCTAATCCTGTAGCATGATAATTTCCGAAAGGATCATTGTTTATATGTTCACTCAACAGAGCATCTTCCTTATCACTTCAGTCTCCGCTCACTTCCTCCTCCTCCAGCAGTTCGACGTTGTACTTTTCCTGCTTGGTGATGGATGTATGTGCGACTTCAAAATTGATCAGGGCCTCATTTGCCACGTGTTCCGAATGTAGAGCCTCCGATTCTATCTTCATTTTCGCACCATGCTTGGTCCTAAGTATTAGATGTGACCAATCTAAGGAAAAATATCCACCCACCTTTGAAGTAAATTCTCAGGATAGACAGAGACCGAACATAGGAGGAACATCTATGATCACTGTATCTTGTGGGACTGTGATACTTGGGCAGGCAAATAGAGTTAACGGAAGTGCTTTGATGACACCCACAGTATCAACTTTATTTCCATCCAGCTGCATTACACCTTTCTTCATAGGTTCGTAGCTGAGTCCCAAAGCTTCGGCTATCAGTTTTGGCATAACTGTTGTACTAGCGCCAGAATCAATCATAGTGTTGTGTAATAGCTTCTCCCCTACAATGAGGGTCAAGAAGAAGGGTTGAGGTTTTGGCCTACCTCCGCCTTCCGTATGGGATTCCTTTGCTTTGTTTGTAACAACCTTAGCCTGTGGCATTTGATAAACTGTCTCGATACTAGCCGGAGGCTTGGTTAGTGCCGAGTCAATCTCTTGTTGAAGCGCCTTTTGGAGCATAGTCTTTTGTTCCGGAATAGCTAGAATGTCCCATAAAGACACCTGAGCGGATGATTTCTTTAACTGCTCAACCACATTAAAAGGTGAGGAGCTCAGAGATTTCTGCTCCTTTGCTCTTGTTATAATAATTTCCTTCCATGGTTGAGAAGACAAAGAGGCGGTCGGAGCGCCAGGAATTTGATCCGAAACGTCTTTGCATTGCAGGTTGTCCGAAAGTGAAACAACGGGCTCACCGGTATATCTCCTCTTGGAGCGTGTGTTATAGTCGGACTGCACCCGCAGTATTTCGGCTATGGATGTGTCATTTGCGAACACCATTTCTTCGTCTTCCATCCATGAGAAGAGTGCATGATCAGGAACAATATCAGACTCTTGCTCTAAGGACATTCCCTGTATTTGCGCGGTAAGGACCGCATTCTCCATCGCCAAGGCATATGTGTACTCTTCATTCTCTGTCGCAATACCTTGACTACGTTGCTCTGCTACCCTTTGTTGTAAGTTGCCACGCGGACAATTTCGGAGCATATGCGCATCGTTGCAAGGGAAGCACCATGGATTGAGGTCATCAATAAGATTGTTTTGTCCCGCGGTCAATTCTCTACTATAGTTTGCGGACGTACCTGCCAGCGGCATAGGCACCGGGACAATTTGGTTTGTAGTTGCCGTGGGTTGATTAGTGTGGGGCGCATTCTGATATTGATTTTGGTGATAGGCGAGACGCCCACCTTGATAATTCTGATATGCAGGTCGTGGAGGAATTGCTTGGTTCCGTTTGAGAGTTGTTATATCGTTCGCCATAGTTCGCAACATCTCCTTGAGGTCGCCCATCTCATTTTTGGGAGCACCCGATGTAGAGGCCAAGTTTTCAGGAGCGGCTGTATATGAGTACGCTGACTGGGGAGTCGCTGGCGCACTGGTCGACGCAACTTCTTGTGCTACGTTTGGTATCTCAGGGAATATCGGCATAACAGGTCGAGGAGGCAATTTCCCGCAGTCTATCAAGTGATTCTCTGCTTCGATAGCGGTGGCATATGCATCTGGTAAAGTGGCTCCTCCCAAAGACTTGATCATCATAGAAATGTCGGGATTGATGGACTTCAAATAAAAAATGAACGCCAATTCTGGAGTCGGGCGAATAGTTACAGGAATCCTCCGCCAACTTGAGTGAAATCGGGCATTGAAGTCCGTCAGAGCCTCCTGGGGTGCTCGTTTAATGACGGATAACTGATAATATAGCGAAGAACGATCTCCGTCATTTGAAAACCTTTCATAGAATGGATCTCCGAGGTCATCCCAAGTGCGAATGGTATTAGGAGTCAGTGTTCGGTACCAATCCAGAGCTTTTCCTTTGAAGGACGCAGCAAGGAGCCTCAGGGCTACATTCTGCGCTGTGATGTCATGTACCAGACATACATCTGCTACATCCTGCAAATGCTCTGCTGGAGTTTTTGTGTTATCTCCGGCAAATTTAGGAAGAGCTTTGAGGGCCGAAACTGGGATAGCATCCCAAACGGCAGGCGCCACCGGAGCTACCAGGGGACTTCTAGCATCCCATGCCACATAATTTCTGTTTGCGGCCGGCAACATGGTGAGAGGAAAGGGTGGTGGGAATGGAATGGTTACTAACTGATTCACAGCTTGGACTGTCCCTAATGGACGCACTAATAAACCTGGGTTATTTGCAGTCTGGGATCTAGTTATAGGCCGATGGCTCATACACCCTTTTAGAAGACAATTTCATTAGTTTGGGTCCCACCGGGCGTGCCAGAAAAAGGGGTAAAACTATTGATGCCAAAATTTGACAAGGTAACAGTGCCTTATGGGAAACTCAGTTCAAGGGGGACCCTTTGCGCCGAACTGAGTGGCCTCCGGGTTTTAAAGAAGCCGGCTTCTTCTATAATGGGTTTTTGGAAAGGGAAAAGGAAGCAGATATAATAAAGCAAATCTAAATCTAAGGCGATGCGCCGAAGCTTTCTAATAGGCACGATAAATCATAGAATTAAGGGCCTGAATGTTATTGCTATGTTTCAAAACATTGAAAACTTAAAGCTATAGCATAAACAATTCATTTAATCAACATAAAAGTATCGCATACATTCTTACTGCTAAGAAGAGTCATTAAGACATGGTTTAGGTAAGCAAGTTTGTATTCAATGCATAGAAGTCCCTTCAAATGAAATGCTTAAGACAATAAGAAGCACAGTTTATAGTTTAAACAAAACATGAAAACAGAAAGGCCGAACAATAGGCACAGTCTGAAAGTTTCTTGTGAATAAACATGCAAAAGAGGCCTGGTGTCTCTTGCTAAAAACCAATATTCTTTCTAAAATCTTGAACCCCTTCTCTCCTTGACAGAGAGAGTATATATAGCTGGAGAGAAAAATTCCCACCGCTTTGGAAGCTGTAACAGAAAAGATTCCCAATCTTCTGCAATGATGCCCGAATCAGAACATTCCCAATGCCGTTATAACAGCAACCAGTTAGAACCCAGCATCCAGTTGATTGGTCGCAGGCGTGCCCTTTGTAATGATGGTAGCGGTTCGAACCAAGATTCGAGGTGACAAGTGTCGTCTACCGCCTCAGAGAACTATGACGACCAGCGCTCGATAACACAATCCCGCTTTGCCAGCCCACAACCTGCTTCGATGATCAGTGAAAGGCACGCGGCAGCACGTCGCAGCCCGAATGAGAACTCCTCCTTTAGCCGCCGAAAGATTGCGAAGAAGCGACACGTGTTCGAAGGGTCAAATGCTATGCTGAGGTGGGGAGAAAGCTGTGTGAGCTAGATTCGAAAGACGCTTGGCAGCGTTTCGGAACCCGTTGCGTTTTACCTCCTTGCTGTATTGAAAAGGTTGCGAAATGCTGCCATGTGGCTGAAGGTAGGGCCCGCCATGGAATAAAGAAGGCTAACAGAAACGTTTCGCAGCCGGCAGCTGCATATTTTATCCCCGCAAGGAAAGCTTGTGATACGCCGCCACGTATCGAGATGTGGGCCCCTCGATGAAACTTAGGAGTGCTGGCCCGTTGTGGAAGGCATAGCGACCCGAAGAGGATATAAAGCAACAAAATAAAAATCCCCGCGGGTGAGACACGTGGACGCCCAGCGCAGCATTTCAGGAGCCGAAAGGGAAGCCACTAGCCCAAGTTGCGAAGTGAGAAATGCGTAAAGGGGAAGATCAAAATTTGCCGGGAAGCCGAGCAAACTTGGAGACGCACAGGCCGGCACACGAATATCAACAAAAGGAACCCGAAGGGAGCTGTTGAATCTTTATTTTAACAGATCACATGGCTATGATGACACCTGGATAATCCATCATTTATGTTGTAACTACCTAGATAGTGGGATTTAACCGGCAACAACGTTCACATCCTCAAGCTCTAACATGTGGTGCCTTTTGATGCTCCTCTACTGTTGAGATAAGCAATAGCAAACTTTTAACACCCTTTCAAGCTCAAAATATGCTTGGGCTTCCACCCTACTGATAAGTGGCACTTCTCAACAGCATCTGAGCTTCCTTCCTCTTTTCCCTTTAAGAATTATGTGCCCAACACATGGCGTGTAGGTGGGATTTTCTAAGGCTTTCTTTCTTGCGGCCTTCAAGAATTTTCACAGTGTCAACACATGGCGCCTTATGCTTTCAAACACCTCAAAAAACAAAAGCTTTAATAAAGATTTTGTAAGGCCACCATGTGGCGCCTTCATGCACCTTTGCAAGAATAAGAGGTTGCAGTCTTGATAGAAACCATGTCATGCTGCCATGTAGTACCCTCCGAGAGTTGATAAGCAAATAATTTTTGAAGCCTACGAGCCACTTAGAATTACGCTAGAATTGAAAGAAAAGGTTGTGAAGCATCCCAAAACATGAATAAATTGCAATGAAAGGAATTTGTAATGAAAGAGCTTGAGAATAAATCTACAGATATATTGAATGATTAGCGTTAATGAATCATGCTTGGTAAATGTAATATCAATCTATATGTTGGTATCAAAATTGAATTAGGTTTTTTAATGTGTAATTCTAAGTTGAATATGAATAGTGTATTTTTTTATAGGATTTAATGTTAGTTAATCTTATTAATTTTTACTTGAACATAATATGATGTTTCAAATAATTTTATTTAAATAATATGGAATATGAGTTTAGTTTAGGATTATTCTTATAATATGTGATTAGTAGTACGGTGTTTTTACATGTTTTTATAGTCAATATTTTAATCCATGTGAATCAATTAATGTGTATAAGTACATGAATAGTGTAGCCTATTATTTTTGTGTTTTAGTTATGTATTATATGATTAAATTTAATGTGTAAGAACCGTAAAATATTTTATCAGTTTTTCAATATGGAGTGTTGTAGAATTGCCTAAAACCAACTTCCATCCCACTACATATCATGGAGTAATGGGAATATGACTTTTTTTTTATGGAACCATCACATCTTGGACAACTGTAGCCAAAATCCCCTTGTGAAACCATATTGTCTTATCTAGTGTTACTACTTCATTTTATATTATTATTTAGATATATCTTGTAATGTGAATGGATTTATATAATTTAAATTGGTATTAAATGTATAGAATCTAGTTTTGATTTTTAGTAATTTCAAGGAGCTTGTATTTTTTTTTTGTATTTTTACGATATTTTTAATTCCTTAGGTCAACTTCCTTTGGGTAAGATAATTGTGGAATAATTTTGTCATGTCCTAGAAGGGTATGAATATAATTGAATTCCATTAGGTATATAATAGGTTTATTGGTAATGGGTGGAGCTAGAATGAGTATTCAACTTAACTCATTTCTTTCTAAATGGGTTGACAAGTGGACTAGACTTCACTCCACCATGGTTGGGGAAGGTGAGATCATGTGGGTTCATATTGAATGGTTTGTTGTGTTAATTGGTTTTTTTTAAGGCTTATTGGATATAATTGTGGGGTTGTAATGTGGCTCCATCCTATTGGATGGAAGGAAGTGACATGACACTCTTTTAAGCTTATTGCCTTAGTTTGGGAAAGTTTTAACCTTCTAATTTTTACATCCAATATTGATGGTTAACAAATTATATCTTAGTTCAGGAGGTATGCTTCCTTCATTACATGTTCTTATTTGTAGAATGATATATTTTGAAAAGGAAAAAATGAATTCTTTTGATTTTTTTTTGTTCAAATAAAATTTTTATTTTTTATTTTTGAGGGATAAGAATAGTTGGTAGCTTTAAATAGAGTTAGTAGTGATGGAAATAAAAAATGAAAATTATGTTATGTGATGAAATGTGGAAATTATTATTCCTATGAGTTAGAGACCTATGTTACTTGTTCTATGAGACCCAAGGATTCTTGTTCTCCCATATATTTTACCTCTCCTTGACTCTTCCTAAATTGAATGAAAGAGTTGTGGATTTTATTTCCATTGGTTAAATTTTGTATTATAAATGTTATGGGTTTGTATTACTTGAATCTTTGGATAATTCTCCAAGCTATGGGTTAGTAGTTGAGACCAACATATGGGCATAAGGTAGCTAACTCTCATTGGCCTCATGAAAATGTGAATTTTTGATAAATGGAATTTTTTCCTATGAAGGATTTAAGACTTAAGTTTATATTGTTTGCACATGTAAAATTTGTAAAGGAAAAGCAAATATAATATTTTTTTTGGTGAATAAACTAGGGAAAGATTTAAGATATTGTCATCATCTTGAACTTAGAAAACATATAAAAATTCAAGATGTATTTTAACTGCAAGGTATTTTAAAAAATATGGAATCGAATAATTGATATGAATTTGAATGGTTTTGAAATGAATATAATGATTAAGGATATAAATTCACTTTTATTTCCTTAAAATTGTGTAGTTTTCAAAATATATTTTACGTTGTGAATAAAATTTTAAAAATTATTTGAAAATTTTGATTTATGACTTAAACATATTTTAATCAACTTATTTATCTCTAATAAATCTTTAAAAATTTATGGTTTCAAGGAAAACTTGCTAAACTAGAAAATTATGCCAAAATTTGACCAAGTGGGTTTCTTAAGAAACTTATGGTCTTGTGGTCTTGTGGAACATACAATTTCAAGAAAAATGTATCCCTATATTGTATTGGACCACATAATTTCCTAGAAATGTGTGGATAGACCACATCTAAGAAGGCACTAAAAACTCACAACTAAATTGCAACCACTCCTAGAAATCTAAGGTCCAATAAATTAAATATGTAGTCTAATAGTATCAAGACTAAGTTTTGTTAAAAAAATGAAGTCTAGTTTGATCTTGATTTGCATCAAAATTTGATGTTCTCCTCATCTTTACTTTCCCATATCATGTTTGATTTTATTGTATTGAATAAATGGAAAATGGTTGAATAATGTCTACTTATTATCTCTCTCATGTACATGTGCTTGGTAATGGAATAAAAGTAAATATTTATTCTTCTTATATCCATTTTTCAATAAATAAACATTGTAATAAAACATGTAACTATTTTTTTATGAATGTCTTTGTCTTCACTCTTGTATGTCATGTTTAATTGTATTTATTGAACAAATTGTTATATTAGATAAAACTAGCAATCACACCTTAGTGTGCAATGGGTACGTCGAAGAGGTGTGAAATGTCAATTAGAAAATTGTTTGGTATGTTTTTTTGCATACATGTGCGCAATAGATGAGGTCAATTAGTAGGTCAGTTATCAAATGATGTTTGTGAAGCAAAGGTCTTAATGGAGAAGTGATAGCTTCAAATAAACTATGCATCCACTTACAGGGATCCAAACATGACTAAAACAAGACCTCTAAACCAGGATGATAATCAACCTCCATTATCAATAGGATGATGTTATGTTTGCAATAGGGAGAGAGTGAGAGAGAAGGAGAGATGGGGATAGAAAAAGGGAGAGATAAAGGGGTGGGAGCGAGAGAGAGAAGGGTAAGGAGATAGAGATAGGGATAAAGATAGAGAGGAAGATAGAGATAGAGATGGAAAGGGAGATGGAGATGAAGACGGAGATGGATATTGAGAGAAGGATAGGGAGAGATAGACAAAGAGGAGAGAGGGATAGATAGAGATCAAATAGATAAATATATAGAGGGGGAGATAGGAAGTGATATATAGATAGAGATGTGTGTGTGTGTGTGTGAGTAGAGAGAGATGAAAAGAAAATGAGATAGAGATGGAGGGAGATATGGAGAGGAAGAGATATAAATAGAGGGTGACATAATGAGGATAGAGAGGATAGGGAAATAGAGAGATAGGGGAGAGATAGAGAGCTAGGAGATAAAGCAGAGAAAAATGTGGATGAAAGAATGCTTAAGACATTAGTGTGACAATTTTAAGATAGAGATAGAATAGGGAAGCAGGAGTGTGTGTGTATGGGGTGAGAGAATAGAGAGATATATATATATATATATACTCTATACTATACTTATATATATATACTACTTTTATATATATATAAGAGAGAGAGAGAGAAGGATAGAAAGGAGGAGAGATAACGAGATAGACATAACTTGGGAAAGATAGAGGTTGTGAGAGAAAGATAGAAGTTGCATCTATCAACCATGGATATTACATGTAGTATTGAGAAGCACCAATTATATGACTTTAAATTTGACCATCTTCTTTTTGATAAGCATATACTTTCTTCTGACATGTAGCATCAAAAGTTTGGGTATGGTATTTTTATTGGATTGTAGATGGGATATTTGTTCGTTTGAAAATGCTACTATTTGCTAATAAAAAAATGTCCTGGCTACATCAGTGTGTGTTTCTCATCCCTCACAATTCATCTGTTAGGATTAAACTAGTTGCAGAAGGGTTTTGCAGAATGGAAACATAAAATGCATTATAAAAGCAATAAATGTTAAAATTGACTATGCCCTATGTCAGGTTTATTAAATTTTGAATTTATTTAGTGTCTACATTCTCACAAATCTCATAGAAATCTCTTAGCTTTCAGAGTGTTTACTTTCTTTTTACCCCTTCTATCAGGAGAAATCTGTATCTGGCCATATAATATGCTTTGAAAACCCTGGTAACATCTTGTGATATCCGTCTCTAGCCCAACAATATGTTTTGTAGGGTGAAGAGTTAAGATCCTTTTCAACTTTGATCAATCTCCTGAATCCTCAAGAGATCTAACAGTGAAATACATCTGTTGACTTATTGACTTATGAAGCAGGAATAGTACGTGTTTGTGACAAATGAATGCTAGATGTTGCCTAGACTCTAAAAGTATTAAGGTATTTTAAATCAAATTCATGATCAAGGTGTTGGATAGATGGGGTTAAGGCATATCTAATTAATGTTGAAGTGTTTTTTGTGTTTTTTTGAAGATCTAATAAAATATCTCTGTAGTTTTCTTCTAACAATTTAGTTCATGTATGTTTCAAATATTGAGAAATGTGTGATATGTTTTACCGATCTGTATGAACAGGATTGCTTTATTGACTTATTTAAACCTCACTGATCTGTATGAACAAGATTCCATACTTTCAACCTATATGCCAGAAGTGAATATCTTTCAACTCCACATGGTATTTGGGCCACATTTTAGATATTTTAGGATTTCACATTCACGCTTAGGATTGAAACTCAATCAATCATCAAGGATAAAGTTGTCATTCAATTCCTGTTAGTTGCCATGTTTATCCCAGGAAAATCAAAGTTGAACTGTTTGATATGTTGCAAGATTGATTTGTTTTCTTGTGATCGTTCAGGTGGTTTGTGTATGCTTTTAGTTTGGAAACATTTCTTATCTCGTAGGGAATTTATGCCCTAAAGATTTTTGTTTGACCTGGTATATATTAAAGCCACTAGAAAATATGTTAGTTGCGGTTTACTCATTTTAATCTTTCTGTGGAATCTTCAGTTGTTTTTTGTGGTGTTTATTGTATATGTTGCATACCATTAAATTAAGTCTCTACATGTTCTGTGGTTACTTTAATGTTCTAAGATATGCATATTAGGGTGGCGTTATATGCCCATAAATAGGGGGTACTAGCTGAATGCTTTTATTCTGTTCAATATATTGGCAATCAAAAAATGATGATCCTTAAAAAAAGTGCATGCTGAATACATTATTACAAGCGCTAGAGCTTAACAACCATGTTTCTTAAGGCTGTATGAAACCAAAACTGAAAAAATGATGTGGAGACTTAACGTTTTTTCAAATAATCATGTATGATGTTTTCTACTATTTAATTATGATTTTCATTGGGAGAATGTTAGTACATTTACATTGATATAATAATGGGAATTGTTGTGGTGAAAATATCCATTATATATGAGAGTTCTGCAAAGGATTTCTGAAATACAAAGTCACATTGCCTATTCCATTTTTACCAGTCTGCAAGAGCACATTGTAAAAGTACTCAAAACCTGGGGTTTTGTACTGGTAATGCTTCAATAAATTTGGAAATCGCCTGAATGTGGCAACCCCTTTGTGCTGGTAGGTTGATCTGGATCTAACAACGTCCTTGCAAAAAAATCAGAGGGTATGCACTTACTTACCTTTGGAAGGCAGCAACAGAAATCGAAGGGTCTTGCATTGTGGATGTTAAAAATACAATTTTTCTCAGGAGCCTGCGAAGTAGTAAGAGCTCCAATAAAGGGATTCTACCTGACAAAGTTACTTTACTTGTTAATCCCCTCACTAGATACTTCTGGGTCTGAACTTGAAGATTTATTCTACTTCTGATTCTGTATTTGGAAATCTATCCTACTTCTGATTCTGTATTTCAAAATTTATTATGCTTTTTTATTATGTGGAATGCAAGTTTTGATGGAGATTGATTAAAATGTCGTTTGAAATCATTCAGGCCTGAAAGTGCTTTTACCCGAAATCTGGTGTCTTAGTGATTAGTGGGAAAGTCCTGCGGTGTTAAAAAAAAGTGATAGTCAAATGGAAGTTCTCAATTGAATGCCGTGCACACCACAATGCAGTTGTTGCTCTGGTTATATATGCAAGAATATTAAACCTTGTGTGGTCAGCAAACCCTAGTTCTGAGATACCAAACAAAGTTCAAAAAATCTAAAATTTTATAAACCTCACAATGGGACAGAAATTAGATCTAAAACATTTTGAAAGCCAAAACCTCAACAAAGAGAGATGATGGATTTAGAGGAAGGGACATCCAACAACAAGAAGGAACAAAGAACGAAGACACATTTGAATAAATGGAATGCACATTGAAAATCCACAATAATTGGCATGTGAAACAGAGGAGGGAGAGAAAGCGAGAGAGATGGAGTGAATAAGAGAGAGATAGAGATAGTCAAGGATAACTAATAAATATTAAATAACTATAATTATCAAGCTTTCATACTCATAGTATCAGATGTTAGGATCAAATGTGACATATTTATAGACATGGTGGTGTAGGTAGATAAATAAGATACACGACATTTTGTTAGTATGGCAATTTTAATAATAACTATGAAGAAAGCACATGGCATTGTTGTTTGAAATTGTTGATTAAGTAGTTGCAGATGTCCCAGTGGTTTTAGCCAGCCGACACACCTTGATGTCACCATGTCTAAATTTCATCTTCTGACATCTCTTGTATTTTATCTTGTTTGACATTGTCTGTGTTTTAGAGAATTTGTATGTTAGTTCTGAATGGTAACATGTTTGGGTGGATGAGATTGCCCTGTTCTGAATGATATCTATTATGTGCCATTTATATTTCCGTTGTATGTTTAGAATGATTTCTTGTCAATGCTACCATACTATAGATAGAAGCAAATGATTTAATAATGGAAAAAATTAAAGGGGCTCTATTATGAATGGGTCATAACTCACAACACTTGTTGAATGTTTTGTAAATGGATAGCAAGCTAAATGGGTGTGATGTTTCTGAGTTGGAGTAATACTAGGATGGGTGACCTCCCAGGAAGTCTGATGCTTCACCTTGTGAGCATCACCTAGATGCATTGAGTGCTAAGTGGACTATTCATGCTCATGAGAGATGGGGTCGTGTGAAACACTACTCATGAAATATGGGTCAATGAGTTTGACTAAAAAACTATGCAGTTGAATTTTGATAGAACAACATAATAGAACAAACTGTTGACATTACCTTCTTTTAAAAGTGGACCCTTCAGATTCTTGTGTTAGACTGTTATACTTCATTATTTCGACAAAAATATTATAACCATTTTTTTATGATACATGATATACTATTTTCAACTTTCTAAGAGCAAAGATTTTGTTTATTGGCACCTGCTAAATGAAAACTTTGTATTAATTTTGAGGATATGATGCCATAATGCACGTGTTTTACAGTTTGTATCACATACAGAAGTTCCTTTTACCCTATTCTTACAAATTTCTTTTAATTTATATTTGTTGCATGTATTTTGCATCCTTCCCTTCTTGTTCCACTTTCTAAGAGCAAAGATTTTGTTTATTGGCACCTGCTAAATGAAAACTTTGTATTAATTTTGAGGATATGATGCCATAATGCACATGTTCTACAGTTTGTATCACATACAGAAGTTTCTTTTACCCAATTCTTACAAATTTCTTTTAATTTATATTTGTTGCATGTATTTTGCATCCTTCCCTTCTTGTTCCACAATGTAATTATCATTTTTTTTTTACCATTAACCAATCTATGAGGGGCAGATGCAGTATGTCTTCAAGGTTTAACTTCTTAGCAAAGTCATTGTCTTCTATTGTAGGCTATCTATTTCAAATCATATTTTAGTATGATTTTAGCTATGATGCAAACAACAGAATATGAAAATAAATGTTGTTGGTCATTGAAGATTCTTTTAACCTGTAGGTAGTTGTTCGGACAATTCTATCCTATTGACAGAGATCATTGCTAGGTTTGAGCTTAGTTTGTGATGTCTACAGGTTGTTGTAACCATATGGTATCCCGCACCAGAGCTACTTCTTGGGGCGAGGCATTACACTAGTGCTGTTGGTATCCTTTTTCATGAGCAGTTTTGTGGTGTACCTTCTCCTTCAAAATTGTCTTGGAAATTCCAATGCAGATCAAAGTTACTTAAAACTGTTGAAAGACATGTGGGCTGTAGGTTGTATTTTTGCAGAATTGCTGACACTAAAACCACTTTTTCAAGACGTGGAGGTCAAAGTTGCACCAAACTCATTTCAGGTGTCTCAGTATATTTACTCTACACATTCTGCGGGCAATAGAAAAAAGGCTCTTCTATTTTGAGACTGTTGCAACTATCAAGTTAGAATTTTGTCTTGATATTTCTTTTTTGTTTTACATTCTATATACCAGAGGTAGACACAGCTGTGTTCTCTGATGTATCATGTAGCTATTATTTCCTGCAGCTTGTGACCAACTTGACAAGATATTTAAGGTCTTCGGTATGAGATGACTGAAAACTTCTTCTTAAATCCTGCCATTTCTGTGTACATTGTTTATAATGTATTTTACATTCTTTTGAAGCATTTGGACTGATTTGCTTGGTAATTCAGGTCACCCAACACCAGAAAAGTGGTCAACACTGGTCTATCTACCACATTGGAATTCAGATAAGCAACATATTCAAGGGCACAAATAGTGAGTTTCATTAAGTTCTGCTTGAGAAGTATCTGCAGTTCCTGGAAAAGAAAAATGATGTATGAAATGGAATAATTGTATCTAGACCTATAATATTAAAAACTTCCTCACTCGTGTAACCCTTTTTCCATGTTGCTTGCAATTTATGATTAAGCATTTCAGAATGCGAAGTGATGAAGTGGGCCTAATGACACCTTTTGTGAAACATAAGTGCTCTGCTTCAGTTGGACAAGGAATTCAGGGACTTTATAAATTGAAACCTCCTCAGATCTTCGAGCAAAATCCAGATTCCGGTTGTGAAAGCCATTTTTTACATCAACAATCCACTGTTCAGCCATGGGAGATTTGATTGAATTTGTCTGGTTGCAAAGAAATTGTCTTGCTAGGCAATGCAGATGACTTCCCATTTTTGAAATAGAAACACATTCAGATATTATAGGACACTTGCAATGTCTCAAAAAAATCGTAGAAATAGAAACGAATTCATGAGGAAACCACAAAGGAAACATTGAAAAATTTAGTAGATTTGTAGAAATTCAAGGGATACTTGCAATCGCCCATCGCCTCTCCACCATCGCAATGCTGACCTTATCGCAGTGGTCCGTGATTGTGATGTGATCGAATCTGCTCAGCACACCGATTTGATATGCAAAGATGGTGGAGCCTATGCCGCTCTGGTTCAAATCCATCAAGCATCAAAGTAAGGTGAGGAGGCAGGAGAGCACTACGAGGGACGAGAGATAGAATATACAAGTGAATACGAGTGTTTTATGAAGAAAACTGTGTCAAATTCTTTGTATGCAAGATTAAAAAGCCCAAAAAGCCCCAGCTTGCTGAGCAAATCAAAGCCCATGCCAGTCTGTATCAGTGCATCTGAAACAGGAAAAACAAACAAGTTTCTTTGGCCCCATCCTTCCGTCGACTAGTGATATTGCCTCAGAATGGAAGCAGGCTGTAATGGGGTGTTCGGGTGCCATTGCATTTGGAGGATTTCAGCCCACTCATGCATTTATCCTCGGGTCTATAATTTCCCTGTTATTCATTAAAAACCAGGAAGAGATGAAAGGGAAAACCAGAAACTACTTATTTTTTCCAGCTTGGCAATCAATGGATGAAAATGTTTCAACCGTCTTGCACAGTACGGCAGACGATACCAGCCATTCATCGCTTATCTCAGCTTCGTCTTCTTCAAATAGACACCTTCAACGTAATAAAAAGAGTTGAATAATGTTTACCATATTTAAAAAAAATATTCTCTATGCATGTGTTTAGTAATAGAAAATAAAACTAAAACATCCATTCTTACTAATTTTTTTAATAAATAAATATTATTAGAAAAGTATAATCATCCTTGTATGGTTGTCCTCATCTTCACTCTTGTATGGTTGTCCTCATATCATGTTTGATTTTTTGTATTGAACAAAAGGTTGAGTAATGTCCTCTTTATTTCTATTAATTTTTCTAGTATAGAAAATCAAAGTAAGCATTCATTCTTATTGAATCTGTTTTTTTATTAAATGAACAGTGAATTACAAAAATATAACCGTTCTTGTATGATTTTTCTCATCTTCATTCTTGCACATCTCTATCTAAGAAATCTTGTTCAATTTGTTGCATGAATAAGCTCTATCATATTCAACAGAGAACATCATGAATCAGAAGGCTATAGGGATGCTTATTGGCTGGTTAAAAACAAAACAGAGCAAATTAGTCTGATCTTAAAGAACCAAATTCAATATGAAGAGGCATGAATTTACAAATAAACCTGGATTTTTTCTGTTAAAAAGGACATACAAGACACTATATATTACATGAATCAAATTCAATCTGAAGAAACAGATTCATGAATTTGCAGATAAACCTTGATTTTTTTTGTTTAAAACTGATATACAACACATGTTATTATATATTAAAAAAATCAAATTCAATCTGAAGAAACAAGATTCGTGAATTTGCAAATAAACCTCAATTTTTTCTGTTTGAAAAAGAAATACGAGACTTGATTAAATACAAAACTTTGCTTCTCATATTTTTAGTTAAAGCTTGGAAAACATTTGGCACTCACCAAAGAAAAAAAAAGTCCATCTCTTAAAGCCAGCCTATGTTCTTGTTAATTCAAAGCATGTAACAGAATCAGAAAAAAAATGATTGATTCCAAGCATATAACATTATCTGAAGACCAAAAACAGGATCAGACATTTCCAAACTGTTTGTCCTTACAAGGAGAATCTAAATGGTCAGAAGTTTATATTTATTAATAGTAATAGTTAGGATAAATTCAAAAATGACAATTTGCAGGATATTTCTAGTCTGCTGCCACAGATCTGTATTGTCATATATCAATCGATGCAGTAGCATAAATGTAATTGTTATACTGATTCTGTTACAAACCTACAACGGTGCAACCATATCATTGAACCTGCCTTCAATTAAAAGAATGCCCAACAAAGTATGTTGGGAAACACATTACAGTTTACCACACATATTCATCATTAGCAACTGGAAAATCTTTGGATCAATATTTCAAGGCTCTCCTCAAAGAATGATTCATCATAGTCAGAGTCTTGCTGCTCCATACCTAAAAAGGAAGGGAAAACAATAACATAAACTTGAAATCCCAACTGTTGTTTCATGCCAATGACAAACAAGTTTGTATTCCTTTTCATACAAATATACAGAGAATGGTAAAATAATACTAAGTACCATGGAAAGAAGAAGAACCCTTAGTGAACTGATCTTCCACCAGGTCTAACTCTGGGTCTAACTCAAGACAGTCTTTAATTTCAGTTGGTTGCTGTGGAAAAACAAATATTAACAGATGGGCCAATAAGCATTGACATTGTGTATGAAGAGAAAATCTATCAATCTTATCAGGTCCCACCAACAGGCAGTGCTCCACATAATAAATAATTAAATGAAACTGGCAACAACCACCAGGGTTCTCATGAGAAAGAAGCAACGGAAAATAGGGCAGTGTTTCATAAAAGAATAAATTAAAAACTAAAAGCAAAGAAAATAGAAACTTATTAGCATCCTACCTCTACAAGAGCACCGGGCAACCAACATGGAATCTCAGACCTGTAGCTTAGAGCCTGAGCCACTAGCCTGTTCACCTCTGAAAAGAAACATAGCAGAGATCAGGAATTAAGTTTATAAAATGAACTAAAACAACAAACCCTAAGCCAATATGGCAAACCCGATAAATTAAATACCACCATTCTCAAACAAAAAAATGTTATTGATATTATGTTCGAGAGCTACTTTGCCTTAGGGTTTAATGTTATGTTAGAATAACTAAGGGTTCAATATTCTTAGTCCAGGCTTCTCCCTCATTGCGTATAAAATGAGGAAAAATCTATTTTCTGTATCATTATTTTGTCTTAGGGTTTAATGCTATGTTAGAATAAGGTTCAATATTCTTAGTCCAGGCTTCTATCCCTCATTGCATATAAAATGAGGAAAAATCTATTTTCTGTATCATTTTGCAATTTTATCAATTAAAATAAACTAATCTTACTTTCAGTATCATTTTGATTTTTTCAATTAAACTAAACTTTCTGTATAATTTTGCATTTGAATCAATTAAATCAACTCCTCTTGTGTTGGACAGCAGGATTCTTATTTTGGGTGTGCAAGTTTTTCAGCATGACAATTTATACTTACAGCGTCTTTATTCCCGGACTCATTTAGGACCACTACATGACCATTGAAACCCTCAAAAAGCTTACCTTTAAGAAATAAAACCTAAAGAAATCTCCAACTACTAATAAAAATTGCATCTAACAGCTTCAATCAACAACCCCCCAGCGCCCAAGTTCAACAAAATTATATCTCATAAAAACACTCAGAAAGCCTAGGGAAAAAGACAACCAAATCTCCAACTAATAATAAGAATTACATCTAACAGCTTCAATCAACAACCCCAGCGCCCAAGTTCAACAAAATTATATCTCATAAAAACACTCAAAAAGCCTAAGAAAAGAAAAGAGAAAAAGGCAACCTCATCAAAGCAGTCAATAATACTTGTCAGAGAAACAGAAAGAATGCACTCCATACCTTCCTCTGCCATCTTCTCATGGAGAGCGTCCATGTCTTTTCCAGTAAAATGGCACTTCTCAATCCCCTCACGAGCCCAAACATCCGCCTTCTGCTTCATCTCCTCAGTGACCTCATACCTAGGGTTAGGACCCATTTTCACATTCTTTGAATGGGCTTTCTTCTCCTCAACTGGCTTGCCTTTCTGCTTGGAAAATTCCACATTTGTAATGTTTCCCAGAGGAGTCCGAGGCACAGTTCGGCCCTTTACCCCAGATTTCCCCAAATGCTCTGGATCTACCATAACACTTAATCCACCCTTGACATTGCTATTATTTACTCCTGCCTTTGCACTTTCCTTGCGCAGTGCACTTGGAGTGGCAGCTCCTAAATTTGGCAGGGGTTTGAGTTTTTTGGTAATGTTGAATAGTGTTTTTCGGTCTGATAAATCTGTTTGCTGCACCTTCAGCCCGCCAGATTTATCCACGTTGGGCTTGCCTGCAAATAATCCTACAACAATTGCATTCTCTTGTTAAAGGGTTTGAAGTTGACCATAATTGGTTCTTGATAAAGTAATAAAGATTTGCAGACTTCAAAGAACTGACGGCATTCTCATTCAAGATCAATGCATATGCAAAACCATTAATGGGTAGAGGGTTTTGGTTTATTTTTTGGCTCACCTCTATTGATATCGGCGTTTTCATCTTGGATAACTGCCAGCGGCTGCCTCCTCACTGCCATTTTTGATGATTATACAGTCCAATTTGACGACCTTCAGGCTTGGCTTACAAATGTTTGTAGGAGTTTGAAGATCTTGATAAAAATTTATACAATGTAAAAGAATCGAGAAGATATTTTTTGGCTTACCTCTAATGATCTCGGTGTTTTCATCTTGGATAACTGCCAGCGGTTGCCTCCTCACTGCCATTTTTTATTATTATACAGTCCAATTTGACGACCTTCAGGCTTGGCTTACAAATGTTTGTAGGAGTTTGAAGACCTTGACAAAAATTTATACGATGTAAAAGAATCGAGAAGAAATTTTTCAGCAGATTTCTTTGTTTTGTTTGAACTTGGAAGAAAAATAGCTGTTTGCGGGAGGGCTTTAAAGGAAACAGGGTAAGCAATATGACCGTTGATTATTAATTCGAATGATTACATCTAATTAATAATAAATTAGATTACATCTAATTAATAATAAATTAGATTTTAAAATAGCATTTTAGTAACTAAAATAATTGGAAAGATAAGACATTTAACTATTTTGGTATGATAGATAATTGATTTTCTTGTTGATTGGTCAAAATATGTTATAGAAGATGTAAGTTTAGAATTGGGATGCATGATAGTGATAAAAAAGATTTGATAGAGTTAAGTAGAGAATCATACTATTGTAGACTTGGTTGAATTGTGTAGTCTAGTTCTAGATTAGGTTGCATTGTGTCATGGTCCTAGATTAGGTCATGTGTGAAATCTAGCCCAAGTGATGCAACCTAGTCTTTTGTTATGGTGGTCCTAAAAAAATTATTGTATTTTCTCTCATACTTATTTCTAAACCTAGTTGTTCTTATAAGCATAGTGTCACTTGTTGAGGGATTGCCCTTGGCTTGTCTTGATAGCATTTAAGCCTTTAAAGAAGAAAAATATGTTATAGGCAAAAAACAAGCATACAATGTAGTCTTCGATGGTTTAGAATCAAAGTAGTCTTCTATTTGATTATTTTATTTCATATAGTTTGTTTTAGCATAATAGTGTTTCTCACTTTTGACCTTTCAAGTCCATCAAAATCAATACTTTTCAAAATTCACCATATGGTAATTATAGCAAGCTAAAGTTGTCAAGGATTTAAAGACAACATTATCTAATGATTTATGGCATTTTCTATATATAATCTATTTAAATAATTTTATAAATGAATTAGAAAATAATTTCTATCATATTTCATCAATTCCTCATAAAATGTAGCTTATTATAATTTTACTATTTTAATGAGTAATAGTTTCCAATATCATGTACCTTAATTTTTTAATTGATAGTAACTATAATTTGTACATATATTTTCCTATAGTAAGTTGCTCTCTATGTATATATCCAAATTGAAATATTTTTCATTGAAACAAAGATATTGAACAAAGAGTAGTGTATATTTTGAGATTTTTTTATTTTTTTATCAATAAATAACAATCTTGAGAATCCCTCCCTTTAGGATATAAAATTTACTCAAAAATATGCATGCCAACTATTTTTAGAGGGAACAAAAATCCTTTAACATGTGTAAGGGATTACAAGTGAAAACCTCTAATAATTTTGACTATATATATAAGTAATTAAATATAACTCCTATCCATAAGTTATCTATTTTATTCTATACAACTAGAAAAAAAGAAGAAGCTAAACCCTTAACAATCATAAACTTACTCATCCTCAAACATTTTAATAATAAGGAAGTTGAGCCACACTATTCCTACTATTACCTTAAACCCTAGAAAACCTATTTTAGAAAAATCAATCCTTGTATTGCCTTATTTTTCCTCTTGGTTTCAATCTTTATCTACCCAATTGAGATGAATGACCTTCATCGTGACCAAACCACTTTGTTGTGAGCTATCAAAGTATCATCTAGAGGTGAAAAAGCTACATCAAAAATTTCTTATGTAACGACATCATCAAGTCATCCTAAAACTAACTTCAAATCATATGGAGTGATTTTATTTATGAAGTGATGCAAGAGCATCTAGGGTGTAAGAGCAATCTTGCAACACCCAAAAAATGTTGTTTCTTTTCAATAAGGGCTAAATTTGGTAGGGTCGCTATTTTAAGTAAGTTTGCTTTTATGCATGGTTGGGCATGAAATCTTACACAAACCTCTAGAATGGTGAATTGAAGCCAATAGTGAAGAAATCAGTTCAACATCATTTGAGAGATATTAAAATTTCAATTTCCAAAATCTTGTTAAAATATTCAAAGTCAATTTTGAGGCACTTAGAGGCTCTGAATGGGCCTAAAAAGTGACAAAAAAATGAAAGTAATTTACCTTTAGTTACCATTTCTTGAGGGTGTGCCTTCTTAAGAGCTTTTTGAAAAGGTATTATAATTGAAAATCCGATGGTCGAATCAAAAGTTATGACCCTACAAAAGTTGTACTACCAAAATTAATAAAATTCTAAAATATCTTCTTGAGGAAGTTACACTTTCCAGAAGATTCTAGGGCGGTTACACCTTCCAAATAAAGGATGTGAAAGGGGGTTACAATGGAGGGGGCAGAGTAGCATAGATGGTGGCTCCAATTTGTAGATTTGCAGAGTTATGTAATTAGAAAGCCCATGTGATGACAATTATAATGTTGTAATTTCATTTTCATTTCAATGATAATAGAAAATCTTTGCTTCCTTCTTGCATTTTGTTTGTGCAATTCTATGTTCTTGTTGTGAGTTTCAAATTGTAAGGGGAGTACCCTTCATCTTGAAGTCTTTATCTACTCCAAGGTCAAACATAACAAGCTCAAACATTGAGGAGATATCAAATTTACCTTGTAATAGTGGTATACTTCCAAAAATTCATTACCCAACACCCACTAATAACATGAAGTAATAAATTATTATGCATTTTAGTCATTTATATGATATTTCATTGAGAAAAGAATTCAATTGTACATCCTTTCATAAGAGTATGGAATCTAGGAAGGAAATTGAAACACATGAAGGTTGAGATTATTGATTGGTATAATATCATTGTTACTAATCCACATCCTATGGGTGAATTTCTATAGAATATTTATTCTA
The DNA here is from genome assembly GCA_007258455.2 of Sequoia sempervirens. Taxonomy (NCBI): domain Eukaryota; kingdom Viridiplantae; phylum Streptophyta; class Pinopsida; order Cupressales; family Cupressaceae; genus Sequoia; species Sequoia sempervirens. Next base: position 87,763,288 of record VDFB02000002.1, on the reverse strand, counting down.
GAAATACTAAGCTTACATCTATAGAAGAAGAAATGGTGCATGGATTTATCTTGAACATATTATTGGAAGTAGTCATAGGAAGGAATACTTCTTGCAAGGAGCAAGTTATCTTGATAACAAGAAGTGTGGTAATGGAGGACATGGATACTAACTTATTTTATGGTAAGCCACATAATATTTATTCTAGTATTCAAATGTTCCTAAAAATGCATAACATGGTGTTTAGCAAGTAGTCCCTAGTATCACTATCAAATAAAGGATTATAGCAAGCCTTAGAATTTCTTGAGGTTAAGCTACTAGTAGATAATTGCTTGTAGGGAGTATGTGCAACTTTTGAATGCCTTATTGTTCACATGGAGTTCTTGGTCATGTCATTCAATGTGATTAATTCCTTGGTCACTTTCTAATTCAAATGAAAATCAGATATCCAATCTTCAAAGGTGAATTTATTTAGATGAGGTTTTTATGACATGTTCATATGTGAAAAAGTATGGAAGGATCAAATGAAGTACCTAGAACTAACCATTGGGGTTCTAGAGTAGTAATATCTATCTAGAAAAAACTAAGTGTCATTTAGAGAACATAAGTATTTAATAGTTTGGCTATATCACTATTATTTAAGGCATGCAAGTGGATAATAAGAGGATTCAAGTTTTTCTAGTTTTTACATTCTCTACTATGCTAATTTTTTGAGTTTCAATAGCCTATGCAACAATAACAAAGGGATTTTTGATGAAAATAAAAATATAGTCACTCTTGCAAAGTTACAAGTAGTGAAGAATACCTTGGGGACGATAAGTTCATAACACCTAAACTTATCAAAGATATAGAGATATAAAAATTAAATTTATAGAGATGTTCATAAATAGATCAAAGGAATATAAAGGAAAGATTAATGAGATCATCTTCAAGCTTAAATATACTTATGGATCTTTGGAAAAAACCTGAATGATACTTTGAGAGGGAGGAGAACAAATTGATGTTGCAATAAATTTCTACGAATAAGAGAATGAAGCAAGGGATGATGAAATTAAGCAATAACTAAAGAGCTTTATATGCTTCTAAAGTATTTCAATTTTGAATAGTTCCCAAAAATAACAAAAGTTGTAAACATAGAGTTGGGCTTAACTGAGACAATTCGTGAGGTTATCTATGCATAAGAGTATGGGGTTTGTAATGGTTTCATCCTCATGGAGAGATCAATATGAAGATAGACTTCAAGGATGAAGATAAAAAAGTTACTCTTCAAGGTAGGGTGAATGGAGTTCTAAGCATGGCTATAGCAAAAAGAAGGGAGGTATATCCTTACAAGAACCAAGAAGCTTGAATGACTCCATGCATAGAGATAACCAAATTTCTATTTATAGGTAAGCCACTTCATTATAATAATTTTTGGTTTTTATTTATCTACTCAATATTACACTCTGAGTAAGTGCACAAAGATGGGGGACCAGTATATTCAGTACACTTTGAATTAGGAAAATTGACCTTGAGAAATTGAAGATAGTTACACTTGAAATTTGAAGATGCAATGAAAACAAGAGTCGTAGTGCTTTGAATCTACTTTATAAACTACTATTTTTTTTTAAAATGGTAGAGATTAAGGGGTTCAAAAAGGGGATCCACACAAATTGGTCCCATTTTTTTCAAAAAACATAACATAGTGTCTGGTGTGGTCCCCCTAAAATGTTAAATTTTTTTAGTATATTAAAAATCGATTCAATGAAAAATTAGCTAACACCATATAGTTCATCCCTAAATTTTCTGCTATTTTTTTACTAACTTTCAAAGTGGACACATCCCAAAAAATAGAAATTTGAGCACACTAATTTTTTTGAAAACTAATCAAAAATCATTTTTTTTAATGTGTATATAATGGAGTCTTGTTTTTAAAAATGTAATTTATTTAAAATTTTGATGAATGGTTAAAAAAAGTAGTGAAAATACCAAACATTGGTTTTTGATAAAAAATGGATACACCAACAAAAGAAATTAAAGATGAAATCGTTAACATACTCAAAATTTGAAAAAAATACATGGTTAGATAGCTAAGAGATAGCTTATTAATACCATGGTGTTTTTTCGACTTGAAATTGAAACATGTGCAAACCTAATGGGGAGCACGCTTGAAATTATGTCAAATTTTTCATAATCTACAAAAACAAGTCTTTAGACATTGAAAAAACCTTTGGATTGGAAGGCTAAGGAAAATCCAAGCCAACAGCTTGGAAATTTATAAAGCAAACAAAAATGTGAGTGTGTTGTAATGCGCTCGTGTTGATTAAATGTTTTCACAAAATGCGAGCATGTTATAACATTATGAAATAAGTATAAGTTGGCATTTACATATGGAAATTTACTTTGTTATACTTTAAGTTATATTTCATGTATATAGTTTTAGGATGTTTGAGAGTGGTTTCAAATCTCTATGAGTTATAATGCAAATTCTAGTTTTGGAAATGTCTTATAATTTTTCAAACTTAGTTAAATTTAGTAATCAAGAGATCAAATTTTAGTAATCTTCTATATATATCATCTCTATCTCTATCTCACTCATTGTGTATTCCTTATTCTCTAGACCTCTCTCTCTCACTATCTCTATCCCTTTATCTGACTCTATCTCCCTTGAGCTCAAGAACTACCTCTCTACCTATCCATCCTTCTCTCTCTATCTCTCTCTTTATCTCTCTCTCTCCCTCCCCACACTCTCTCTCATTTCCTCTCTAATATTTATCTCCCTCTCTCCCTCCCTCTCTCTCTATCTATTTTATTTCTCTTTGCCTCTTTTCCTCCTTTGCTCTCTACTTCTTTCTATCTCCCTTCCTCCCTCCCTCCCTCCCTTCGTCTCTCTCTCTACTAATCTCTATCTCACCTCTATCTCCCTCCCTACTTCTCCCTCCCTCCTCCC
>VDFB02000002.1:87724183-87760280 GCA_007258455.2 Sequoia sempervirens | reverse complement strand
TAGATGTAGAGAATAGGGGTACAAAAAAAGAAGTAAATATAGAGCAGATAAAGAGGTGTAGAGAAGAGGAAAAGTTGTAGAGTGTGTAACATACATGTATGTGCAGTTGCAAATAAGTTGCAACATAGAATTGTCATCAAAATTGTAATATCTTGCATAAGCAAAAAAAAGGCATTGTAACTCAGTTCTCTCAGTCATAGCACTGAAACACATTTTGTAATAGTACATTTTTCAAAGCAAAGACACATTTATGTCTTGTATCTGTTGTAAGAACATTTTTTCTTAATAAAATTTCAGTATTTTTCCTTCTTAATAGCCATTTCACTATGTGCAAATGAATGATTGATTATGTTTTTCTGTGTTTTTATATGTTTAAACCTCAATTAAAGCATTGTCTCATTTCCAACACTTATAGGCAAAAATCAGTGAACAAAAACAATTAAATAAACTACCAATTGACTAAATATACTACCAACTGACAGAAATTAGTGAATAAATATGACTAAATATAATTACTATGCAATTAATAAACAATGTATCAATATACCTACCAGTTGATAGAAATTAGTGAACAAAAAAAATTAAATAAACTACCAAATTGATCAAAATGATTAAAATTAATGACTAAATACACTACCAATGGACAAAAATCAATGAATAAAAATGACTAAATAAGTGACCAGCTAACATCAATCAATGACTAAATTAACGACAAAATATACCAGTGAATAAAAACATGATTGAATAAGTGACTAGTTTAAAACAATCAATGACTAAATTACACACTGCCAAATCAATCAAATTAATGACTACATCAACAACCAAATCGAGCAATCAGATGACTAAATTAATGAGCAATTCGATCACTTAGACGACTAAATCAATGACCAAATCGATCAATCAAGCAACTAAATTAACAACCAAATCGATCAACCGAATGACTAAAAATGGTTTAGTCATCAATTTGGTCGCGTTATAAATGAATGGCAATAAACTACTACTAGTCACACGACCATGTTAAGTCATCGATAAGCATTTTTTAGTAGTTTTTTCAGTCACATATTATTGTTTTTGTACTAGTGGATGAGCCTCTTGGGGTTGTTGATATGAATGTGTAGGCGTCCAAGAAGACAGAGTAGGGTGGGGTGGGTGGTATACATTTTGAGAAGGTTGAGAACCCACAAAAGTAGGATTTAGTGGAATGGAATGGGAGGCATAACTAGCTTGATATGGCTGATTGGGAGGAATAAAGACGACACTATCATGGTATGGGGGAGTGTACATATGGTTTCCATTAAAATATGCCATTTTATGCATGGAAAACACTGTAGTTTTGAAAGGAAAACAAAGGAATGCCCAACCGGAGATTTTGAGTACTTACCAAAGAGTCACCCAAAGATGTATCTTATAGAGTCGCTAGGTGCTTGTAGAACTGCCTCCAAAGGCTGATATGTTGAAGAACACCAACTCCTCAACATAATAAAGTTGAACTAGGTTGCTTGAACCAACAAATTTTGAATGGAGTTTCCATGGTATTTGAAGATTTTCCTCCAAAGGGAAGATGAATTGAAGAAAACACCAAATTCTTCAATGGAGAGAAGCTTGTCCCACTGAGCGTGCCAAAAATAGTTGTCGTATAAAACTGCACCCTACTGAACAAGAGTTTAGTGTTCTAATGACATAATGTAAATGACCTCAAGGTGTGGGACCATGCAAAATGAGGTCAAGTCTTTGGAGAAGATCAACCTCCTTTTCTAAACTAAGTGTAGATGTGTTGGTCTAAACTAGCACATGAAAGCCCTAATGCTGACCTACTCTAACAGATCACAAAGGAAAAGGGATAGAAGGAGAACATGAAATGTGAAAGAAGGTGATGCACCAAATTTAGAGTGTGTTCCTTCCTACTTCAGAACAACATAATATGCCAAAGAAACAACTAAAACACCCACTTAGATATGAAGGTAAATGAATTTTACTCAAACATGCAAGAGGTAATGGTGATAATAGTTGAATTTTATTGACATAAAGCTTGAAGTAACCTTTACAATGGAAAAATGCAAGAGTTGCAGGTTTGCAAAAGAAAAATCCCAGAGGGGCCAAAGGAAGAATAATAATAATGATACAATATCTGCCTTTATGGTTCAAGCATAACCAAAATTTGAAATCAAAACCCTAACCCTAAACTAAATAGGGTTACAAAAAGATGAATTCCGATTAGGTCTAGAAAATAACTGAATTACTCCCATTATAGAGCAACATAGCTAGCCATAAAGGCTCTGTCAACTCGAACAAGCCCCAGAATGATGACTCACAAGAACGCAGGGATGGGCATCCATGAAATATGTAAAAAAATATCATACCGACATACCCTAATAAGATAATATAGAGTCTATAGCATATCAAGGAGTGATGGAACTTACCAACAATCAAAAGCAACATTGAAAAGGTGTCAAAAATAGGCCATAGTCAATCAAATTTGATTTGGTAGTTGAGAATGTCTCTGAGACATTACTTTTGCAAATCTGCCATGAATAGGAGTGATTGACCGTTTAAGTTTGAATACTGGCCGTTGGATTGGAGATGGATGACCGAGATCAGATTTCCAATGGAAGTTTAAAACATGTTCATTGATCACAGAAGAATCAAGATCAATGGCTATCGTGAAACCTTAATACATCATTGATCTCCTCAAGCATATAAGGCAACAATTCACAATGCACCAGATGCATGCAATGCAATGAAACTCTGCCACCTATTTTTTGGGACACATGTCACATAATTGCTCCATCGTGCATTGAACTTGGACCCACCATAGCACCACCATCACACATCACAAGAAGCACCATGCTATCGAGATGTCGAAGGGACAACAAAATAGGTCCCGCCGATATACCTCATCGCTCATCGTGGAAAGGCTCTCAACCATTATGTTTATAACCGTGATGCAAAGAACCCTCGTGATGATCATGAGATGATTTCCCATTGAATTTGAACCTTGATGCTCTCATCATGGTCAAAAATACCATCGCAGAAAGCACCTCAAACTTATAAGATGAAATCATGATGCAATGATTGCTTGCGATAGCCATTGGATCATATTTTTACATCTAGACCATTGCATGTCCATCGTACCACAATAGATCATTGCGAAAAGCACCTAGGTGACATCATTCACAACAACAATGTGAATGATGCATGTGATAACCATTAGATCTTTGTGCACTAAATCCGATCCGTTGGGACCATACAAAGCAAACCAAAACCTCGGGCCCACCAAGACACCTGTCACCTACCCACTTTTCTGCTGGGTGCACACTTTTCCATCAGAATATCAAAGGGAACACAAAACAACTCCCTCCAACATTGTATTGTCTCCTCGATGAAGAGATCCTACTGCCCATCGTGTATCTCACAAAGGTCTTCAACTCTTTGGAACATAACCGTGATGCACTAGAGGCAAGTGATGACCACCCGATCAACATCTTTAAATCTTGGCCCTTAGTCACTTGATCATCACTCATTGCACGAAGGACCTTGCTACTCAAAAACACAAACACAATGTGAAGGAGCATAGCAATATGATGACACCTGTCAGAGAATATTCTACCCCTTGATACCTTTTCTCCTTCCTTCACATCACTCATTGCACAAAGTATTTCATTACTTTGGATCAATACTGAGATGCATAAAACACCCATGATGACCGTTAGATGCTTCAACCCTCATCGCTTGTCATTGATCCTTGACCATTGCACATCACAAGAAGCTCAATACTTTTCATTTCACAACGATGATGTGAAATGATGGTACAATATCCGTCTAATCTACATCACTTAATCTGGGTCTCTCATCACGCATCACACACTTGACTTGATCCTTTCAACATGAACAATGATGCAAAGAGTAGCAGTGATGAACATTTCACCAATCAAACCAGTAGCACAAGGAAAGAGGGTCGATCATTGAACAATTTTTAAAGACATAAGTTATAACTTATGTGACTTGTGACAGCCGATTACCAGTCAACACAAAAACATAAACTCTACTCATTTGCCATGACTTCAAACATTAGGGTTTAATTGTAAACCCTAAGTCAGAATGAGAACATAAATAAAGCATTCATGAGCATATTTGACCTCTTTTGATCATGCAAACTAAACCAATCGACTCCTCTCAAAAAACCCATGTCGAAACTACAGTCAAACTCCCCTACAAACCTCTAAAAGTTTCTTCTACAACCATAGCAATATTGCATGACAACCTTGCAACCTTTTTAGTAGCTTTGCAACAAATGCAAAACATGGATTTCAACAAGATGCACAAATTGGATCTCTTTGATCGGATATAAATGATGTGCATCCAAGGATGGCATAAAATATGCCAAAAGGTTCATACACCTGCTTGCAATTAGCTATTAAAATGGTCCCAGTATGCTAGAAAAAGAATCGTTGATCCTTAAAACCTATGCTTCAGGAAACAACCTTATGAGAAGTTTAGTGGAAGGGGGACAAATTGCGCTCTACTGGACTACCTCCAGGGTTTTAAAATTCAGCTCTCTTTGTTATTGGTTGGGGGAGGAAAGAGAAAGAAGGAAAAGTACATAAGAAAAACTAATCTAAGGTGATATGTCAAAGCTTTTACAACATTTCAAGTTCCATTGAAATAACCAGAAGCATAAAACTCCTAAGAAATGAGCACAAAGTTTCGTAGATTCTTCATTGTTGAAAAGAGAACAAAATGCTTAAGGCATTGTAGGCACAGAGAATAACATTTAGATCTTTTTATTAAAAGCACCCATTGAGGCTCACTAGAGTGTGATACGCCTTGATTATTCTACGAAAACCTTTAATCCCTTGCAAATATTGCTCACCAACAAGCATAATATGATAGTTAACCATAAATCATTGCATAAAATGAAAGAGTACAAGACATGGTTAAATAATTTGTAATCTTATGCTAGAAATCATAAAATCTAAAACTCATAAAAATCAGTCGTCAATATCATATCCATTCCTAAATGACACAGAGCATTGAAGCCAACATTAATAGAAATAAAACACACAGTAAAGGTGAACTAGGCACAATTTGATAAGTTTTGCTTTCTATTGATTGATTTAAAAGACACAAAATGCTAAGGTTTGAGGAATGGATTTTCCTTTCAACTGATATTCTCTTAGTACTCTTTTTTACAAAGATGGTGAACCCTCCTTTCACAAAGCATTTGTAGGTTTATATAGAGAAAAATCCTCAAGCACATAACACAACTAAAAATATTCCCTCAACTTGTTGCCTGTGGATCATCGTCATGGTGATCATTGCAATCTTTTCTCTAACAAACATCGTGCTCTTGATCACGTGGCTATGATGACACCTGGATAATCCATCATTTATGTTGTAACTACCTAGATAGTGGGATTTAAGCGGCAACAACGTTCACATCCTCAAGCTCGAACACGTGGTTCCTTCTGATGCTCCTCTACTGTTGAGATAACCAATAGCACACTTTTAACACCCTTTCGAGCTCAAAATATGCTTGGGCTTCCACCCTACTAATAAGTGGCACTTCTCAACAACATCTGAGTTTCCTTCCTCTTTTCCCTTTAAGAATTATGTGCCCGACACATGGCGTGTAGGTGGGATTTTCTAAGGCTTTCTTTCTTGCGGCCTTCAAGAATTTTTGCAGTGTCAACACATGGCGCCTTATGCTTTCAAACACCTCAAAAAACAAAAGCTTTAATAAAGATTGTGTAAGGCCACCATGTGGCACCTTCATGCACCTTTGCAAGAATAAGAGGTCGTAGTCTTGATAGAAACCATGTCATGTTGCCATGTGGTACCCTCTGAAAGTTGATAAGCAAATAATTTTTGAAGTCTATGAGCCACTTAGAATTAAGCTAGAATTGAAAGAAAAGGTTGTGAAGCATCCCAAAACATGAATAAATTGCAATGAAAGGAATTTGTAATGAAAGAGCTTGAGATTAAATCTACAAATATATTGAATGATTAGTGTTAATGAATCATGCTTGGTAAATGTAATATCAATCTATATGTTGGTATCAAAATTGAATTAGGTTTTTTAATGTGTAATTCTAAGTTGAATATGAATAGTGTGTTTTTTTTATAGGATTTAATGTTAGTTAATCTTATTAATTTGTACTTGAACATAATATGATGTTTCAAATAATTTTATTTAAATAATATGGAATATGAGTTTAGTTTAGGATTATTCTTATAATATGTGATTAGTAGTATGGTGTTTTTACATGTTTTTATAGTCAATATTTTAATCCGTGTGAATCAATTAACATGTATAAGTGCATGAATAGTGTAGCCTATTATTTTTGTGTTTTAGTTATGTATTATACGATTAAATTTAATGTGTAAGAATTGTAAGATATTTTATCGGTTTTTCAATATGGAGTGTTGTAGAATTGCCTAAAACCAACTTCCATCCCACTACATATCATGGAGTAATGGGAATATGACTATTTTTTTGATGGAACCATCACATCTTGGACAAGTGTAGCCAAAATCCCCTTGTGAAACCATATTGTCTTATCTAGTGTTACTACTTCATTTTATATTATTATTTAGATATATCTTGTAATGTGAATGGATTTATATAATTTAAATTGGCATTAAATGTATAGAATTTAGTTTTGATTTTTAGTAATTTCAAGGAGCTTGTATTTTTTTTTTGTATTTTTACGATATTTTGAAGTCCTTAGGTCAACTTCCTTTGGGTAAGATAATTGTGGAATAATTTTTTCGTGTCCTAGAAGGGTATGAATATAATTGAATTCCATTAGGTATATAATAGGTTTATTGGGAATGGGTGGAGCTAGAATGAGTATTCAACTTAACTCATTTCTTTCTAAATGGGTTGACAAGTGGACTACACTTCACTCCACCATGGTTGGGGAAGGTGAGATCATGTGGGTTCATATTGAATGGTTTGTTGTGTTAATTGGTTTTTTTTTTAGGCTTATTGGATATAATTGTGGGGTTGTAATGTGGCTCCATCCTATTGGATGGAAGGAAGTGACATGACACTCTCTTTTAAGCTTATTGCCTTAGTTTGGGAAAGTGTTAACCTTCTAATTTTTACATCCAATATTGATGGTTAACAAATTATATCTTAGTTTAGGAGGTATGCTTCCTTCATTACATGTTCTTATATGTAGAATGATATATTCTGAAAAGGAAAAAATGAATTATTTTGATATTTTTTTGTTCAAATAAAATTATTTTTTTGATTTTTGAGGGATAAGAATAGTTGGTAGCTTTAAATAGAGTTAGTAGTGATGGAAATAAAAAATGAAAATTATGTTATGTGATGAAATGTGGAAATTATTATTCCTATGAGTTAGAGACCTATGTTACTTGTTCTATGAGACCCAAGGATTCTTGTTCTCCCATATATTTTACCTCTCCTTGACTCTTCCTAAATTGAATGAAAGAGTTGTGGATTCTTATTTCCATTGGTTAAATTTTGTATTATAAATGTTATGGGTTTGTATTACTTGAATCTTTGGATAATTCTCCAAGCTATGGGTTAGTAGTTGAGATCAACATATGGGCATAAGGTAGCTAACTCTCATTGGCCTCATGAAAATGTGAATTTTTGATAGATGGAATTTTTTCCTATGAAGGATTTAAGACTTAAGTTTATATTGTTTGCACATGTAAAATTTGTAAAGGAAAAGCGAATATAATATTTTTTTTTGTGAATAAACTAGGGAAAGATTTAAGATATTGTCATCATCTTGAACTTAGAAAACATATAAAAATTCAAGATGTATATTAACTGCAAGGTATTTTAAAAAATATGGAATTGAATAATTGATATGAATTTGAATGGTTTTGAAATGAATATAATGATTAAGGATATAAATTCACTTTTATTTCCTTAAAATTGTGTAGTTTTCAAAATATATTTTACGTTGTGAATAAAATTTTAAAAATTATTTGAAAATTTTGGTTTATGACTTAAACATATTTTAATCAACTTATTTATCTCTAATAAATCTTTAAAAATTTATGGTTTCAAGGAAAACTTGCTAAAATAGAAAATTATGCCAAAATTTGACCAAGTGGGTTTCTTAAGAAACTTATAGTCTTGTGGTCTTGTGGAACATACAATTTCAAGAAAAATGTATCCCTATATTGTATTGGACCACACGATTTCTTAGAAATTTGTGGCTAGACCACATCTAACAAGGCACTAGAAACTCACAACTAAATTGCAACCACTCCTAGAAATCTAAGGTCCAATAAATTAAATATGTAGTCTAATAGTATCAGAGACTAAGTTTAAAAAAAAAAATGAAGTCTAGTTTGATCTTGATTTGCATCAAAAATTTATGTTCTCCTCATCTTTACTTTCCCATATCATGTTTGATTTTATTGTATTGAATAAATGGAAAATGGTTGAATAATGTCTACTTATTATCTCTCTCATGTACATGTGTTTGGTAATGGAATAAAAGTAAATATTTATTCTTCTTATATCCATTTTTCAATAAATAAACATTGTAATAAAACATGTAACTATTTTTGTATGAATGTCTTTGTCTTCACTCTTGTATGTCATGTTTAATTGTATTTATTGAACAAATTGTTATATTAGATAAAACTAGCAATCACACCTTAGTGTGCAATGGGTATGTCGAAGAGGTGTGAAATGTCAATTAGAAAATTGTTTGGTATGTTTTTTTGCATACATGTGTGCAATAGATGAGGTCAATTAGTAGGTCAGTTACAAATGATGTTTGTGAAACAAAGGTCTTAATGGAGAAGTGATAGCTTCAAATAAACTATGCATCCACTTACAGGGATCCAAACATGACTAAAACAAGACCTCTAAATCAGGATGATAATCAACCTCCATTATCAATAGGATGATGTTATGTTTGCAATAGGGAGAGAGTGAGAGAGAAGGAGAGATGGGGATAGAAAAAGGGAGAGATAAAGGGGTGGGAGCGAGAGAGAGAAGGGTAAGGAGATAGAGATGGAGATGGATATTGAGAGAAGGATAGGGAGAGATAGACAAAGAGGAGAGAGGGATAGATAGAGATCAAATAGATAAATATATAGAGGGGGAGATAGGAACTGATATATAGATAGAGAGTGATGAAAGATGAGATAGAGATAGAGAGATATGGAGAGGGAGAGAGAAAGAAGAGGGGAGGGAGAGGGAGAGATATAAATAGAGGGTGATATAATGAGATAGAGAGGATAGGGAAATAGAGAGATAGGGAGAGAGATAGAGAGCTAGGGAGATAGAGGTAGAGAGGGATGTGGATGGAAAGAGATGCTTAATGTGACATTAGTGAGAGATAGAGATAGGGGGGATAGGGAGTGTGTGTGTGTAAGTGTCAGAGAGAGATATAGAGGGATATGTATATATATATATAGAGAGAGAGAGAGAAGGATAGAAAGGAGGAGAGATAACGAGATAGACATAACTTGGGAAAGATAGAGGTTGCGAGAGAAAGATAGAAGTTGCATCTATCAACCATGGATATTACATGTAGTATCGAGAAGCACCAATTATATGACTTTAAATTTGACCATCTTCTTTTTGATAAGCATATACTTTCTTCTGACATGTAGCATGAAAAGTTTGGGTATGGTATTTTTATTGGATTGTAGATGAGATATTTGTTTGTTTGAAAATGCTACTATTTGCTAATAAAAAAATGTCCTGGCTACATCAGTGTGTGTTTCTCATCCCTCACAATTCATCTGTTAGGATTAAACTAGTTGCAGAAGGGTTTTGCAGAATGGAAACATAAAATGCATTATAAAAGCAATAAATGTTAAAATTGACTATGCCCTATGTCAGGTTTATTAAATTTTGAATTTATTTAGTGTCTACATTCTCACAAATCTCATAGAAATCTCTTAGCTTTCAGAGTGTTTGCTTTCTTTTTACCCCTTCTATCAGGAGAAATCTGTATCTGGCCATATAATATGCTTTGAAAACCCTGGTAACATCTTGTGATATCCGTCTCTAGCCCAATAATATGTTTTGTAGGGTGAAGAGTGAAGATCCTTTTCAACTTTGATCAATCTCCTGAATCCTCAAGAGATCTAACAGTGAAATACATCTGTTGACTTATTGACTTATGAAGCAGGAATAGTACGTGCTTGTGACAAATGAATGCTAGATGTTGCCTAGACTCTAAAAGTATTAAGGTATTTTAAATCAAATTCATGATCAAGGTGTTGGATAGATGGGGTCAAGGCACATCTAATTAATGTTGAAGTGTTATTTGTGTTTTTTTGAAGATCTAATAAAATATCTCTGTAGTTTTCTTCTAACAATTTAGTTCATGTATGTTTCAAATATTGAGAAATGTGTGATATGTTTTACCGATCTGTATGAACAGGATTGCTTTATTGACTTATTTAAACCTCACTGATCTGTATGAACAAGATTCCATACTTTCAACCTATATGCCAGAAGTGAATATCTTTCAACTCCACATAGTATTTGGGCCACATTTTAGATATTTTAGGATTTCACATTCACGCTTAGGATTGAAACTCAATCAATCATCAAGGATAAAGTTTTGTCATTCAATTCCTGTTAGTTGCCATGTTTATCCCAGGAAAATCAAAGTTGAACTGTTTGATATGTTGCAAGATTGATTTGTTTTCTTGTGATCATTCAGGTGGTTTGTGTATGCTTTTAGTTTGGAAACATTTCTTATCTCGTAGGGAATTTATGCCCTAAAGATTTTTGTTTGACCTGGTATATTTTAAAGCCACTAGAAAATATGCTAGTTGCGGTTTACTCATATTAATCTTTCTGTGGAATCTTAAGTTGTTTTTTGTGGTGTTTATTGAATATGTTGCATACCATTAAATTAAGTCTGTACATGTTCTGTGGTTACTTTAATGTTCTAAGATATGCATATTAGGGTAGCGTTATATGCCCATAAATAGATGGTATTAGCTGAATGCTTTTATTCTGTTCAATATATTGGCAATCAAAAAATGATGATCCTTAAAAAAAGTGCATGCTGAATACATTATTACAAGCGCTAGAGCTTAACAACCATGTTTCTTAAGGCTGTATGAAACCAAAACTGAAAAAATGATGTGGAGACTAACGTTTTTTCAAATAATCATGTATGATCTTTTCTACTATTTAATTATGATTTTCATTGGGAGAATGTTAGTACATTTACATTGATATAATAATGGGAATTATTGTGGTGAAAATATCCATTATATATGAGAGTTCTGCAAAGGATTTCTGAAATACAAAGTCACATTGCCTATTCCATTTTTACCAGTCTGCAAGAGCACATTGTAAAAGTACTCAAAACCTGGGGTTTTGTACTGGTAATGCTTAAATAAATTTGGAAATCGCCTGAATGTGGCAACCCCTTTGTGCTGGTAGGTTGGTCTGGATCTAACAATGTCCTTGCAAAAAAATCGGAGGGTATGCACTTACTTTCCTTTGGAAGGCAGCAACAGAAATCGAAGGGTTTTGCATTGTGGATGTTAAAAATACAATTTTTCTCAGGAGCCTGCGAAGTAGCAAGAGATCCAATAAAGGGATTCTACCTGACAAAGTTACTTTACTTGTTAATCCCCTCACTAGATACTTCTGGGTCTGAACTTGAAGATTTATTCTACTTCTGATTCTGTATTTGAAAATCTATCCTACTTCTGATTCTGTATTTCAAAATTTATTATGCTTTTTTATTATGTGGAATGCAAGTTTTGATGGAGATTGATTAAAATGTCGTTTGAAATCATTCAGGCCTGAAAGTGCTTTTACCCGAAATCTGGTGTCTTAGTGATTAGTGGGAAAGTACTGCGGTGTTAAAAAAAAGTGATAGTCAAATGGAAGTTCTCAATTGAATGCCGTGCACACCACAATGCAGTTGTTGCTCTGGTTATATATGCAAGAATATTAAACCTTGTGTGGTCAGCAAACCCTAGTTCTGAGATACCAAACAAAGTTCAAAAAATCTAAAATTTTATAAACCTCACAATGGGACAGAAATTAGATCTAAAACATTTTGAAAGCCAAAACCTCAACAAAGAGAGATGATGGATTTAGAGGAAGGGACACCCAACAACAAGAAGGAACAAAGAACGAACACAAATTTGAACAAATGGAATGCACATTGAAAATCAACAGTAATTGGCATGTGAAACAGAGGAGGGAGAGAAAGCGAGAGAGATGGAGTGAATAAGAGAGAGATAGAGATAGTCAAGGATAACTAATAAATATTAAATAACTATAATTATCAAGCTTTCATACTCATAGTATCAGATGTTAGGATCAAATGTGACATATTTATAGACATGGTGGTGTAGGTAGATAAATAAGATACACGACATTTTGTTAGTATGGCAATTTTAATAATAACTATGAAGAAAGCACATGGCATTGTTGTTTGAAATTATTGATTAAGTAGTTGCAGATGTCCCAGTGGTTTTAGCCAGCCGACACACCTTGATGTCACCATGTCTAAATTTCATCTTCTGACATCTCTTGTATTTTATCTTGTTTGACATTGTCTGTGTTTTAGAGAATTTGTATGTTAGTTCTGAATGGTAACATGTTTGGGTGGATGAGATTGCCCTGTTCTGAATGATATCTATTATGTGCCATTTATATTTCCGTTGTATGTTTAGAATGATTTCTTGTCAATGCTACCATACTATAGATAGAAGCAAATGATTTAATAATGGAAAAAATTAAAGGGGCTCTATTATGAATGGGTCATAACTCACAACACTTGTTGAATGTTTTGTAAATGGATAGCAAGCTAAATGGGTGTGATGTTTCTGAGTTGGAGTAATACTAGGATGGGTGACCTCCCAGGAAGTCTGATGCTTCACCTTGTGAGCATCACCTAGATGCATTGAGTGCTAAGTGGACTATTCATGCTCATGAGAGATGGGGTCGTGTGAAACACTACTCATGAAATATGGGTCAATGAGTTTGACTAAAAAACTATGCAGTTGAATTTTGATAGAACAACATAATAGAACAAACTGTTGACATTACCTTCTTTTAAAAGTGGACCCTTCAGATTCTTGTGTTAGACTGTTATACTTCACGTTATTTCGACAAAAATATTATAACCATTTTTTTATGATACATGATATACTATTTTCAACTTTCTAAGAGCAAAGATTTTGTTTATTGGCACCTGCTAAATGAAAACTTTGTATTAATTTTGAGGATATGATGCCATAATGCACGTGTTTTACAGTTTGTATCACATACAGAAGTTCCTTTTACCCTATTCTTACAAATTTCTTTTAATTTATATTTGTTGCATGTATTTTGCATCCTTCCCTTCTTGTTCCACTTTCTAAGAGCAAAGATTTTGTTTATTGGCACCTGCTAAATGAAAACTTTGTATTAATTTTGGGGATATGATGCCATAATGCACGTGTTTTACAGTTTGTATCACATACAGAAGTTTCTTTTACCTAATTCTTACAAATTTCTTTTAATTTATATTTGTTGCATGTATTTTGCATCCTTCCCTTCTTGTTCCACAATGTAATTATCATTTTTTTTATACCATTAACCAATCTATGAGCGACAGATGCAGTATGTCTTCAAGGTTTAACTTCTTAGCAAAGTCATTGTCTTCTATTGTAGGCTATTTCAAATCATATTTTAATATGATTTTAGCTATGATGCAAACAACAGAATATGAAAATAAATGTTGTTGGTCATTGAAGATTCTTTTAACCTGTAGGTAGTTGTTGGGACAATTCTATCCTATTGACAGAGATCATTGCTAGGTTTGAGCTTAGTTTGTGATGTCTACAGGTTGTTGAAACCATTTGGTATCGCACACCAGAGCTACTTCTTGGGGCGAGGCATTACACTAGTGCTGTTGGTATCCTTTTTCATGAGCAGTTTTGTGGTGTACCTTCTCCTTCAAAATTGTCTTGGAAATTCCAATGCAGATCAAAGTTACTTAAAACTGTTGAAAGACATGTGGGCAGTAGGTTGTATTTTTGCAGAATTGCTGACACTAAAACCACTTTTTCAAGACGTGGAGGTCAAAGTTGCACCAAACTCATTTCAGGTGTCTCAGTATATTTACTCTACATATTCTGCGGGCAATAGAAAAAAGGCTCTTCTATTTTGAGACTGTTGCAACTATCAAGTTAGAATTTTGTCTTGATATTTCTTTTTTGTTTTACATTCTATATACCAGAGGTAGACACAGCTGTGTTCTCTGATGTAGCTATTATTTCCTGCAGCTTGTGACCAACTTGACAAGATATTTAAGGTCTTAGGTATGAGATGACCGAAAACTTCTTCTTAAATCCTGCCATTTCTGTGTACATTGTTTATAATGTATTTTACATTCTTTTGAAGCATTTGGACTGATTTGCTTGGTAATTCAGGTCACCCAACACCAGAAAAGTGGCCAACACTGGTCTATCTACCACATTGGAATTCAGATAAGCAACATATTCAAGGGCACAAATAGTGAGTTTCATTAAGTTCTGCTTGAGAAGTATCTGCAGTTCCTGGAAAAGAAAAATGATGTATGAAATGGAATAATTGTATCTAGACCTATAATATTAAAAACTTCCTCACTCTTGTAACCCTTTTTCCATGTCGCATGCAATTTATGATTAAGCATTTCAGAATGCGAAGTGATGAAGTGGGCCTAATGACACCTTTTGTGAAACATAAGTGCTCTGCTTCAGTTGGACAAGGAATTCAGGGACTTCATAAATTGACACCTTCTCAGATCTTTGAGCAAAATCCAGATTCTGGTTGTGAAAGCCATTTTTTACATCAACAATCCACTGTTCAGCCATGGGAGATTTGATTGAATTTGTCTGGTTGCAAAGAAATTGTCTTGCTAGGTAATGCAGATGACTTCCCATTTTTGAAATAGAAACACATTCAGATATTATAGGACACTTGCAATGTCAAAAAAATCATAGAAATAGAAACGAATTCACGAGGAAACCACAAAGGAAACATTGGAAAATTAAGTAGATTTGTAGAAATTGCAAGGGATACTTGCAATCGCCCATCGCCTCTCCACCATCGCAATGCCGACCTTATCGCAGTGGTCCGTGATTGTGATGTGATCGAATCTGCTCAGCACACCGATTTGATATGCAAAGATGGTGGAGCCTATGCCGCTCTGGTTCAAATCCATCAAGTGTCAAAGTAAGGTGAGGAGGCAGGAGAGCACTACGAGGGACAAGAGATAGAGTATACAAGTGAATAGGAGTGTTTTATGAAGAAAACTGTGTCAAATTCTTTGTATGCAAGATTAAAAAGCCCAAAAAGCCCCAGCTTGCTGAGCAAATCAAAGCCCATGCCAGTCTGTATCAGTGCATCCAAAACAGGAAAAAAAACAAGTTTCTTTGGCCCCATCCTTCCGTCGACTAGTGATATTGCCTCAGAATGGAAGCAGGCTGTAATGGGGTGTTCGGGTGCCATTGCATTTGGAGGATTTCAGCCCACTCATGCATTTATCCTTGGGTCTATAATTTCCCTGTTATTCATTAAAAACCAGGAAGAGATGAAAAGGAAAACCAGAAACTACTTATTTTTTCCAGCTTGGCAGTCAATGGATGAAAATGTTTCAACCGTCTTGCACAGTACGGCAGACGATACCAGCCGTTCATCGCTTATCTCAGCTTCGTCTTCTTCAAATAGATGCCTTCAACGTAATAAAAAGAGTTGAATAACGTTTACCATATTTTAAAAAAATATTCTCTATGCATGTGTTTAGTAATAGAAAATAAAACTAGAACATCCATTCTTACTAATTTTTTTAATAAATAAATATTATTAGAAAAGTATAATCATCCTTGTATGGTTGTCCTCATCTTCACTCTTGTATGGTTGTCCTCATATAAACATCCATTCTTACTAATTTTTTTAATAAATAAATATTATTAGAAAAGTATAATCATCCTTGTATGGTTGTCCTCATCTTCTCTATGCATGTGTTTAGTAATAGAAAATAAAACTAAAACATCCATTCTTACTAATTTTTTTAATAAATAAATATTATTAGAAAAGTATAATCATCCTTGTATGGTTGTCCTCATCTTCACTCTTGTATGGTTGTCCTCATATCATGTTTGATTTTTTGTATTGAACAAAAAGGTTGAGTAATGTCCTCTTTATTTCTATTAATATTTCTAGTATAGAAAATCAAAGTAAGCATTCATTCTTATTGAATCTATTTTTTTATTAAATGAACAGTGAATTACAAAAATATAACCGTTCTTGTATGATTTTTCTCATCTTCATTCTTGCACATCTCTATCTAAGAAATCTTGTTCAATTTGTTGCATGAATAAGCTCTATCATATTCAACAGAGAACATCATGAATCAGGAGGCTATAGGAATGTTTATTGGCTGGTTAAAAACAAAACAGAGCAAATTGGTCTGATCTTAAAGAACCAAATTCAATATGAAGAGGCATGAATTTACAAATAAACCTGGATTTTTTCTGTTTAAAAAGGACATACAAGACACTATATATTACATGAATCAAATTCAATCTGAAGAAACAGATTCATGAATTTGCAGATAAACCTTGATTTTTTTTGTTTAAAAATGATATACAACACATGTTATTATATATTAAAAAAATCAAATTCAATCTGAAGAAACAAGATTCGTGAATTTGCAAATAAACCTCAATTTTTTCTGTTTGAAAAAGAAATACAAGACTTGATTAAATACAAAACTTTGCTTCTCATATTTTTAGTTAGAGCTTGGAAAACATTTGGCACTCACCAAAGGAAAAAAAAAGTCCATCTCTTAAAGCCAGCCTATGTTCTTGTTAATTCAAAGCATGTAACAGAATCAGAGAAAAAATGATTGATTCCAAGCATATAACATTATCTGAAGACCAAAAACAGGATCAGACATTTCCAAACTGTTGTCCTTACAAGGAGAATCTAAATGGTCAGAAGTTTATATTTATTAATAGTAATAGTTAGGATAAATTCAAAAATGACAATTTGCAGGATATTTCTAGTCTGCTGCCACAGATCTATATTGTCATCTATCAATCGATGCAGTAGCATAAATGTAATTGTTATACTGATTCTGTTACAAACCTACAACGGTGCAACCATATCATTGAACCTGCTTCAATTAAAAGAATGCCCAACAAAGTATGTTGGGAAACACATATTCATCATTAGCAACTGGCAAATCTTTGGATCAATATTTCAAGGCTCTCCTCAAAGAATGATTCATCAAATGATTCATCATAGTCAGAGTCTTGCTGCTCCATACCTAAAAAGGAAGGGAAAACAATAACATAAACTTGAAATCCCAACTGTTGTTTCATGCCTATGACAAACAAGTTTGTATTCCTTTTCATATAAATATACAGAGAATGGTAAAATAATACTAAGTACTTAGTTCAAGTTCAATACTATGACGAAAAGTGAAACATACCATGGAAAGAAGAAGAACCCTTAGTGAACTGATCTTCCACCAGGTCTAACTCAAGACAGTCTTTAATTTCAGTTGGTTGCTGTGGAAAAACAAATATCAACAGATGGGCCAATAAGCATTGACATTGTGTATGAAGAGAAAATCTATCAATCTTATCAGGTCCCACCAACAGGCAGTGTTCCACATAATAAATAATTAAATGAAACCGGCAACAACCACCAGGGTTCGCATGAGAAAGAAGCAACGAAAAATAGGGCAGCGTTTCATAAAAGAATAAATTAAAAACTAAAAGCAAAGAAAATAGAAACTTATTAGCATCCTACCTCTACAAGAGCACCAGGCAACCAACATGGAATCTCAGACCTGTAGCTTAGAGCCTGAGCCACTAGTCTGTTCACCTCTGAAAAGAAACATAGCAGAGATCAGGAATTAAGTTTATAAAAGGAACTAATAAAACAACAAACCCTAAGCCAATATGGCAAACCCGATAAATTAAATACCACCATTCTCAAACAAAAAAATGTTATTGATATTATGTTCGAGAGCTACTTTGCCTTAGGGTTTAATGTTATGTTAGAATAACTAAGGGTTCAATATTTTTAGTCCAGGCTTCTCTCCCTCATTGCGTATAAAATGAGGAAAAATCTATTTTCTGTATCATTATTTTGTCTTAGGGTTTAATGTTATGTTAGAATAACGTTCAATATTCTTAGTCCAGGCTTTCAATATTCTTAGTCCAGGCTTCTATCCCTCATTGCATATAAAATGAGGAAAAATCTATTTTCTGTATCATTTTGCAATTTTATCAATTAAAATAAACTAATCTTACTTTCTGTATCATTTTGATTTTTTCAATTAAACTAAACTTTCTGTATAATTTTGCATTTGAATCAATTAAATTAACTGCTCTTGTGTTGGACAGCAGGATTCTTATTTTGGGTGTGCAAGTTTTTCAGCATGACAATTTATACTTACAGCCTCTTTATTCCCGGACTCATTTAGGACCACTACATGACCATTGAAACCCTCAAAAAGCTTACCTTTAAGAAATAAAACCTAAAGAAATCTCCAACTACTAATAAGAATTACATCTAACAGCTTCAATCAACAACCCCCCAGCGCCCAAGTTCAACAAAATTATATCTCATAAAAACACTCAGAAAGCCTAGGGAAAAAGACAACCAAATCTCCAACTAATAATAAGAATTACATCTAACAGCTTCAATCAACAACCCCAGCGCCCAAGTTCAACAAAATTAAATCTCATAAAAACACTCAAAAAGCCTAAGAAAAGAAAAGAGAAAAAGGCAACCTCATCAAAGCAGTCAATAATACTTGTCAGAGAAACAGAAAGAATGCACTCCATACCTTCCTCTGCCATCTTCTCATGGAGAGCGTCCATGTCTTTTCCAGTAAAATGGCACTTCTCAATCCCCTCACGAGCCCAAACATCCGCCTTCTGCTTCATCTCCTCAGTGACCTCATACCTAGGGTTAGGACCCATTTTCACATTCTTTGAATGGGCTTTCTTCTCCTCAACTGGCTTGCCTTTCTGCTTGGAAAATTCCACATTTGTAATGTTTCCCAGAGGAGTCCGAGGCACAGTTCGGCCCTTTACCCCAGATTTCCCTAAAAGCTCTGGATCTACCATAACACTTAATCCACCCTTGACATTGCTATTATTTACTCCTGCCTTTGCACTTTCCTTGCGCACTGCACTTGGAGTGGCAGCTCCTAAATTTGGCAGGGGCTTGAGTTTTTTGGTAATGTTGAATAGTGTTTTTCGGTCTGATAAATCTGTTTGCTGCACCTTCAGCCCGCCAGATTTATCCACGTTGGGCTTGCCTACAAATAATCCTACAACAATTGCATTCTCTTGTTAAAGGGTTTGAAGTTGAACATAATTGGTTCTTGATAAAGTAATAAAGATTTGCAGACTTCAAAGAACTGACGGCATTCTCATTCAAGATCAATGCATATGCAAAACCATTAATGGGTAGAGGGTTTTGGTTTATTTTTTGGCTCACCTCTATTGATATCGGCGTTTTCATCTTGGATAACTGCCAGCGGCTGCCTCCTCACTGCCATTTTTGATGATTATACAGTCCAATTTGACGACCTTCAGGCTTGGCTTACAAATGTTTGTAGGAGTTTGAAGATCTTGATAAAAATTTATACAATGTAAAAGAATCGAGAAGATATTTTTTGGCTTACCTCTAATGATCTCGGTGTTTTCATCTTGGATAACTGCCAGCGGCTGCCTCCTCACTGCCATTTTTGATGATTATACAGTCCAATTTGACGACCTTCAGGCTTGGCTTACAAATGTTTGTAGGAGTTTGAAGACCTTGACAAAAATTTATACAATGTAAAAGAATCGAGAAGAAATTTTTCAGCAGATTTCTTTGTTTTGTTTGAACTTGGAAGAAAAATAGCTGTTTGCGGGAGGGCTTTAAAGGAAACAGGGTAAGCAATATGACCGTTGATTATTAATTCGAATTATTACATCTAATTAATAATAAATTAGATTTTAAAATATCATTTTAGTAACTAAAATAATTGGAAAGATAAGATATTTAACTATTTTGGTATGATAGATAATTGATTTTCTTGTTGATTGGTCAAAATATGTTATAGAAGATGTAAGTTTAGAATTGGGATGCATGATAGTGATAAAAAAGATCTGATAGAGTTAAGTAGAGAATCATACTATTGTAGACTTGGTTGAATTTTGTAGTCTAGTTCTAGATTGGGTTACATTGTGTCATGGTCCTAGATTAGGTCATGTGTGCAATCTAGCCCAAGTGATGCAACCTAGTCTTTTGTTATGGTGGTCCTGAAAAAAATTATTGTATTTTCTCTCATACTTATTTCTAAATCTAGTTGTTCTTATAAGCATAGTGGCACTTGTTTCAAGATTGAGGGATAGCCCTTGGCTTGTCTTGATAGCATTTAAGCCTTTAAAGAAGAAAAATATGTTATAGGCAAAAAACAAGCATACAATGTAGTCTTCGATGGTTTAGAATCAAAGTAGTCTTCTATTTGATTATTTTATTTCATATAGTTTGCTTTAGCATAATGGTGTTTCTCAATTTTGACCTTTCAAGTCCATCAAAATCAATACTTTTCAAAATTCACCATATGGTAATTATAGCAAGCTAAAGTTGTCAAGGATTTAAAGACAGTATTATCTAATGATTTATGGCATTTTCTATATATAATCTATTTAAATAATTTTATAAATGAATTAGAAAATAATTTCTATCATATTTCATCAATTCCTCATAAAATGTAGCTTATTATAATTTTACCATTTTAATGAGTAATAGTTTCCAATATCATGTACCTTAATTTTTTAATTGATAGTAATTATAATTTGTACATATATTTTCCTATAGTAAGTTGCTCTCTATGTATATATCCAAATTGAAATATTTTTCATTGAAACAAAGATATTGAACAAAGAGTAGTGTATATTTTGAGATTTTTTTATTTTTTTATCAATAAATAACAATCTTGAGAATCCCTCCCTTTAGGATATAAAATTTACTCAAAAATATGCATGCCAACTATTTTTAGAGAGAACTTAAATCCTTTAACATGTGTAAGGGATTACAAGTGAAAACCTCTAATAATTATGGTAAGGGATTACAAGTGAAAGTATACAACTAGAAAAAAAGAGAGTTAAACCCTTAACAATCATAAACTTACTCATCCTCAAACCTTTTAATAATAAGGAAGTTGAGCCACACTATTCCTACTATTACCTTAAACCCTAGAAAACCTATTTTAGAAAAATCAATCCTTGTATTGCCTTATTTTTCCTCTTGGTTTCAATCTTTAGCTACCCAATTGAGATGAATGACCTTCATTATGACTAAACCACTTTGTTGTGAGCTATCAAAGTCTCATCTAGAGGTGAAAAAGCTACATAAAAAATTTCTTATGTAACGACATCATCAAGTCATCCTAAAACTAACTTCAAATCATAGTGGAGTGATTTTATTTATGAAGTGATGCAAGAGCATCTAGGGTGTAAGAGCAATCTTGCAACACCCAAAAAAAATGCTATTTCTTTTCAATAAGGGCTAAATTTGGTAGGGTCGCTATTTTAAGTAAGTTTGTTTTTATGCATGGTTGGGCATGAAATCTTACACAGACCTCTAGAATGGTGAATTGAAGCCAATGGTGAAGAAATCGGTTCAACATCTTTTGTCATTTGAGAGATATTAAAATTTCAATTTCCAAAATCTTGTTAAAATATTCAAAGTCAATTTTGAGGCACTTAGAGGCTCTGAATGGGCCTAAAAAGTGACAAAAAAATGAAAGTAATCTACCTTTAGTTACCATTTCTTGAGGGCGTGCCTTCTCAAGAGCTTTCTGAAAAGGTATTATAATTGAAAATCTGATGGTCGGATCGAAAGTTATGACCCTACAAAGTTGTACTACCAAAATAAAATTTTAAAATATCTTCTTGAGGAAGTTACACTTTCCAGAAGATTCTAGGGCGGTTACACCTTCCAAATAAAGGATGTGAAAGGGGGTTACAATGGAGGGGGCAGAGTAGTGTAGATGGTGGCTCCAATTTGTAGATTTGCAGAGTTATGTAATTAGAAAGCCCATGTGATGGCAATTATAATGTTGTAATTTCATTTTCATTTCAGTGATAATAGAAAATCTTTGCTTCCTTCTTGCATTTTGTTTGTGCAATTCTATGTTCTTGTTGTGAGTTTCAAATTGTAAGGGGAGTACCCTTCATCTTGAAGTCTTTATCTACTCCAAGGTCAAACATAACAGCCTCAAACATTGAGGAGATATCAAATTTACCTTGTAATAATGGTATACTTCCAAAAATTCATTACCCAACACCCACTAATAACATGAAGTAATAAATTATTATGCATTTTAGTCATTTATATGATATTTCATTGAGAAAATAATTCAATTGTACATCCTTTCATAAGAGTATGGAATCTAGGAAGGAAATCAAGAAACACGTGAAGGTTGAGATTATTGATTGGTATAATATCATTGTTACTAATCCACATCCTACGGGTGAATTTCTATAGAATAATTATTCTAGAAATATTAAGCTTACATCTATAGAAGAAGAAATGGTGCATGAAATTATCTTGAACATATTATTGGAAGTAGTAGGAGGAATACTTCTTGCAAGGAGTAAGTTATCTTGATAACAAGAAGTGTGGTAATGGAGGACATGCATACTAACTTATTTTATGGTAAGCCACATAATATTTATTCTAGTATTCAAATGTTCCTAAAAATGCATAACATGGTGTTTAGCAAGTAGTCCCTAGTATCACTATCAAATAAAGGATTATAGCAAGCCTTAGAATTTCTTGAGGTTAAGCTACTAGTAGATAATTGCTTGTAGGGAGTATGTGCAACTTTCGAATGCCTTATTGTTCACATGGAGTTCTTGGTCATGTCATTCAATGTGATTAATTCCTTGGTTACTTTCTAATTCAAATGAAAATCAGATATCCAATCTTCAAATGAGAATTTATTTAGATGAGGTTTTTATGACATGTTGGGTGATGCCACAATAATGGGTTACACTTTCTGGGACATCCTGATTTTTGTTGAACTCACATATTTATAGAAAATATAATGATTTAAGCATTGAAAGGTTCCATTTAAAGGATTCTAATTGAAGAGGGTTTGATCAAAGCCCCTTAGATCAAAGCCCCTTGGATAGAACCCCGCTAGTTTTGAACCATACCTATAATGGAGTCTCCTCTACATCTACCAAAATGCTGATAGAAAAACCACTTTCGATTTACCTTTTGGGGGATCAAATGAATTCATTTAAAATTTATATTTTGTATGAAGTCCTTATTATGAACTTCCCAAAAAGTATAAATTTAAATATATTTAATTTGATTATTATGTTTATTTTTTATTTCTTGTGAATGTAGGTTTTTCACCGAAAATCAAGCTCTCTATTCTGCACATGTCAAAAAATAGTATATTATCAAAAAAGAATTTTGAAAAATATCTCTGCCCTTGATATTGATGTCCTTGATCCAAAAAAAAAAGAATTTTGATACATACAAAAAAGTTATGTGTTAGCAAGTAAACCCATGTCTAAATTGTAATTGGTTTGACTTCAAAACATAATTAAGAAAAAAATATTCAATAAAACACTATGAAACCAAATGCATGCCTTAGATATTGTAGTTACAAATCTAAATTTGAAAAAATTATAATTTTATCTTTCATAGAAGAAAAGTTATGTGTTAGCAAGTACACAACACTCTTTAAAAATGTTATTTACTATTAAAAACTAGCTTTTGAAGGAGATGGAAAAAGAAATGCAATTTGACTCCAAAATTTTAAAAATATATATTTGGAATCTACAGAAAAAATGTCACAAATCACTAGTTTGCATCATCTTCAAATTCCTCATGGTTTAGCAGCTATCTAGGTGCCCAAAAGTGAAGATCTAGTTAAAAAAAAATAGTTCAATGTCAAGTTTGGCCAAAAAGTGTAACCAACTATTGTGGGATCACCCTGTTCATATGTGAAAAAGCATGGAAGGATCAAATGAAGTACCTAGAACTGACCATTGGGGTTCTAGAGTAGTAATATCTATTTAGAAAAAAATAAGTGTCATTTAGAGAACATAAGTATTTAATAGTTTGGCTATATCACTATTATTAAAGGCATGCAAGTGGATAATAAGAGGATTCAAGTTTTTCTAGTTTTTGCATTCTCTACTATGCTAATTTTTTGAGTTTCAATAGCCTATGCAACAATAACAAAGGGATTTTTGATGAGAATAAAAATATAGTCACTCTTGCAAAGTTACAAGTAGTGAAGAATACCTCGGGGATGATAATTTCATAACACCTAAATTTATCAAAGATATAGAGATATAAAAATTAAATTTATAGAGATGTTCATAAATAGATCAAAGGAATATAAAGGAAAGATTAATGAGATCATCTTCAAGCTTAAATCTACTTATGGATCTTTGGAAAAAACTTGAATGACACTTTGAGAGGGAGGAGAACAAATTGATGTTGCAATACATTTCTAGGAATAAGAGAATGAAGCAAGGGATGATGAAATTAAGCAATAACTAAAGAGCTTTATATGCTTCTAAAGTATTTCAATTTAGAATAGTTTCCAAAAATAACAAAAGTTGCAAACATAGAGTTGGGCTTAATTGAGACAATTCGTGAGGTTATCTACGCGTAAGAGTATGGGGTTTGTAATGGTTTCATCCTCATGGAGAGATCAATATGAAGATAGACTTCAAGGATGAAGATAAAAAAGTTACTCTTCAAGGTAGGGTGAATGGAGTTCTAAGCATGGCTATAGCAAAAAGAAGGGAGGTATATCCTTACAAGAACCAAGAAGCTTGAATGACTCCATGCATAGAGATAACCAAATTTCTATTTATAGGTAAGCCACTTCATTATAATAATTTTTGGTTTTTCATGTATCTACTCAATATTACACTCTGAGTAAGTGCACAAAGATGGGGGACCAAAAAGGGGTATTAAGTGGCCACTTTTTTTTTGAAATTAGGAAAAATTGACCTTGGATGAGAAATTGAAGATAGTTACACTCAAAATTTGAAGATGCAATGAAAACAAGAGTCGTAGTGCTTTGAATCTACTTTATAAACTACTATTTTTTTAAAAAAATGGTAGAGATTAAGGGGTTCAAAAAGGGGATCCACACAAATTGGTCCCCTTTTTTTCAAAAAACATAACATAGTGTCTAGTGTGGTCCCCCTAAAATGTTAACTTTTTTTAGTATATTAAAAATCAATTCAATGAAAAATTAGCTAACACCATATAGTTTATCCCTAAATTTTATGCTATTTTTTTTAATGAACATATATTTTTTTACTAACTTTCAAAGTGGACACATCCCAAAAAAATAGAAATTTGAGCACACTAATTTTTTTGAAAACTAATCAAAAATCATTTTTTTTAATATGTGTATATAATGGAGTCTTGTTTTTAAAAATGTAATTTATTTAAAATTTTGATGAACGGTTAAAAAAAGTAGTGAAAAATACCAAACATTGGTTTTTGAAAAAAAATGGATACACCAACAAAAGAAATTAAAGATGAAATCCTTAACATACTCAAAATGTGAAAAAAATACATGGTTAGATAGCTAAGAGAGAGATTATTAATACCATGGTGTTTTTTTGACTTGAAATTGAAACATGTACAAACCTAATGGGGAGCACGCTCAAAATTATGTCAAATTTTTCATAATCTACAAAAACACGTCTTTAGACATTGAAAAGTCACTCCAAGCCTTTGGATTGGAAGCCCAAGCAAAATCCAAGCCAACAACTTGGAAATTTATAAAGCAAACAAAAATGTGTGTGTGTTATAATGCGCTTGTGTTGATTAAATGTTTTCACAAAATGCGAGCATGTTATAACATTATGAAATAAGTATAAGTTGGCATTTACATATAGAGATTTACTTTGTTATACTTTAAGTTATATTTCATGTATATAGTTTTAGGATGTTTGAGAGTGGTTTCAAATTTCTATGAGTTATAATGCAAATTCTAGTTTTTGAAACATCTTATAATTTTTCAAACTTAGTCAAATTTAGTAATCAAGAGATCAAATTTTAGTAATCTTCTATATGTATCATCTCTCTCTCTCTCTATCTCACTCATTGTTTATTCCTTATGCTCTAGACCTCTCTCTGTCACTATCTCTATCCCTTTATCTGACTCTATCTCCCTTGAGCTCAAGATCCATGTTCTGATGAATGATCGACCTGATCGACCCGACTTAAATCTTTTTTGACTTTTTGGTTGGGTTGGTAAAACGTACATTTTGCTAAGGTAAACACCAAAGCAAAACATATATCCATTATTAATGGATATCTACTTTTTAAAAAGCGGATATCCATTAATAACGAATACGTGATATTAACAATAAAAAATGGATATTTTATTTATGAATATGGATATTTGTTACTTGCCCTAAGAAACAGATATCCATTTCCTAAATCGGATATTCGTTATTACAAAATTACAACTTTTTGAGACCGAGCACATGTATATAATATAATAATATATTATATTTATATATAATGTATAATATATTATATGTATTAATATATTATAGAATATCTTGTCATATATTATATATTAATATTTATATATAATAATATATTATATTATTATTATTATTATTATTATTATTTTATTTTATTTTTTAAAATAAAAAGAGGGTAAAAACTTTATTGAATCAGAAAAGCAATACAAAGTTCAGAGGAACAGACCCACAAGGGGCCAACAAAACAGGAATTAATTCACACCCAAGAAGCACCTCATATCCTTAGCAACCCACTCCTTAAGAACAGGGGCCATGTCATTAGGAAGATTGCCCCAACCATCCACATACCAAGAATCAGTCCTTTCTGTCGCCCATCTAGCCAACCCATCAGCCACCCTATTCCACTCCCGCGAAATATGGCAGAAGACAATAGTCTCCAGAGAAGAGCACATAGAAATAATCTGCTTGACAACCACAGCCAGCTGCCAATTCACATCCTCCAACTGTTGCTTATGCAACATATCAATAACTATCTGAGAATCAGACTCACAAACAATCTGTCTCCACCCATGGCCAACAACACGCTCAATCGCCATAATAATAGCACTAGCCTCCATAAGATTATTGGTTTGCAGGCCACGATACATAGAAAAGAAAAACACCACCACTCCCAGGCTGTCTCTACCGATACCACCGACTCCAACATGCCCAGGATTACCCCTAGATGACCCATCTGTATTGATTTTTAGCTCCCCCAGAGCAGGCAGACAACAAAAGCCATCACAAGCCACCCTTTCTCGCCCATGCCTACGGTGCACACTGCTCAAATTACTCCTATCCCCAACAACAAGGCCTAGGGCATTAACAACACCCAAGTCCCCAGGACCAACTAACATAGAAAAATCACACTTTGCAGACAAAGTCTCCTGCAGAGCCCCAAGAATTCGCCTCCAAAGTTGCTCCAAGATCAATTTTTTATCTAAGAAAATCCATCTATTATGCTCCAACCAAACTTGCCAAACAATCAAACTAGGGCCAATGCTCCAAGCAATTTTAAGGAAAGAGGTTTTGGCAGGAGATGATCCCTATCTTCTCCAAAAATTATCCAAAGCAGAGACATGGCAACACGGTAAGCTCCAAAGATTCCACCAGTGATGCCAAATAGCCTTGACAAAGGAACACTGAAAAAAGAGGTGCGAGAAGCATTCTTCATGCTGACCACATAGAACACACATGGAGGGGCCCTAGAACCCCCGCTTCCAAAGATTATCCCAATTAAGAAACTTACCTTGGACAATGAGCCAAGAGAAAAAATTACACTTAGGCCAAGCAAATTTATTCCAGACATGCTTCCACCAAGAGACCTCAGAGCTCCCAAAGACCTGTTTATCCAAAACCTGATAACCAGAAGCAACATAAAATTTGCCTCTCAAATCAGGACCCCAAGCAAGCACATATCTCCCATGAAGAGAATTATAGGCACGATCCGATAGAATCTTAGCAAGCTCTTGACGATCCTCCATCACCCCCCCAAGAGGCCAATCCAAAGGGTCCCTCCACTTGGACACATTAATCTGACTCAAAGATTGTTGAGATTTGAAGTCTACCACATGACACCAACCTACCTCCTCAAAAATTTGACACAAGTCTTGAAGGTGGGGATGAGATGAAAAAATAGGGGGATGTCCATCCCAGGATTCATGCCAGAAGAGAGCTTCCCGACCCCCATTACAAATCCAAAAAAGTCCCTGTTTAACAAGCTGAGCACCCCATTTGAGGGCACTCCAAATCATAGAACCTTTCCCCTCCATACTGAATCTAGCAACTTCCATGCTTTCCACCGCACCCAAATATTTATGGGTAAGAATTCTAGCCTACGACATATGTTGTTGTGAACACCAACGCCAATACAACTTAGCAGCTAGGGCCTACCCATTCAAATCAGTTTGTCGTAGATGAAGACCCCCTCTTGCTTTGGCCTACAGATAACATCCCATTTCACCAAGCTCCACTTTCTATGAAGAAGGTTTCCAGACCACAGAAACTGTCGAGACAATCTCTCAAAATCGTTAATAAAACTTGATGGAGCAGAAAGAACAAAGCACCTATAAAGAGGGAGAGCCTGTACCACCGACTTTAGAAGAGTCACTCTTCTAGCTGAAGAAAGCCACTTGCAAGTCCAATGACTGACCAATCTTCAAAACTTGTCAAGAGTCTCTTGCCAGAACCTTTTAGGGATAGAACGAATGGCAATAGGGATTCCAAGATAGAGAAAAGGAAGTGAACCGATCTGGAAATGAAGAATACCTGCTATTCTCCTTTGGATAACCTTAGGAGTATGGAAGAAGTAGATGAAAGACTTCCCCTCATTTATGTGCTGCCCAGAGGCCTCCAAGTAGCTATCCAAAACACTACACCAGTTGAAAGCCTCCTCAACCTTCGCCCTACCCATCAAGGCAGTATCATCTACAAACTGAAGATGGGACTAGGGGGGAATAACATTTCCCTAATTCCAACCTTGAATCAAACCACCAGCAACCTGAGCACGAATAAGCCTTCCCAATCCATCCGCAAGTAGGATGAATAAGTAGGGAGACAAGGGATCTCCTTGTCTGAGGCCTCTAGAAGCACCAAACAACTCAGTGGGCTCACTGTTGATAAGCACTGAGAAGGAGGAGGAAGTAACACAACTCCTGACCCATTCAATCCAACTACTAGCAAAGACAAAAGCCCCCAGAATCTTAAACAAAAAGCTCCATTTAACGTGATCATACGCTTTAGCCATGTCCAACTTGATGAACATAGATTTTTCTTTTGAGGATTCCATAGAATGGATGGTCTCAACAACAATCACAACACCATCCATGATTTGTCTGCTAGCAACAAAACCCCCCTACTCCTTAGAGATTAACCCACCAAGCCAAGGTTCCAGCCTTTCAGCAATCAACTTAGTAATAATCTTATAAACAACATTACATAACGCAATAGGTCGAAAGAGATCCAAAGAATTTTCCCCCTCTTTCTTTGGAATGAGAGCTAAAAAGTAGCATTCAGAGACTTCAACATTTGTTTATTCATAAGAGATTCCTTAACAACCTCTAAGAGGTCCAACTTAACCACCTCCCAGAATTCTTGAAAGAATTCGACTGGGAATCCATTAGGCCCAGGTGTTTTACCTTTCTTCATCTGGAACACAACCTTCTCAAGCTCCGACAAGGTAATAGGAGAAAGCAAAGATTCATTCATTTCATTAGACACTAGCTGTGGAATACAATCAAGAATCCTAGCTTCATCCTCCTCTGCAGGAGGCGAATCTTTAGAGAATAATGAAGAGAAATACCGAATGCATTCTGCAGAAATAGAAGCAGAAGAGGACAAAATTTCCCCATCAGACAACAAGAGAGAAGAAATGACATTACCTTGCCTCCGATCTTTAATAGAGTTGTGAAAAAAAGAAGTATTTCTATCTCCAGCCTGAAGCCATTCAATACGAGACTTCTGTTTCCAAAAAAAATCTTCTCTTAACTCCCATTCCTCTACCTCTTTTGTTGTAGCAATCTCCAACAAACTCAACTCTTCTGTTAAGCCTTGATCTTGAATCTGCCTGGTGATTAAGTCCAGGTTATCCTGAACCTTATGTTTTTCATGAAAAAAATTACCAAAATGTTGCCTATTCCATATTTTTAGCTTGTATTTAACGTATTGTAACCTCTTTGAAAAAGAGTACATAGCAGTGCCATAAGCTGGCTTCCCAAGATCCCACCAGCCAGAAATCATATCATGAAGAGATTCATCTCGGAGCCACATGAGTTGGAACTTGAACGTCTGTCTAGCACATTGTTGAGGCACAACAACCATAAGTTTGATTGGCCAATGGTTAGAACCTCGACCATCCAAAATTTCAGAGCTAATCATCCACTTGTCCCTCATCCAAAAACTGGACACCAAAAATCTATCTAGTCTTTCCAAAATAGCAACATCTCTAGTTCTCCTATTATTCCATGTGAAGACTCCATTAGTTGGCTTAATATCAACTAGCCTCAAAAGAGCCATGTTATCCTGCAAGAGCCTAGAGGAAGGCTCCAAATGAGCACTACCTCCCCTCTTCTCTTCCAAAGAACTAACAGCATTAAAATCCCCAGCCAGGATCCAAGGCAGGTAAGGATCCAAAGACCTCATATATCGAACATGATCCCACAGCTGAGCTTTACCTTGGAAATCAATCAGAGCATATATGTTAGAGAAAATGACTTTCTCCCCTGACTCCAGATGAGAAGCAACACAAGAAATCGAACCCCTATAGGAGATCCACCAAATTGGATTAACCTTCCGAGGATCCCAAAAACAAGCCAGACCACCGGAATTACCAAAAGCACCCACACATTGACATTGGCCACGACCCCAAATCTTCGAAGCCACACCTAACATACTATCCATTGATAACTTAGTTTCCTGCAAGAAAACTATATCAGGAGAATGAATACAAACTAGATCACGAATAGCCTTTTGTCGAGGGATGCTATTCATACCCCTCACATTCCAAGAAAGAACAATCATCGTAGGGGTTGGGAAAAGTGAGCATCAATAGTCTTCACCGAACCAACCTCAACCAATGTCTCTCTAGCCAACTTCACCTTTTCTTGGTCCTTTTTGCGACCAACATTAACTGATTTCTCAGGAATCCCTTTCTTAAAAGATTTTTGTTGCACACCCAGAATAGAGGAAGAAGGTTTAATTTTACCTAAATCAGGGCTATCTCGAGCCTCCGAGCAAACCTTACCCGCACTAGAGGGGCCACCAGAATCAACAATCCCCCCACCCCCCGCACCAAGAGTTAGAGCGGAAGGAGATAGACCAAACACCATCTGAGGATCCTGGTCACCAAGCTAATCCAATCCAGGGATCACCGGAGGCTGTACCTCAACCAACTCAGAACCAAAGCCATCCACCACCTGCATGTCCACTGTAAACCCTTCCTCCTGGACTAACTCATCCAAAGCCTCAAATCTATTGAAAGTCTCCCCTTCCTGTCTATCCTTAAAAGGCCTCTTTTGACCCCGTCCACAATTACGAGGTTTAACTGGAACAAAACCATCTTTGTCCACTGCCATTCCCTGCACAGGATCCTTACCCTTTTCCACCCTCAGATTAGAATGGGTACTCGCATTATTTGCACCTCCTGCACCAGAAGCCCGAGGACACCTCCACTGCAGATGCCCATATTCATGGCATAACCGGCACCGAAAAGGCAACATTTCATAATCCAAAGGCTGAGTCCAGGAATTAGAGCCAATAGTCAAATCAATAGAATCAGGCAGAGGCTGACTCAGATTGATCTCGACACAAACCCTCGCATAAGAAAAGATCCTCTTATCCAAAGTATGCTGAGAAGGACCAATAGGCTTACCTAGCAATAAAGTAATCGATTATAATATATCAGTTCTCCAACATTCAAGCGGCAGCCGAGGAAGGCGAACCCAAACCAGGACCCTAGAAGGCAACTCTTCCGCCGAATTAAAGCCAGCATGCCATGGTTTTATGAAAAGACCTACTTGGTTATAAAAATAAGGCCCCCCTTGAAATGCCCTATTTCAATCAGAAATGCACGAGAAGTCTACCAGAAAGAAATTGTTTGCAGCCAACAGAACATCAAAGTCACCCTCCGGAGACCATGTCTTGCGGATCCAAGTGTCCAAGAAAGAAAGAGAAATCCTCATCCCCATAAACTTACAAATCAAAACATGCTTACTGTAGTAATCTAGATCTTCATCTACCGCCTCTGATTGAATCACCAACACAGGATGAAATTGTGCCCTTTCTAGACATCCATTTATCTTATGCATTTTGAAGGTACTAGATTTTGTCAAACCCTCTCTAGATGAAGCCCCATCACCAACCTCCATCATAGCAATATCTCCCCTCACCTCTCCAATCGATGCATTCCCTGCCATTCAAACCCTACACCAAAGAAGACTCCAACTAAGAAGCCCCAAGACAAAACCAGCCTACCTCACAGCCGCCACAAGATTGCATGTGAAAGAGAATAACAATCAAACACCATCCAAAACTAGCAAAACAGCCAGAGCTCTACCTAGCCAACAGAGAAATCAAAAGATCAATCTTAAGAGAAAGGGGTCGGTGACAATAGACAACCCAACGCCCACACAAGACCCCAGCAGATCACACCAAAACCCACTCGAATCTGCACCGCGCACAGAAAAAAGGAGGCAAAAAAGAGCCACCCCTAGCCCCTACCCGCACCGCCCAGACTTCCCACCCACGCAGCCACCAAAACACAGAGCCACTAGGCTAGGGCGCGGATGCCCTAGCATGTCCACACCCAGCACCTGTGAGTGCCATCGCAACTTTGCATCAAGGGTTAGCCTTTTCTCTCTTTAATTAACTTATATATTATATTATGAATATGTCAATATAATATTAATATATTATAAAATATTATAATATATTAATATATATTAATGATATATATAAACGAATATTCATTTTACATTGTATAAATAAAAAAAGGGTTGCATTTTTTTATTTTAACAACACACTGTCGTGGATAGAGAGAGTAAAACAAATATCAGATAAAATTGATATATGTTTTTAGTGTCCAAACCCAACTTCCATTGCGATTTTTTGAATTTATCAACAAAAAGCATTAAGAGGTATGTAAATATGCATTTTTTAAGATTATTTAAACTATTTTATATGATTTTTTGACAAATAAATTAGGTTTTTTCATAGAGATTTTAGGAAAATGTTGAAAATTATGTTAATTTCAAAAATTCTAATTTATAATAGGGCTTAAATGGAACGAGACTTAACAAACCCTCCTCCACCAAACCCTCCTCCAACAACAAACACTACTTCAATTCAGGACCTAATTGAAATAAATATTATTGAATCGAGAAACATTCCTAAGAGATACCATAACCACTGGCATTTGCAATCAATCACATTGAACATAGAGGCCATAATCATCCATGTTAGGGACATCACTAGCCAACATTCTTCATTTCAATAGTGGAGAGATGCAAAGAGGTTAGAATATGCAAATGGTTTGGGGTATTATGACATCAAAATTTTTAAAAAAATTAAAGTTGATCTAGCCCAACATTTTGTGAACCCAAGAATAAGACAAAATGTTGGTTTATGCAAACCAAAATTTTCCATAAAATGGTGCACCCATCAAAGCATAGTTGCAAAATTTTGGGATCATTGGTGGATGGTGTTTGATAAACCACCCAACAATAATCTAGGTGTCCCTCTATATTTTCTTTGCAAATTATATGCACAATTTATTTTAGGAAGACATGTAACCTATTTTGATTTTAGGCATTTTTAGGGAGCGAGTATGAGCATGCCTAAGATAGACCAGGGGGAATGTGTATCATGCAATGTCCCTATGATCCCCCTCCTCGTCTTCCTCCCCCACCTCTAGCACCCCATCCATACCTTGTTGTCAATGCGGGAGGGAGGAGAGAGAGAGGGGGGAGGGAGGGAAGGAGGAGAGAGAGAGAGGGATAGGTGAGATAGAGTGAAGTAATAGAGAGAGAGAATGGTGAGATAAAGAGAAGTAGAGAGTGAGATAAAGAGGGGAGAGGGAGGGAGGGACAAAAGGAGGAGAGAGAGAGAGGGAGAGGGGAAATAAAGATAAGTAGAGAGGGAAGGAGAGGTAGAGAGAGAAAGAGAGGAGAGAGAGAGAGGAGATATAGAGAGAAATATAGAGGGAAGAGAGGGAAGGAGAGAGGGATGGATAGGTAGGGAGGGAGGGAGACAAATGTGAGAGAGAGAGAAGTAGAGAGGGAAGGATTGAGAGAGGGAGGGAGCGAGAGTGAGATGGAGAGAGGTAGAGACGGAAGGGGAGAACAAGAAAGGGAGAGATATATAGAGAGAGAGAGAGGAAGGAGGGAGGGAGGGAGAGGTAGAGAGGGATAAGTGAGATAGAGAGTAGAGAGAGGTAATGAGGGAGGGTGGAGAGAGATGGGAGAGAGGGAGAGGTGAGAGAGAGGGGGGAGAGAATGGTGAGATAAATAAAAGGAGAGAGTGAGAGAGAAAGAGGATGATGGAGAGATAGAGAGAGTGAGAGAGATAGGTACATAGAGGGAGAAGAGAGATAAAGAGTAGAGAGTGAAAGAGGAAGGGAGGGAGACATAGGTGAGAGAGAGAGAGGTATGTAGAGGGAGGGAGAGGAGAGAAGATAGTAGAGAGGGAAAGAGGTAGGGAGGGAGACATAGGTGAGATAGAGAGAGTGTATGTGTGTGTGTGAGAGAGAGAGGTAAGATAGAGAGAATGAGAGAGTGAGAGAGAGAAAGAGAGAATGGTGAGATAAAGAGGAGATTGTGAGAGAGAGAGAGAGAGAGTGGAGTGAGAGGTAGGTATATAAAGGAAGAGGGGAGATAAATATATGTAGAAAGGGAAGGAAAGGTAGAGAGAGGAGAGATAGATATATAATGATAAGTAGAGAGGGAAGGAGAGGTAGATAGAGAGGAGAGATAAAGAGAAGTATAGAGGGAAGAGAGGGAGATGTAGATAGAGAGGGGGAGGGGGAGATACACAAAAGTAGAGAGAGAGGGATAACTAGGTAGAAAGGGAGAGAATGAGAGAGAGAGAGAGGCAAGGGATGGAGAGGTAAAGAGGAATACGTGAGATAAAGAGAAGTATAGAGAGAGAGAGGGGGAGAAATAGGTGAGATAAAGAGAGACAGAAAGATAGAGAGAGATTGATGGAGGGAGAGGTAGGTAAAGAGAGGGAGAGGGGAGATAACAATAAGTAGAGAGGGAAGGAGAGGTAGAGAAAGAGGAGAGATAAAGAGAAGTATGTAGGGAAGAGAGGGAAGGAGAGATGGAAGGAGGGAGAGAGATTCAAGAGAGAGAAGTATAGAGGGAAGAAGGGAGAGTGAGATGGAGAGAGAGGTTGCAGAGAGAGAAGTAGAGAGGAAGGAGGATAATGAGAGAGAGAGAGGTGGGAGGAGGAGGTGAGAGGGGATATGTGAGACAGAGAGGAAGTAGAGAGAGAGGGAAGGGAGGCAGGGTGAGAGAGGGGAAGGAGGGAGAGGTAAAGAGGGATAGGTGAGATAAAGAGAATTAGAGAGAGAGAGAGAGG
This sequence comes from Sequoia sempervirens, assembly GCA_007258455.2. Lineage (NCBI taxonomy): Eukaryota > Viridiplantae > Streptophyta > Pinopsida > Cupressales > Cupressaceae > Sequoia > Sequoia sempervirens. The sequence continues at coordinate 87,724,649 of VDFB02000002.1, read as the reverse complement.
TGGGAGGGAGGGATGGAGTGGTAGAGAGGGATATGTGAGATAAAGAGAAGTAGAGAGAGAGGAAAGGAGGTAGGGCGGGAGAGAGGGGAGGGAGGGAGAGGTAAAGAGGGATATGTGAGATAAAGAGAATTAGAGAGAGATTGGTAGAGAATGGTGGATGGAGAGGTAGGTAAAGAGAGGGAGGTGAGAGAGAGGTGACATAGAGAGAAATAAAGAGTGGTTGGGAGTGATGGAGGGAGAGATATGTAGAGAGAGAGGGGAGATAGAGAGAAGTAAAGAGTGAGGAAGAGGTAGGGAGGGGGAGAGAGAGAGTGGTAGGTAGTGATGGATGAAGAGGTAGGTAGAGAGGGATTGGGAGATAAAGAGTAGATATGGAAGGAGAGAGGGATGTGAGATAGAGAGAAATAGAGAGTGATAGGGATTGATTGAGGGAGAGGTAGGGAGGGAGAGAGAGAGAGAGGTGAGA
>VDFB02000002.1:87691215-87724083 GCA_007258455.2 Sequoia sempervirens | reverse complement strand
CCTATTTTTTGGGACACATGTCACATAATTGCTCCATCGTGCATTGAACTTGGACCCACCATAGCACCACCATCACACATCACAAGAAGCACCATGCTATCGAGATGTCAAAGGGACAACAAAACAGGTCCCGCCGATATACCTCATCGCTCATCGTGGAAAGGCTCTCAACCATTATGTTTATAACCGTGATGCAAAGAACCCTCGTGATGATCATCAGATGATTTCCCATTGAATTTGAACCTTGATGCTCTCATCATGGTCAAAAATACCATCGCAGAAAGCACCTCAAACTTATAAGATGAAATCATGATGCAATGATTGCTTGCGATAGCCATTGGATCATGTTTTTACATCTAGACCATTGCATGTCCATCGTACCACAATAGATCATTGCGAAAAGCACCTAGGTGACATCATTCACAACAACAATGTGAATGATGCATGTGATAACCATTAGATCTTTGTGCACTAAATCCGATCCGTTGGGACCATACAAAGCAAACCAAAACCTCGGGCCCACCAAGACACCTGTCACCTACCCACTTTTCTGCTAGGTGCACACTTTTCCATCAGAATATCAAAGGGAACACAAAACAACTCCCTCCAACATTGTATTGTCTCCTCGATGAAGAGATCCTACTGCCCATCGTGTATCTCACAAAGGTCTTCAACTCTTTGGAACATAATCGTGATGCACTAGAGGCAAGTGATGACCACCCGATCAACATCTTTAAATCTTGGCCCTTAGTCACTTGATCATCACTCATTGCACGAAGGACCTTGCTACTCAAAAACACAAACACAATGTGAAGGAGCATAGCAATATGATGACACCTGTCAGAGAATATTCTACCCCTTGATACCTTTTCTCCTTCCTTCACATCACTCATTGCACAAAGTATTTCATTACTTTGGATCAATACTGAGATGCATAAAACACCCATGATGACCGTTAGATGCTTCAACCCTCATCGCTTGTCATTGATCCTTGACCATTGCACATCACAAGAAGCTCAATACTTTTCATTTCACAACGATGATGTGAAATGATGGTACAATATCCGTCTAATCTACATCACTTAATCTGGGTCTCTCATCACGCATCACACACTTGACTTGATCCTTTCAACATGAACAATGATGCAAAGAGTAGCAGTGATGAACATTTCACCAATCAAACCAGTAGCACAAGGAAAGAGGGTCGATCATTGAACAATTTTTAAAGACATAAGTTATAACTTATGTGACTTGTGACAGCCGATTACCAGTCAACACAAAAACATAAACTCTACTCATTTGCCATGACTTCAAACATTAGGGTTTAATTGTAAACCCTAAGTCAGAATGAGAACATAAATAAAGCATTCATGAGCATATTTGACCTCTTTTGATCATGCAAACTAGACCAATCGACTCCTCTCAAAAAACCCATGTCGAAACTACAGTCAAACTCCCCTGCAAACCTCTAAAAGTTTCTTCTACAACCATAGCAATATTGCATGACAACCTTGCAACCTTTTTAGTAGCTTTGCAACAAATGCAAAACATGGATTTCAACAAGATGCACAAATTGGATCTCTTTGATCGGATATAAATGATGTGCATCCAAGGATGGCATAAAATATGCCAAAAGGTTCATACACCTGCTTGCAATTAGCTATTAAAATGGTCCCAGTATGCTAGAAAAAGAATCGTTGATCCTTAAAACCTATGCTTCAGGAAACAACCTTATGAGAAGTTTAGTGGAAGGGGGACAAATTGCGCTCTACTGGACTACCTCCAGGGTTTTAAAATTCAGCTCTCTTTGTTATTGGTTGGGGGAGGAAAGAGAAAGAAGGAAAAGTACATAAGAAAAACTAATCTAAGGTGATATGTCAAAGCTTTTACAACATTTCAAGTTCCATTGAAATAACCAGAAGCATAAAACTCCTAAGAAATGAGCACAAAGTTTCGTAGATTCTTCATTGTTGAAAAGAGAACAAAATGCTTAAGGCATTGTAGGCACAGAGAATAACATTTAGATCTTTTTATTAAAAGCACCCATTGAGGCTCACTAGAGTGTGATACGCCTTGATTATTCTACGAAAACCTTTAATCCCTTGCAAATATTGCTCACCAACAAGCATAATATGATAGTTAACCATAAATCATTGCATAAAATGAAAGAGTACAAGACATGGTTAAATAATTTGTAATCTTATGCTAGAAATCATAAAATCTAAAACTCATAAAAATCAGTCGTCAATATCATATCCATTCCTAAATGACACAGAGCATTGAAGCCAACATTAATAGAAATAAAACACACAGTAAAGGTGAACTAGGCACAATTTGATAAGTTTTGCTTTCTATTGATTGATTTAAAAGACACAAAATGCAAAGGTTTGAGGAATGGATTTTCCTTTCAACTGATATTCTCTAAGTACTCTTTTTTACAAAGATGGTGAACCCTCCTTTCACAAAGCATTTTTAGGTTTATATAGAGAAAAATCCTCAAGCACATAACACAACTAAAAATATTCCCTCAACTTGTTGCCTGTGGATCATCGTCATGGTGATCATTGCAATCTTTTCTCTAACAAACATCGTGCTCTTGATCACGTGGCTATGATGACACCTGGATAATCCATCATTTATGTTGTAACTACCTAGATAGTGGGATTTAAGCGGCAACAACGTTCACATCCTCAAGCTCTAACGCGTGGTTCCTTCTGATGCTCCTCTACTGTTGAGATAACCAATAGCACACTTTTAACACCCTTTCGAGCTCAAAATATGCTTGGGCTTCCACCCTACTAATAAGTGGCACTTCTCAACAACATCTGAGTTTCCTTCCTCTTTTCCCTTTAAGAATTATGTGCCCGACACATGGCGTGTAGGTGGGATTTTCTAAGGCTTTCTTTCTTGCGGCCTTCAAGAATTTTTGCAGTGTCAACACATGGCGCCTTATGCTTTCAAACACCTCAAAAAACAAAAGCTTTAATAAAGATTGTGTAAGGCCACCATGTGGCACCTTCATGCACCTTTGCAAGAATAAGAGGTCGTAGTCTTGATAGAAACCATGTCATGTTGCCATGTGGTACCCTCTGAAAGTTGATAAGCAAATAATTTTTGAAGTCTATGAGCCACTTAGAATTAAGCTAGAATTGAAAGAAAAGGTTGTGAAGCATCCCAAAACATGAATAAATTGCAATGAAAGGAATTTGTAATGAAAGAGCTTGAGATTAAATCTACAAATATATTGAATGATTAGTGTTAATGAATCATGCTTGGTAAATGTAATATCAATCTATATGTTGGTATCAAAATTGAATTAGGTTTTTTAATGTGTAATTCTAAGTTGAATATGAATAGTGTGTTTTTTTTATAGGATTTAATGTTAGTTAATCTTATTAATTTGTACTTGAACATAATATGATGTTTCAAATAATTTTATTTAAATAATATGGAATATGAGTTTAGTTTAGGATTATTCTTATAATATGTGATTAGTAGTATGGTGTTTTTACATGTTTTTATAGTCAATATTTTAATCCGTGTGAATCAATTAACATGTATAAGTGCATGAATAGTGTAGCCTATTATTTTTGTGTTTTAGTTATGTATTATACGATTAAATTTAATGTGTAAGAATTGTAAGATATTTTATCGGTTTTTCAATATGGAGTGTTGTAGAATTGCCTAAAACCAACTTCCATCCCACTACATATCATGGAGTAATGGGAATATGACTATTTTTTTGATGGAACCATCACATCTTGGACAAGTGTAGCCAAAATCCCCTTGTGAAACCATATTGTCTTATCTAGTGTTACTACTTCATTTTATATTATTATTTAGATATATCTTGTAATGTGAATGGATTTATATAATTTAAATTGGCATTAAATGTATAGAATTTAGTTTTGATTTTTAGTAATTTCAAGGAGCTTGTATTTTTTTTTTGTATTTTTACGATATTTTGAAGTCCTTAGGTCAACTTCCTTTGGGTAAGATAATTGTGGAATAATTTTTTCGTGTCCTAGAAGGGTATGAATATAATTGAATTCCATTAGGTATATAATAGGTTTATTAGGAATGGGTGGAGCTAGAATGAGTATTCAACTTAACTCATTTCTTTCTAAATGGGTTGACAAGTGGACTACACTTCACTCCACCATGGTTGGGGAAGGTGAGATCATGTGGGTTCATATTGAATGGTTTGTTGTGTTAATTGGTTTTTTTTTTAGGCTTATTGGATATAATTGTGGGGTTGTAATGTGGCTCCATCCTATTGGATGGAAGGAAGTGACATGACACTCTCTTTTAAGCTTATTGCCTTAGTTTGGGAAAGTGTTAACCTTCTAATTTTTACATCCAATATTGATGGTTAACAAATTATATCTTAGTTTAGGAGGTATGCTTCCTTCATTACATGTTCTTATATGTAGAATGATATATTCTGAAAAGGAAAAAATGAATTATTTTGATATTTTTTTGTTCAAATAAAATTATTTTTTTGATTTTTGAGGGATAAGAATAGTTGGTAGCTTTAAATAGAGTTAGTAGTGATGGAAATAAAAAATAAAAATTATGTTATGTGATGAAATGTGGAAATTATTATTCCTATGAGTTAGAGACCTATGTTACTTGTTCTATGAGACCTAAGGATTCTTGTTCTCCCATATATTTTACCTCTCCTTGACTCTTCCTAAATTGAATGAAAGAGTTGTGGATTCTTATTTCCATTGGTTAAATTTTGTATTATAAATGTTATGGGTTTGTATTACTTGAATCTTTGGATAATTCTCCAAGCTATGGGTTAGTAGTTGAGATCAACATATGGGCATAAGGTAGCTAACTCTCATTGGCCTCATGAAAATGTGAATTTTTGATAGATGGAATTTTTTCCTATGAAGGATTTAAGACTTAAGTTTATATTGTTTGCACATGTAAAATTTGTAAAGGAAAAGCGAAAATAATATTTTTTTTGTGAATAAACTAGGGAAAGATTTAAGATATTGTCATCATCTTGAACTTAGAAAACATATAAAAATTCAAGATGTATATTAACTGCAAGGTATTTTAAAAAATATGGAATTGAATAATTGATATGAATTTGAATGGTTTTGAAATGAATATAATGATTAAGGATATAAATTCACTTTTATTTCCTTAAAATTGTGTAGTTTTCAAAATATATTTTACGTTGTGAATAAAATTTTAAAAATTATTTGAAAATTTTGGTTTATGACTTAAACATATTTTAATCAACTTATTTATCTCTAATAAATCTTTAAAAATTTATGGTTTCAAGGAAAACTTGCTAAACTAGAAAATTATGCCAAAATTTGACCAAGTGGGTTTCTTAAGAAACTTATGGTCTTGTGGTCTTGTGGAACATACAATTTCAAGAAAAATGTATCCCTATATTGTATTGGACCACACGATTTCTTAGAAATTTGTGGCTAGACCACATCTAACAAGGCACTAGAAACTCACAACTAAATTGCAACCACTCCTAGAAATCTAAGGTCCAATAAATTAAATATGTAGTCTAATAGTATCAGAGACTAAGTTTAAAAAAAAAAATGAAGTCTAGTTTGATCTTGATTTGCATCAAAAATTTATGTTCTCCTCATCTTTACTTTCCCATATCATGTTTGATTTTATTGTATTGAATAAATGGAAAATGGTTGAATAATGTCTACTTATTATCTCTCTCATGTACATGTGTTTGGTAATGGAATAAAAGTAAATATTTATTCTTCTTATATCCATTTTTCAATAAATAAACATTGTAATAAAACATGTAACTATTTTTGTATGAATGTCTTTGTCTCCACTCTTGTATGTCATGTTTAATTGTATTTATTGAACAAATTGTTATATTAGATAAAACTAGCAATCACACCTTAGTGTGCAATGGGTATGTCGAAGAGGTGTGAAATGTCAATTAGAAAATTGTTTGGTATGTTTTTTTGCATACATGTGTGCAATAGATGAGGTCAATTAGTAGGTCAGTTACAAATGATGTTTGTGAAACAAAGGTCTTAATGGAGAAGTGATAGCTTCAAATAAACTATGCATCCACTTACAGGGATCCAAACATGACTAAAACAAGACCTCTAAATCAGGATGATAATCAACCTCCATTATCAATAGGATGATGTTATGTTTGCAATAGGGAGAGAGTGAGAGAGAAGGAGAGATGGGGATAGAAAAAGGGAGAGATAAAGGGGTGGGAGCGAGAGAGAGAAGGGTAAGGAGATAGAGATAGGGATAAAGATAGAGAGGAAGATAGAGATAGAGATGGAAAGGGAGATGGAGATGGATATTGAGAGAAGGATAGGGAGAGATAGACAAAGAGGAGAGAGGGATAGATAGAGATCAAATAGATAAATATATAGAGGGGGAGATAGGAACTGATATATAGATAGAGATGTGTGTGTGTGTGTGAGTGTGAGTAGAGAGAGATGAAAAGAAAATGAGATAGAGATAGAGGGAGATATGGAGAGAGAGAGAAAGAAGAGGGAGGGAGAGGGAGAGATATAAATAGAGGGTGATATAATGAGATAGAGAGGATAGGGAAATAGAGAGATAGGGAGAGAGATAGAGAGCTAGGGAGATGGTAGAGAAAGATGTGGATAGAAAGAGATGCTTAATGTGACATTAGTGATAGACCAATTTTTAAAGATAGAGATAGAGATAGGGAGGGGGAAACAGGGAGTGTGTGTGTGTATGAGTGTGTGAGAGAGAGATAGAGAGGGATATATATATATATATATATATATATATATAGAGAGAGAGATAACGAGATAGACATAACTTGGGAAAGATAGAGGTTGCGAGAGAAAGATAGAAGTTGCATCTATCAACCATGGATATTACATGTAGTATCGAGAAGCACCAATTATATGACTTTAAATTTGACCATCTTCTTTTTGATAAGCATATACTTTCTTCTGACATGTAGCATGAAAAGTTTGGGTATGGTATTTTTATTGGATTGTAGATGAGATATTTGTTTGTTTGAAAATGCTACTATTTGCTAATAAAAAAATGTCCTGGCTACATCAGTGTGTGTTTCTCATCCCTCACAATTCATCTGTTAGGATTAAACTAGTTGCAGAAGGGTTTTGCAGAATGGAAACATAAAATGCATTATAAAAGCAATAAATGTTAAAATTGACTATGCCCTATGTCAGGTTTATTAAATTTTGAATTTATTTAGTGTCTACATTCTCACAAATCTCATAGAAATCTCTTAGCTTTCAGAGTGTTTGCTTTCTTTTTACCCCTTCTATCAGGAGAAATCTGTATCTGGCCATATAATATGCTTTGAAAACCCTGGTAACATCTTGTGATATCCGTCTCTAGCCCAATAATATGTTTTGTAGGGTGAAGAGTGAAGATCCTTTTCAACTTTGATCAATCTCCTGAATCCTCAAGAGATCTAACAGTGAAATACATCTGTTGACTTATTGACTTATGAAGCAGGAATAGTACGTGCTTGTGACAAATGAATGCTAGATGTTGCCTAGACTCTAAAAGTATTAAGGTATTTTAAATCAAATTCATGATCAAGGTGTTGGATAGATGGGGTCAAGGCACATCTAATTAATGTTGAAGTGTTATTTGTGTTTTTTTGAAGATCTAATAAAATATCTCTGTAGTTTTCTTCTAACAATTTAGTTCATGTATGTTTCAAATATTGAGAAATGTGTGATATGTTTTACCGATCTGTATGAACAGGATTGCTTTATTGACTTATTTAAACCTCACTGATCTGTATGAACAAGATTCCATACTTTCAACCTATATGCCAGAAGTGAATATCTTTCAACTCCACATAGTATTTGGGCCACATTTTAGATATTTTAGGATTTCACATTCACGCTTAGGATTGAAACTCAATCAATCATCAAGGATAAAGTTTTGTCATTCAATTCCTGTTAGTTGCCATGTTTATCCCAGGAAAATCAAAGTTGAACTGTTTGATATGTTGCAAGATTGATTTGTTTTCTTGTGATCATTCAGGTGGTTTGTGTATGCTTTTAGTTTGGAAACATTTCTTATCTCGTAGGGAATTTATGCCCTAAAGATTTTTGTTTGACCTGGTATATTTTAAAGCCACTAGAAAATATGCTAGTTGCGGTTTACTCATATTAATCTTTCTGTGGAATCTTAAGTTGTTTTTTGTGGTGTTTATTGAATATGTTGCATACCATTAAATTAAGTCTGTACATGTTCTGTGGTTACTTTAATGTTCTAAGATATGCATATTAGGGTAGCGTTATATGCCCATAAATAGATGGTATTAGCTGAATGCTTTTATTCTGTTCAATATATTGGCAATCAAAAAATGATGATCCTTAAAAAAAGTGCATGCTGAATACATTATTACAAGCGCTAGAGCTTAACAACCATGTTTCTTAAGGCTGTATGAAACCAAAACTGAAAAAATGATGTGGAGACTAACGTTTTTTCAAATAATCATGTATGATCTTTTCTACTATTTAATTATGATTTTCATTGGGAGAATGTTAGTACATTTACATTGATATAATAATGGGAATTATTGTGGTGAAAATATCCATTATATATGAGAGTTCTGCAAAGGATTTCTGAAATACAAAGTCACATTGCCTATTCCATTTTTACCAGTCTGCAAGAGCACATTGTAAAAGTACTCAAAACCTGGGGTTTTGTACTGGTAATGCTTAAATAAATTTGGAAATCGCCTGAATGTGGCAACCCCTTTGTGCTGGTAGGTTGGTCTGGATCTAACAATGTCCTTGCAAAAAAATCGGAGGGTATGCACTTACTTTCCTTTGGAAGGCAGCAACAGAAATCGAAGGGTTTTGCATTGTGGATGTTAAAAATACAATTTTTCTCAGGAGCCTGCGAAGTAGCAAGAGATCCAATAAAGGGATTCTACCTGACAAAGTTACTTTACTTGTTAATCCCCTCACTAGATACTTCTGGGTCTGAACTTGAAGATTTATTCTACTTCTGATTCTGTATTTGAAAATCTATCCTACTTCTGATTCTGTATTTCAAAATTTATTATGCTTTTTTATTATGTGGAATGCAAGTTTTGATGGAGATTGATTAAAATGTCGTTTGAAATCATTCAGGCCTGAAAGTGCTTTTACCCGAAATCTGGTGTCTTAGTGATTAGTGGGAAAGTACTGCGGTGTTAAAAAAAAGTGATAGTCAAATGGAAGTTCTCAATTGAATGCCGTGCACACCACAATGCAGTTGTTGCTCTGGTTATATATGCAAGAATATTAAACCTTGTGTGGTCAGCAAACCCTAGTTCTGAGATACCAAACAAAGTTCAAAAAATCTAAAATTTTATAAACCTCACAATGGGACAGAAATTAGATCTAAAACATTTTGAAAGCCAAAACCTCAACAAAGAGAGATGATGGATTTAGAGGAAGGGACACCCAACAACAAGAAGGAACAAAGAACGAACACAAATTTGAACAAATGGAATGCACATTGAAAATCAACAGTAATTGGCATGTGAAACAGAGGAGGGAGAGAAAGCGAGAGAGATGGAGTGAATAAGAGAGAGATAGAGATAGTCAAGGATAACTAATAAATATTAAATAACTATAATTATCAAGCTTTCATACTCATAGTATCAGATGTTAGGATCAAATGTGACATATTTATAGACATGGTGGTGTAGGTAGATAAATAAGATACACGACATTTTGTTAGTATGGCAATTTTAATAATAACTATGAAGAAAGCACATGGCATTGTTGTTTGAAATTATTGATTAAGTAGTTGCAGATGTCCCAGTGGTTTTAGCCAGCCGACACACCTTGATGTCACCATGTCTAAATTTCATCTTCTGACATCTCTTGTATTTTATCTTGTTTGACATTGTCTGTGTTTTAGAGAATTTGTATGTTAGTTCTGAATGGTAACATGTTTGGGTGGATGAGATTGCCCTGTTCTGAATGATATCTATTATGTGCCATTTATATTTCCGTTGTATGTTTAGAATGATTTCTTGTCAATGCTACCATACTATAGATAGAAGCAAATGATTTAATAATGGAAAAAATTAAAGGGGCTCTATTATGAATGGGTCATAACTCACAACACTTGTTGAATGTTTTGTAAATGGATAGCAAGCTAAATGGGTGTGATGTTTCTGAGTTGGAGTAATACTAGGATGGGTGACCTCCCAGGAAGTCTGATGCTTCACCTTGTGAGCATCACCTAGATGCATTGAGTGCTAAGTGGACTATTCATGCTCATGAGAGATGGGGTCGTGTGAAACACTACTCATGAAATATGGGTCAATGAGTTTGACTAAAAAACTATGCAGTTGAATTTTGATAGAACAACATAATAGAACAAACTGTTGACATTACCTTCTTTTAAAAGTGGACCCTTCAGATTCTTGTGTTAGACTGTTATACTTCACATTATTTCGACAAAAATATTATAACCATTTTTTTATGATACATGATATACTATTTTCAACTTTCTAAGAGCAAAGATTTTGTTTATTGGCACCTGCTAAATGAAAACTTTGTATTAATTTTGAGGATATGATGCCATAATGCACGTGTTTTACAGTTTGTATCACATACAGAAGTTCCTTTTACCCTATTCTTACAAATTTCTTTTAATTTATATTTGTTGCATGTATTTTGCATCCTTCCCTTCTTGTTCCACAATGTAATTATCATTTTTTTTATACCATTAACCAATCTATGAGCGACAGATGCAGTATGTCTTCAAGGTTTAACTTCTTAGCAAAGTCATTGTCTTCTATTGTAGGCTATTTCAAATCATATTTTAATATGATTTTAGCTATGATGCAAACAACAGAATATGAAAATAAATGTTGTTGGTCATTGAAGATTCTTTTAACCTGTAGGTAGTTGTTGGGACAATTCTATCCTATTGACAGAGATCATTGCTAGGTTTGAGCTTAGTTTGTGATGTCTACAGGTTGTTGAAACCATTTGGTATCGCACACCAGAGCTACTTCTTGGGGCGAGGCATTACACTAGTGCTGTTGGTATCCTTTTTCATGAGCAGTTTTGTGGTGTACCTTCTCCTTCAAAATTGTCTTGGAAATTCCAATGCAGATCAAAGTTACTTAAAACTGTTGAAAGACATGTGGGCAGTAGGTTGTATTTTTGCAGAATTGCTGACACTAAAACCACTTTTTCAAGACGTGGAGGTCAAAGTTGCACCAAACTCATTTCAGGTGTCTCAGTATATTTACTCTACATATTCTGCGGGCAATAGAAAAAAGGCTCTTCTATTTTGAGACTGTTGCAACTATCAAGTTAGAATTTTGTCTTGATATTTCTTTTTTGTTTTACATTCTATATACCAGAGGTAGACACAGCTGTGTTCTCTGATGTAGCTATTATTTCCTGCAGCTTGTGACCAACTTGACAAGATATTTAAGGTCTTAGGTATGAGATGACCGAAAACTTCTTCTTAAATCCTGCCATTTCTGTGTACATTGTTTATAATGTATTTTACATTCTTTTGAAGCATTTGGACTGATTTGCTTGGTAATTCAGGTCACCCAACACCAGAAAAGTGGCCAACACTGGTCTATCTACCACATTGGAATTCAGATAAGCAACATATTCAAGGGCACAAATAGTGAGTTTCATTAAGTTCTGCTTGAGAAGTATCTGCAGTTCCTGGAAAAGAAAAATGATGTATGAAATGGAATAATTGTATCTAGACCTATAATATTAAAAACTTCCTCACTCTTGTAACCCTTTTTCCATGTCGCATGCAATTTATGATTAAGCATTTCAGAATGCGAAGTGATGAAGTGGGCCTAATGACACCTTTTGTGAAACATAAGTGCTCTGCTTCAGTTGGACAAGGAATTCAGGGACTTCATAAATTGACACCTTCTCAGATCTTTGAGCAAAATCCAGATTCTGGTTGTGAAAGCCATTTTTTACATCAACAATCCACTGTTCAGCCATGGGAGATTTGATTGAATTTGTCTGGTTGCAAAGAAATTGTCTTGCTAGGTAATGCAGATGACTTCCCATTTTTGAAATAGAAACACATTCAGATATTATAGGACACTTGCAATGTCAAAAAAATCATAGAAATAGAAACGAATTCACGAGGAAACCACAAAGGAAACATTGGAAAATTAAGTAGATTTGTAGAAATTGCAAGGGATACTTGCAATCGCCCATCGCCTCTCCACCATCGCAATGCCGACCTTATCGCAGTGGTCCGTGATTGTGATGTGATCGAATCTGCTCAGCACACCGATTTGATATGCAAAGATGGTGGAGCCTATGCCGCTCTGGTTCAAATCCATCAAGTGTCAAAGTAAGGTGAGGAGGCAGGAGAGCACTACGAGGGACAAGAGATAGAGTATACAAGTGAATAGGAGTGTTTTATGAAGAAAACTGTGTCAAATTCTTTGTATGCAAGATTAAAAAGCCCAAAAAGCCCCAGCTTGCTGAGCAAATCAAAGCCCATGCCAGTCTGTATCAGTGCATCCAAAACAGGAAAAAAAACAAGTTTCTTTGGCCCCATCCTTCCGTCGACTAGTGATATTGCCTCAGAATGGAAGCAGGCTGTAATGGGGTGTTCGGGTGCCATTGCATTTGGAGGATTTCAGCCCACTCATGCATTTATCCTTGGGTCTATAATTTCCCTGTTATTCATTAAAAACCAGGAAGAGATGAAAAGGAAAACCAGAAACTACTTATTTTTTCCAGCTTGGCAGTCAATGGATGAAAATGTTTCAACCGTCTTGCACAGTACGGCAGACGATACCAGCCGTTCATCGCTTATCTCAGCTTCGTCTTCTTCAAATAGATGCCTTCAACGTAATAAAAAGAGTTGAATAACGTTTACCATATTTTAAAAAAATATTCTCTATGCATGTGTTTAGTAATAGAAAATAAAACTAGAACATCCATTCTTACTAATTTTTTTAATAAATAAATATTATTAGAAAAGTATAATCATCCTTGTATGGTTGTCCTCATCTTCACTCTTGTATGGTTGTCCTCATATAAACATCCATTCTTACTAATTTTTTTAATAAATAAATATTATTAGAAAAGTATAATCATCCTTGTATGGTTGTCCTCATCTTCTCTATGCATGTGTTTAGTAATAGAAAATAAAACTAAAACATCCATTCTTACTAATTTTTTTAATAAATAAATATTATTAGAAAAGTATAATCATCCTTGTATGGTTGTCCTCATCTTCACTCTTGTATGGTTGTCCTCATATCATGTTTGATTTTTTGGATTGAACAAAAGGTTGAGTAATGTCCTCTTTATTTCTATTAATATTTCTAGTATAGAAAATCAAAGTAAGCATTCATTCTTATTGAATCTATTTTTTTATTAAATGAACAGTGAATTACAAAAATATAACCGTTCTTGTATGATTTTTCTCATGCACATCTCTATCTAAGAAATCTTGTTCAATTTGTTACATGAATAAGCTCTATCATATTCAACAGAGAACATCATGATTCAGGAGGCTATAGCAATGTTTATTGGCTGGTTAAAAACAAAACAGAGCAAATTGGTCTGATCTTAAAGAACCAAATTCAATATGAAAAGGCATGAATTTACAAATAAACCTGGATTTTTTCTGTTTAAAAAGGACATACAAGACACTATATATTACATGAATCAAATTCAATGTGAAGAAACAGATTCATGAATTTGCAGATAAACCTTGATTTTTTTTGTTTAAAAATGATATACAACACATGTTATTATTTATTAAAAAAATCAAATTCAATCTGAAGAAACAAGATTCGTGAATTTGCAAATAAACCTCATTTTTTTCTGTTTGAAAAAGAAATACAAGACTTGATTAAATACAAAACTTTGCTTCTCATATTTTTAGTTAGAGCTTGGAAAACATTTGGCACTCACCAAAGGAAAAAAAAAGTCCATCTCTTAAAGCCAGCCTATGTTCTTGTTAATTCAAAGCATGTAACAGAATCAGAAAAAAAATGATTGATTCCAAGCATATAACATTATCTGAAGACCAAAAACAGGATCAGACATTTCCAAACTGTTGTCCTTACAAGGAGAATCTAAATGGTCAGAAGTTTATATTTATTAATAGTAATAGTTAGGATAAATTCAAAAATGACAATTTGCAGGATATTTCTAGTCTGCTGCCACAGATCTATATTGTCATCTATCAATCGATGCAGTAGCATAAATGTAATTGTTATACTGATTCTGTTACAAACCTACAACGGTGCAACCATATCATTGAACCTGCTTCAATTAAAAGAATGCCCAACAAAGTATGTTGGGAAACACATATTCATCATTAGCAACTGGCAAATCTTTGGATCAATATTTCAAGGCTCTCCTCAAAGAATGATTCATCAAATGATTCATCATAGTCAGAGTCTTGCTGCTCCATACCTAAAAAGGAAGGGAAAACAATAACATAAACTTGAAATCCCAACTGTTGTTTCATGCCTATGACAAACAAGTTTGTATTCCTTTTCATATAAATATACAGAGAATGGTAAAATAATACTAAGTACTTAGTTCAAGTTCAATACTATGACGAAAAGTGAAACATACCATGGAAAGAAGAAGAACCCTTAGTGAACTGATCTTCCACCAGGTCTAACTCAAGACAGTCTTTAATTTCAGTTGGTTGCTGTGGAAAAACAAATATCAACAGATGGGCCAATAAGCATTGACATTGTGTATGAAGAGAAAATCTATCAATCTTATCAGGTCCCACCAACAGGCAGTGTTCCACATAATAAATAATTAAATGAAACCGGCAACAACCACCAGGGTTCGCATGAGAAAGAAGCAACGAAAAATAGGGCAGCGTTTCATAAAAGAATAATTAAATGAAACCTATCAATCTTATCAGGTCCCACCAACAGGTGTTCCACATAATAAATAATTAAATGAAACCGGCAACAACCACCAGGGTTCGCATGAGAAAGAAGCAACGAAAAATAGGGCAGCGTTTCATAAAAGAATAAATTAAAAACTAAAAGCAAAGAAAATAGAAACTTATTAGCATCCTACCTCTACAAGAGCACCAGGCAACCAACATGGAATCTCAGACCTGTAGCTTAGAGCCTGAGCCACTAGCCTGTTCACCTCTGAAAAGAAACATAGCAGAGATCAGGAATTAAGTTTATAAAAGGAACTAATAAAACAACAAACCCTAAGCCAATATGGCAAACCCGATAAATTAAATACCACCATTCTCAAACAAAAAAATGTTATTGATATTATGTTCAAGAGCTACTTTGCCTTAGGGTTTAATGTTATGTTAGAATAACTAAGGGTTCAATATTTTTAGTCCAGGCTTCTCTCCCTCATTGCGTATAAAATGAGGAAAAATCTATTTTCTGTATCATTATTTTGTCTTAGGGTTTAATGTTATGTTAGAATAACGTTCAATATTCTTAGTCCAGGCTTTCAATATTCTTAGTCCAGGCTTCTATCCCTCATTGCATATAAAATGAGGAAAAATCTATTTTCTGTATCATTTTGCAATTTTATCAATTAAAATAAACTAATCTTACTTTCTGTATCATTTTGATTTTTTCAATTAAACTAAACTTTCTGTATAATTTTGCATTTGAATCAATTAAATTAACTGCTCTTGTGTTGGACAGCAGGATTCTTATTTTGGGTGTGCAAGTTTTTCAGCATGACAATTTATACTTACAGCCTCTTTATTCCCGGACTCATTTAGGACCACTACATGACCATTGAAACCCTCAAAAAGCTTACCTTTAAGAAATAAAACCTAAAGAAATCTCCAACTACTAATAAGAATTACATCTAACAGCTTCAATCAACAACCCCCCAGCGCCCAAGTTCAACAAAATTATATCTCATAAAAACACTCAGAAAGCCTAGGGAAAAAGACAACCAAATCTCCAACTAATAATAAGAATTACATCTAACAGCTTCAATCAACAACCCCAGCGCCCAAGTTCAACAAAATTAAATCTCATAAAAACACTCAAAAAGCCTAAGAAAAGAAAAGAGAAAAAGGCAACCTCATCAAAGCAGTCAATAATACTTGTCAGAGAAACAGAAAGAATGCACTCCATACCTTCCTCTGCCATCCTCTCATGGAGAGCGTCCATGTCTTTTCCAGTAAAATGGCACTTTTCAATCCCCTCACGAGCCCAAACATCCGCCTTCTGCTTCATCTCCTCAGTGACCTCATACGTAGGGTTAGGACCCATTTTCACATTCTTTGAATGGGCTTTCTTCTCCTCAACTGGCTTGCCTTTCTGCTTGGAAAATTCCACATTTGTAATGTTTCCCAGAGGAGTCCGAGGCACAGTTCGGCCCTTTACCCCAGATTTCCCCAAAAGCTCTGGATCTACCATAACACTTAATCCACCCTTGACATTGCTATTATTTACTCCTGCCTTTGCACTTTCCTTGCGCAGTGCACTTGGAGTGGCAGCTCCTAAATTTGGCAGGGGCTTGAGTTTTTTGGTAATGTTGAATAGTGTTTTTCGGTCTGATAAATCTGTTTGCTGCACCTTCAGCCCGCCAGATTTATCCACGTTGGGCTTGCCTACAAATAATCCTACAACAATTGCATTCTCTTGTTAAAGGGTTTGAAGTTGAACATAATTGGTTCTTGATAAAGTAATAAAGATTTGCAGACTTCAAAGAACTGACGGCATTCTCATTCAAGATCAATGCATATGCAAAACCATTAATGGGTAGAGGGTTTTGGTTTATTTTTTGGCTCACCTCTATTGATATCGGCGTTTTCATCTTGGATAACTGCTAGCGGCTGCCTCCTCACTGCCAGTTTTGATGATTATACAGTCCAATTTGACGACCTTCAGGCTTGGCTTACAAATGTTTGTAGGAGTTTGAAGATCTTGATAAAAATTTATACAATGTAAAAGAATCGAGAAGATATTTTTTGGCTTACCTCTAATGATCTCGGTGTTTTCATCTTGGATAACTGCCAGCGGCTGCCTCCTCACTGCCATTTTTGATGATTATACAGTCCAATTTGACGACCTTCAGGCTTGGCTTACAAATGTTTGTAGGAGTTTGAAGACCTTGACAAAAATTTATACAATGTAAAAGAATCGAGAAGAAATTTTTCAGCAGATTTCTTTGTTTTGTTTGAACTTGGAAGAAAAATAGCTGTTTGCGGGAGGGCTTTAAAGGAAACAGGGTAAGCAATATGACCGTTGATTATTAATTCGAATTATTACATCTAATTAATAATAAATTAGATTTTAAAATATCATTTTAGTAACTAAAATAATTGGAAAGATAAGATATTTAACTATTTTGGTATGATAGATAATTGATTTTCTTGTTGATTGGTCAAAATATGTTATAGAAGATGTAAGTTTAGAATTGGGATGCATGATAGTGATAAAAAAGATCTGATAGAGTTAAGTAGAGAATCATACTATTGTAGACTTGGTTGAATTTTGTAGTCTAGTTCTAGATTGGGTTACATTGTGTCATGGTCCTAGATTAGGTCATGTGTGCAATCTAGCCCAAGTGATGCAACCTAGTCTTTTGTTATGGTGGTCCTGAAAAAAATTATTGTATTTTCTCTCATACTTATTTCTAAATCTAGTTGTTCTTATAAGCATAGTGGCACTTGTTTCAAGATTGAGGGATAGCCCTTGGCTTGTCTTGATAGCATTTAAGCCTTTAAAGAAGAAAAATATGTTATAGGCAAAAAACAAGCATACAATGTAGTCTTCGATGGTTTAGAATCAAAGTAGTCTTCTATTTGATTATTTTATTTCATATAGTTTGCTTTAGCATAATGGTGTTTCTCAATTTTGACCTTTCAAGTCCATCAAAATCAATACTTTTCAAAATTCACCATATGGTAATTATAGCAAGCTAAAGTTGTCAAGGATTTAAAGACAGTATTATCTAATGATTTATGGCATTTTCTATATATAATCTATTTAAATAATTTTATAAATGAATTAGAAAATAATTTCTATCATATTTCATCAATTCCTCATAAAATGTAGCTTATTATAATTTTACCATTTTAATGAGTAATAGTTTCCAATATCATGTACCTTAATTTTTTAATTGATAGTAATTATAATTTGTACATATATTTTCCTATAGTAAGTTGCTCTCTATGTATATATCCAAATTGAAATATTTTTCATTGAAACAAAGATATTGAACAAAGAGTAGTGTATATTTTGAGATTTTTTTATTTTTTTATCAATAAATAACAATCTTGAGAATCCCTCCCTTTAGGATATAAAATTTACTCAAAAATATGCATGCCAACTATTTTTAGAGAGAACTTAAATCCTTTAACATGTGTAAGGGATTACAAGTGAAAACCTCTAATAATTATGGTAAGGGATTACAAGTGAAAGTATACAACTAGAAAAAAAGAGAGTTAAACCCTTAACAATCATAAACTTACTTATCCTCAAACCTTTTAATAATAAGGAAGTTGAGCCACACTATTCCTACTATTACCTTAAACCCTAGAAAACCTATTTTAGAAAAATCAATCCTTGTATTGCCTTATTTTTCCTCTTGGTTTCAATCTTTAGCTACCCAATTGAGATGAATGACCTTCATTATGACTAAACCACTTTGTTGTGAGCTATCAAAGTCTCATCTAGAGGTGAAAAAGCTACATAAAAAATTTCTTATGTAACGACATCATCAAGTCATCCTAAAACTAACTTCAAATCATAGTGGAGTGATTTTATTTATGAAGTGATGCAAGAGCATCTAGGGTGTAAGAGCAATCTTGCAACACCCAAAAAAAATGCTATTTCTTTTCAATAAGGGCTAAATTTGGTAGGGTCGCTATTTTAAGTAAGTTTGTTTTTATGCATGGTTGGGCATGAAATCTTACACAGACCTCTAGAATGGTGAATTGAAGCCAATGGTGAAGAAATCGGTTCAACATCTTTTGTCATTTGAGAGATATTAAAATTTCAATTTCCAAAATCTTGTTAAAATATTCAAAGTCAATTTTGAGGCACTTAGAGGCTCTGAATGGGCCTAAAAAGTGACAAAAAAATGAAAGTAATCTACCTTTAGTTACCATTTCTTGAGGGCGTGCCTTCTCAAGAGCTTTCTGAAAAGGTATTATAATTGAAAATCTGATGGTCGGATCGAAAGTTATGACCCTACAAAGTTGTACTACCAAAATAAAATTTTAAAATATCTTCTTGAGGAAGTTACACTTTCCAGAAGATTCTAGGGCGGTTACACCTTCCAAATAAAGGATGTGAAAGGGGGTTACAATGGAGGGGGCAGAGTAGTGTAGATGGTGGCTCCAATTTGTAGATTTGCAGAGTTATGTAATTAGAAAGCCCATGTGATGGCAATTATAATGTTGTAATTTCATTTTCATTTCAGTGATAATAGAAAATCTTTGCTTCCTTCTTGCATTTTGTTTGTGCAATTCTATGTTCTTGTTGTGAGTTTCAAATTGTAAGGGGAGTACCCTTCATCTTGAAGTCTTTATCTACTCCAAGGTCAAACATAACAGCCTCAAACATTGAGGAGATATCAAATTTACCTTGTAATAATGGTATACTTCCAAAAATTCATTACCCAACACCCACTAATAACATGAAGTAATAAATTATTATGCATTTTAGTCATTTATATGATATTTCATTGAGAAAATAATTCAATTGTACATCCTTTCATAAGAGTATGGAATCTAGGAAGGAAATCAAGAAACACGTGAAGGTTGAGATTATTGATTGGTATAATATCATTGTTACTAATCCACATCCTACGGGTGAATTTCTATAGAATAATTATTCTAGAAATATTAAGCTTACATCTATAGAAGAAGAAATGGTGCATGAAATTATCTTGAACATATTATTGGAAGTAGTAGGAAGGAATACTTCTTGCAAGGAGCAAGTTATCTTGATAACAAGAAGTGTGGTAATGGAGGACATGCATACTAACTTATTTTATGGTAAGCCACATAATATTTATTCTAGTATTCAAATGTTCCTAAAAATGCATAACATGGTGTTTAGCAAGTAGTCCCTAGTATCACTATCAAATAAAGGATTATAGCAAGCCTTAGAATTTCTTGAGGTTAAGCTACTAGTAGATAATTGCTTGTAGGGAGTATGTGCAACTTTCGAATGCCTTATTGTTCACATGGAGTTCTTGGTCATGTCATTCAATGTGATTAATTCCTTGGTTACTTTCTAATTCAAATGAAAATCAGATATCCAATCTTCAAATGAGAATTTATTTAGATGAGGTTTTTATGACATGTTGGGTGATGCCACAATAATGGGTTACACTTTCTGGGACATCCTGATTTTTGTTGAACTCACATATTTATAGAAAATATAATGATTTAAGCATTGAAAGGTTCCATTTAAAGGATTCTAATTGAAGAGGGTTTGATCAAAGCCCCTTAGATCAAAGCCCCTTGGATAGAACCCCGCTAGTTTTGAACCATACCTATAATGGAGTCTCCTCTACATCTACCAAAATGCTGATAGAAAAACCACTTTCGATTTACCTTTTGGGGGATCAAATGAATTCATTTAAAATTTATATTTTGTATGAAGTCCTTATTATGAACTTCCCAAAAAGTATAAATTTAAATATATTTAATTTGATTATTATGTTTATTTTTTATTTCTTGTGAATGTAGGTTTTTCACCGAAAATCAAGCTCTCTATTCTGCACATGTCAAAAAATAGTATATTATCAAAAAAGAATTTTGAAAAATATCTCTGCCCTTGATATTGATGTCCTTGATCCAAAAAAAAAAGAATTTTGATACATACAAAAAAGTTATGTGTTAGCAAGTAAACCCATGTCTAAATTGTAATTGGTTTGACTTCAAAACATAATTAAGAAAAAAATATTCAATAAAACACTATGAAACCAAATGCATGCCTTAGATATTGTAGTTACAAATCTAAATTTGAAAAAATTATAATTTTATCTTTCATAGAAGAAAAGTTATGTGTTAGCAAGTACACAACACTCTTTAAAAATGTTATTTACTATTAAAAACTAGCTTTTGAAGGAGATGGAAAAAGAAATGCAATTTGACTCCAAAATTTTAAAAATATATATTTGGAATCTACAGAAAAAATGTCACAAATCACTAGTTTGCATCATCTTCAAATTCCTCATGGTTTAGCAGCTATCTAGGTGCCCAAAAGTGAAGATCTAGTTAAAAAAAAATAGTTCAATGTCAAGTTTGGCCAAAAAGTGTAACCAACTATTGTGGGATCACCCTGTTCATATGTGAAAAAGCATGGAAGGATCAAATGAAGTACCTAGAACTGACCATTGGGGTTCTAGAGTAGTAATATCTATTTAGAAAAAAATAAGTGTCATTTAGAGAACATAAGTATTTAATAGTTTGGCTATATCACTATTATTAAAGGCATGCAAGTGGATAATAAGAGGATTCAAGTTTTTCTAGTTTTTGCATTCTCTACTATGCTAATTTTTTGAGTTTCAATAGCCTATGCAACAATAACAAAGGGATTTTTGATGAGAATAAAAATATAGTCACTCTTGCAAAGTTACAAGTAGTGAAGAATACCTTGGGGATGATAAGTTCATAACACCTAAATTTATCAAAGATATAGAGATATAAAAATTAAATTTATAGAGATGTTCATAAATAGATCAAAGGAATATAAAGGAAAGATTAATGAGATCATCTTCAAGCTTAAATCTACTTATGGATCTTTGGAAAAAACCTGAATGACACTTTGAGAGGGAGGAGAACAAATTGATGTTGCAATACATTTCTAGGAATAAGAGAATGAAGCAAGGGATGATGAAATTAAGCAATAACTAAAGAGCTTTATATGCTTCTAAAGTATTTCAATTTAGAATAGTTTCCAAAAATAACAAAAGTTGCAAACATAGAGTTGGGCTTAATTGAGACAATTCGTGAGGTTATCTACGCGTAAGAGTATGGGGTTTGTAATGGTTTCATCCTCATGGAGAGATCAATATGAAGATAGACTTCAAGGATGAAGATAAAAAAGTTACTCTTCAAGGTAGGGTGAATGGAGTTCTAAGCATGGCTATAGCAAAAAGAAGGGAGGTATATCCTTACAAGAACCAAGAAGCTTGAATGACTCCATGCATAGAGATAACCAAATTTCTATTTATAGGTAAGCCACTTCATTATAATAATTTTTGGTTTTTCATGTATCTACTCAATATTACACTCTGAGTAAGTGCACAAAGATGGGGGACCAAAAAGGGGTATTAAGTGGCCACTTTTTTTTTGAAATTAGGAAAAATTGACCTTGGATGAGAAATTGAAGATAGTTACACTCAAAATTTGAAGATGCAATGAAAACAAGAGTCGTAGTGCTTTGAATCTACTTTATAAACTACTATTTTTTTAAAAAAATGGTAGAGATTAAGGGGTTCAAAAAGGGGATCCACACAAATTGGTCCCCTTTTTTTCAAAAAACATAACATAGTGTCTAGTGTGGTCCCCCTAAAATGTTAACTTTTTTTAGTATATTAAAAATCAATTCAATGAAAAATTAGCTAACACCATATAGTTTATCCCTAAATTTTATGCTATTTTTTTTAATGAACATATATTTTTTTACTAACTTTCAAAGTGGACACATCCCAAAAAAATAGAAATTTGAGCACACTAATTTTTTTGAAAACTAATCAAAAATCATTTTTTTTAATATGTGTATATAATGGAGTCTTGTTTTTAAAAATGTAATTTATTTAAAATTTTGATGAACGGTTAAAAAAAGTAGTGAAAAATACCAAACATTGGTTTTTGAAAAAAAATGGATACACCAACAAAAGAAATTAAAGATGAAATCCTTAACATACTCAAAATGTGAAAAAAATACATGGTTAGATAGCTAAGAGAGAGATTATTAATACCATGGTGTTTTTTTGACTTGAAATTGAAACATGTACAAACCTAATGGGGAGCACGCTCAAAATTATGTCAAATTTTTCATAATCTACAAAAACACGTCTTTAGACATTGAAAAGTCACTCCAAGCCTTTGGATTGGAAGCCCAAGCAAAATCCAAGCCAACAACTTGGAAATTTATAAAGCAAACAAAAATGTGTGTGTGTTATAATGCGCTTGTGTTGATTAAATGTTTTCACAAAATGCGAGCATGTTATAACATTATGAAATAAGTATAAGTTGGCATTTACATATAGAGATTTACTTTGTTATACTTTAAGTTATATTTCATGTATATAGTTTTAGGATGTTTGAGAGTGGTTTCAAATTTCTATGAGTTATAATGCAAATTCTAGTTTTTGAAACATCTTATAATTTTTCAAACTTAGTCAAATTTAGTAATCAAGAGATCAAATTTTAGTAATCTTCTATATGTATCATCTCTCTCTCTCTCTATCTCACTCATTGTTTATTCCTTATGCTCTAGACCTCTCTCTGTCACTATCTCTATCCCTTTATCTGACTCTATCTCCCTTGAGCTCAAGAACTACCTCTCTACCTATCCATCCTTCTCTCTCTATCTCTCTCTTTATCTCTCTCTCTCTCTCCCTTCCCACTCTCTCTCTCATTTCCTCTCTAATCTTTATCTCCCTCCCTCCCTCCCCTCCCTCTCTCTCTATCTATCTCATTTCTCTCTGCCTCCCTTCCTCCTTTGCTCTCTACTTCTTTCTATCTCCCTCCCTCTCTCTCTCTCTACTAATCTCTATCTCACCTCTATCTCCCTCCCTACTTCTGCCTCCCTCCTTCTCCCCTCCCCCCCTCTCTCTCTCTCTCTCCTTCCCTCTCTACTTTTGTCTATCTCACCTCTCCCTCCCTCCTCCCCCATCTCTCTCTCCTTCCCTCTCTAATTATGTCTATCTAACCTCTCTCCCTCCTCCCACCTCTCTTTCTCCTTCCCTATCTACTTCTCTCTATCTCTATCTCTCCATCTCTACCTTTCTCTCCTTCCTTTTCTCTCCCTCTCCCCACCTTCTTCCTTTCAAGTCTATGCAGGATCATGGGTGGCCAAACAGTGGTGATGCAACAAAAAAAACACAACATGAGGAAGTGAAGATCATGAAATTCACGTTTGACTTTTTGGTTGGGTTGGTAAAACGTACATTTTGCTAAGGTAAACACCAAAGCAAAACATATATCCATTATTAATGGATATCTACTTTTTAAAAAGCGGATATCCATTAATAACGAATACGTGATATTAACAATAAAAAATGGATATTTTATTTATGAATATGGATATTTGTTACTTGCCCTAAGAAACAGATATCCATTTCCTAAATCGGATATTCGTTATTACAAAATTACAACTTTTTGAGACCGAGCACATGTATATAATATAATAATATATTATATTTATATATAATGTATAATATATTATATGTATTAATATATTATAGAATATCTTGTCATATATTATATATTAATATTTATATATAATAATATATTATATTATTATTATTATTATTATTATTTTATTTTATTTTTTAAAATAAAAAGAGGGTAAAAAATTTATTGAATCAGAAAAGCAATACAAAGTTCAGAGGAACAGACCCACAAGGGGCCAACAAAACAGGAATTAATTCACACCCAAGAAGCACCTCATATCCTCAGCAACCCACTCCTCAAGAACAGGGGCCATGTCATTAGGAAGATTGCCCCAACCATCCACATACCAAGAATCAGTCCTTTATGTCGCCCATCTAGCCAACCCATCAGCCACCCTATTCCACTCCCGCAAAATATGGCGGAAGACAATAGTCTCCAGAGAAGAGCACATAGAAATAATCTGCTTGACAACCATAGCCAGCTGCCAATTCACATCCTCCAACTGTTGCTTATGCAACATATCAATAACTATCTGAGAATCAGACTCACAAACAATCTGTCTCCACCCATGGCCAACAACACGCTCAATCGCCATAATAATAGCACTAGCCTCCATAAGATTATTGGTTTGCAGGCCACGATACATAGAAAAGAAAAACACCACCACTCCCAGGCTGTCTCTACCAATACCACCGACTCCAACATGCCCAGGATTACCCCTAGATGACCCATCTGTATTGATTTTTAGCTCCCCCAGAGCAGGCGGACAACAAAAGCCATCACAAGCCACCCTTTCTCGCCCACGCCTACGGTGCACACTGCTCAAATTACTCCTATCCCCAGCAACAAGGCCTAGGGCATTAACAACACCCAAGTCCCCAGGACCAACTGACATAGACAAATCACACTTTGCAGACAAAGTCTCCTGTAGAGTCCCAAGAATTTGCCTCCAAAGTTGCTCCAAGATCAATTTTTTATCTAAGAAAATCCGTCTATTATGCTCCAACCAAACTTGCCAAACAATCAAACTAGGGCCAATGCTCCAAGCAATTTTAAGGAAAGAGGTTTTGGCAGGAGATGATCCCTATCTTCTCCAAAAATTATCCAAAGCAGAGACATGGCAACACGGTAAGCTCCAAAGATTCCACCAGTGATGCCAAATAGCCTTGACAAAGGAACACTGAAAAAAGAGGTGCGAGAAGCATTCTTCATGCTGACCACATAGAACACACATGGAGGGGCCCTAGAACCCCCGCTTCCAAAGATTATCCAAATTAAGACACTTACCTTGGACAATGAGCCAAGAGAAAAAATTACACTTAGGCCAAGCAAATTTATTCCAGACATGCTTCCACCAAGAGACCTCAGAGCTCCCAAAGACCTATTTATCCAAAACCTGATAACCAGAAGCAACATAAAATTTGCCTCTCAAATCAGGACCCCAAGCAAGCACATCTCTCCCATGAAGAGAATTACAGGCACGATCCGATAGAATCTTAGCAAGCTCTTGACGATCCTCCATCACCCCCCCCAAGAGGCCAATCCAAAGGGTCCCTCCACTTGGACACATTAATCTGACTCAAAAATTGTTGAGATTTGAAGTCTGCCACATGAAACCAACCTACCTCCTCAAAAATTTGACACAAGTCTTGAAGGTGGGGATGAGATGAAAAAATAGGGGGATGTCCATCCCAGGATTCATGCCAGAAGAGAGCTTCCTGACCCCCATTACAAATCCAAAAAAGTCCCTGTTTAACAAGCTGAGCACCCCATTTGAGGGCACTCCAAATAATAGAACCTTTCCCCTCCATACTGAATCTAGCAACTTCCATGCTTTCCACCGCACCCAAATATTTGTGGGTAAGAATTCTAGCCTACGACATATGTTGTTGTGAACACCAACGCCAATATAGCTTAGCAGCTAGGGCCTACCCATTCAAATCAGTTTGTTGTAGATGAAGACCCCCTCTTGCTTTGGCCTATAGATAACATCCCATTTCACCAAGCTCCACTTTCTATGAAGAAGGTTTCCAGACCACAGAAACTGTCGAGATAATCTCTCAAAATCGTTAATAAAACTTGATGGAGCAGAAAGAACAAAGCACCTATAAAGAGGGAGAGCCTGGACCACCGACTTTAGAAGATTCACTCTTCTAGCTGAAGAAAGCCACCTGCAAGTCCAATGACTGACCAATCTTCAAAACTTGTCAAGAGTCTCTTGCCAGAACCTTTTAGGGATAGAACGAATGGCAATAGGGATTCCAAGATAGAGAAAAGGAAGTGAACCGATCTGGAAATGAAGAATACCTACTATTCTCCTTTGGATAACCTTAGGAGTATGGAAGAAGTAGATGAAAGACTTCCCCTCATTTATGCGCTGCCCAGAGGCCTCCAAGTAGCTATCCAAAACACTACACCAGTTGAAAGCCTCCTCAACCTTCGCCCTACCCATCAAGGCAGTATCATCTACAAACTGAAGATGGGACTAGGGGGGAATAACATTTCCCCAATTCCAACCTTGAATCGAACCACCAGCAACCTGAGCACGAATAAGCCTTCCCAATCCATCCGCAAGTAGGATGAATAAGTAGGGAGACAAGGGATCTCCTTGTCTGAGGCCTCTAGAAGCACCAAACAACTCAGTGGGCTCACTGTTGATAAGCACTGAGAAGGAGGAGGAAGTAACACAACTCCTGACCCATTCAATCCAACTACTAGCAAAGCCAAAAGCCCCCAGAATCTTAAACAAAAAGCTCCATTTAACGCGATCATATGCTTTAGCCATGTCCAACTTGATGAACATAGATTTTTCTTTTGAGGATTCCATAGAATGGATGGTCTCAACAACAATCACAACACCATCCATGATTTGTCTGCCAGCAACAAAACCCCCCTACTCCTTAGAGATTAACCCACCAAGCCAAGGTTTCAGCCTTTCAGCAATCAACTTAGTAATAATCTTATAAACAACATTACATAACGCAATAGGTCGAAAGAGATCCAAAGAATTTTCCCCCTCTTTCTTTGGAATGAGAGCTAAAAAGTAGCATTCAGAGACTTCAACATTTGTTTATTCATAAGAGATTCCTTAACAACCTCTAAGAGGTCCAACTTAACCACCTCCCAGAATTCTTGAAAGAATTCGACTGGGAATCCATTAGGCCCAGGTGTTTTACCTTTCTTCATCTGGAACACAACCTTCTCAAGCTCCGACAAGGTAATAGGAGAAAGCAAAGATTCATTCATTTCATTAGACACTAGCTGTGGAATACAATCAAGAATCCTAGCTTCATCCTCCTCTGCAGGAGGAAAATCTTTAGAGAATAATGAAGAGAAATACCGAATGCATTCTGCAGAAATAGAAGCAGAAGAGGACAAAATTTCCCCATCAGACAACAAGAGAGAAGAAATGACATTACCTTGCCTCCGATCTTTAACAGAGTTGTGAAAAAAAGAAGTATTTCTATCTCCAGCCTGAAGCCATTCAATACGAGACTTCTGTTTCCAAAAAAAATCTTCTCTTAACTCTCATTCCTCTACCTCTTTTGTTGTAGCAATCTCCAACAAACTCAACTCTTCTATTAAGCCTTGATCTTGAATCTGCCTGGTGATTAAGTCCACGTTATCCTGAACCTTATGTTTTTCATGAAACAAATTACCAAAATGTTTCCTATTCCATATTTTTAGCTTGTATTTAACGTATTGTAACCTCTTTGAAAAAGAGTACATAGCAGTGCCATAAGCTGGCTTCCCAAGATCCCACCAGCCAAAAATCATATCATGAAGAGATTCATCTCGGAGCCACATGAGTTGGAACTTGAACGTCTGTCTAGCACATTGTTGAGGCACAACAACCATAAGCTTGATTGGCCAATGGTTAGAACCTCGACCATCCAAAATTTCAGAGCTAATCATCCACTTGTCCCTCATCCAAAAACTGGACACCAAAAATCTATCTAGTCTTTCCAAAATAGCAACATCTCTAGTTCTCCTATTATTCCATGTGAAGACTCCATTAGTTGGCTTAATATCAACTAGCCTCAAAAGAGCCATGTTATCCTGCAAGAGCCTAGAGGAAGGCTCCAAATGAGCACTACCTCCCCTCTTCTCTTCCAAAGAACTAACAGCATTAAAATCCCCAGCCAGGATCCAAGGCAGGTAAGGATCCAAAGACCTCACATATCGAACATGATCCCACAGCTGAGCTTTACCTTGGAAATCAATCAGAGCATATATGTTAGAGAAAATAACTTTCTCCCCTGACTCTAGATGAGAAGCAACACAAGAAATCGAACCCCTATAGGAGATCCACCAAATTGGATTAACCTTCCGAGGATCCCAAAAACAAGCCAGACCACCGGAATTACCAAAAGCACCCACACATTGACATTGGCCACGACCCTAAATCTTCGAAGCCACACCTAACATACTATCCATTGATAACTTAGTTTCCTACAAGAAAACTATATCAGGAGAATGAATACAAACTAGATCACGAATAGCCTTTTGTCGAGGGATGCTATTCATACCCCTCACATTCCAAGAAATAACAATCATCGTAGGGGTTGGGAAAAGTGAGCATCAATAGTCTTCACCAAACCAACCTCAACCAATGTCTCTCTAGCCAACTTCACCTTTTCTTGGTCCTTTTTGCGACCAACCTTAACTGATTTCTCAGGAATCCCTTTCTTAAAAGATTTTTGTTGCACACCCAGAATAGAGGAAGAAGGTTTAATTTTACCTAAATCAGGGCTATCTCGAGCCTTCGAGCAAACCTTACCCACACTAGAGGGGCCACCAGAATCAACAATCCCCCCACCCCCCACACCAAGAGTTAGAGCGGAAGGAGATAGACCAAACACCATCTGAGGATCCTGGTCACCAAGCTAATCCAATCCAGGGATCACCGGAGGCTGTACCTCAACCAACTCAGAACCAAAGCCATCCACCACCTGCATGTCCACTGTAAACCCTTCCTCCTGGACTAACTCATCCAAAGCCTCAAATCTATTGAAAGTCTCCCCTTCCTGTCTATCCTTAAAAGGCCTCTTTTGACCCCGTCCACAATTACAAGGTTTAACTGGAAAAAAACCATCTTTGTCCACTGCCATTCCCTGCACAGGATCCTTACCCTTTTCCACCCTCAGATTAGAATGGGTACCCACATTATTTGCACGTCCTGCACCAGAAGCCCGAGGACACCTCCACTGCAGATGCCCATATTCATGGCATAACCGGCACCGAAAAGGAAACATTTCATAATCCAAAGGTTGAGTCCAGGAATTAGAGCCAATAGTCAAATCAATAGAATCAGGCAGAGGCTGACTCAGATTGATCTCGACACAAACCCTCACATAAGAAAAGATCCTCTTATCCAAAGTATGCTGAGAAGGACCAATAGGCTTACCTAGCAATAAAGTAATCGATTATAATATATCAGTTCTCCAACATTCAAGCGGCAGCCGAGGAAGGCGAACCCAAACCAGGACCCTAGAAGGCAACTCTTCCGCCGAATTAAAGCCAGCATGCCATGGTTTTATGAAAAGACCTACTTGGTTATAAAAATAAGGCCCCCCTTGAAATGCCCTATTTCAATCAGAAATGCACGAGAAGTCTACCAGAAAGAAATTGTTTGCAGCCAACAGAACATCAAAGTCACCCTCCGGAGACCATGTCTTGCGGATCCAAGTGTCCAAGAAAGAAAGAGAAATCCTCATCCCCATAAACTTACAAATCAAAACATGCTTACTGTAGTAATCTAGATCTTCATCTACCGCCTCTGATTGAATCACCAACACAGGATGAAATTGTGCCCTTTCTAGACATCCATTTATCTTATGCATTTTGAAGGTACTAGATTTTGTCAAACCCTCTCTAGATGAAGCCCCATCACCAACCTCCATCATAGCAATATCTCCCCTCACCTCTCCAATCGATGCATTCCCTGCCATTCAAACCCTACACCAAAGAAGACTCCAACTAAGAAGCCCCAAGACAAAACCAGCCTACCTCACAGCCGCCACAAGATTGCATGTGAAAGAGAATAACAATCAAACACCATCCAAAACTAGCAAAACAGCCAGAGCTCTACCTAGCCAACAGAGAAATCAAAAGATCAATCTTAAGAGAAAGGGGTCGGTGACAATAGACAACCCAACGCCCACACAAGACCCCAGCAGATCACACCAAAACCCACTCGAATCTGCACCGCGCACAGAAAAAAGGAGGCAAAAAAGAGCCACCCCTAGCCCCTACCCGCACCGCCCAGACTTCCCACCCACGCAGCCACCAAAACACAGAGCCACTAGGCTAGGGCGCGGATGCCCTAGCATGTCCACACCCAGCACCTGTGAGTGCCATCGCAACTTTGCATCAAGGGTTAGCCTTTTCTCTCTTTAATTAACTTATATATTATATTATGAATATGTCAATATAATATTAATATATTATAAAATATTATAATATATTAATATATATTAATGATATATATAAACGAATATTCATTTTACATTGTATAAATAAAAAAAGGGTTGCATTTTTTTATTTTAACAACACACTGTCGTGGATAGAGAGAGTAAAACAAATATCAGATAAAATTGATATATGTTTTTAGTGTCCAAACCCAACTTCCATTGCGATTTTTTGAATTTATCAACAAAAAGCATTAAGAGGTATGTAAATATGCATTTTTTAAGATTATTTAAACTATTTTATATGATTTTTTGACAAATAAATTAGGTTTTTTCATAGAGATTTTAGGAAAATGTTGAAAATTATGTTAATTTCAAAAATTCTAATTTATAATAGGGCTTAAATGGAACGAGACTTAACAAACCCTCCTCCACCAAACCCTCCTCCAACAACAAACACTACTTCAATTCAGGACCTAATTGAAATAAATATTATTGAATCGAGAAACATTCCTAAGAGATACCATAACCACTGGCATTTGCAATCAATCACATTGAACATAGAGGCCATAATCATCCATGTTAGGGACATCACTAGCCAACATTCTTCATTTCAATAGTGGAGAGATGCAAAGAGGTTAGAATATGCAAATGGTTTGGGGTATTATGACATCAATTTTTTAAAAAAAATTAAAGTTGATCTAGCCCAACATTTTGTGAACCCAAGAATAAGACAAAATGTTGTTTTATGCAAACCAAAATTTTCCATAAAATGGTGCACACATCAAAGCATAGTTGCAAAATTTTGGGATCATTGGTGGATGGTGTTTGATAAACCACCCAACAACAATATAGGTGTCCCTCTATATTTTCTTTGCAAATTATATGCACAATTTATTTTAGGAAGACATGTAACCTATTTTTATTTCAGGCATTTTCAGGGAGCAAGTATGAGCATGCCCCAAGATAGACCAGGGGGAATGTGTATCATGCAATTTCCCTATGATCCCCCTCCTCGTCTTCCTCCCCCACCTCTAGCACCCCATCCAGACCTTGTTGTCAATGTAGCCCAACATAGTCTCTTGGTCATACACTCTTTGACCAACCATTTGATTACATAGTCATCATAGTTCACCCAGCTACTAGAGGGTGACACTCCTTGTGGTAGAGAGAGAGTTGTAGGGAGTGATAGAGGGAGAGGGGAGATAAAGAGAAGTAGAGAGGGAAGGAGATATAGATGTAGAGGGAGAGGTGAGAGAGAGCAATAAAGAGAGTGGTAGGGAGTGATGGAGGGAGAGGTAGATAGATAGGTAGAGGAGAGATATAGAAAAGTAGAGAGGGAGGAAGGGAGGGAGGGAGGGAGGGAGCGAGGAGAGAGAGAGAGGGGGGAGGGAGGGAGAGGTAAAGAGGGATAGGTGAGATAGAGTGAAGTAATAGAAAGAGAGAATGGTGAGATAAAGAGAAGTAGAGAGTGAGAGAAAGAGGGGAGAGGGAGGGAGGAACAAAGGGAGGGAGAGGGAGAGAGAGAGAGGGAGGGAGAGGGAGAGAGAGGGAGAGGGGAAATAAAGATAAGTAGAGAGGGAAGGAGAGGTAGAGAGAGAAAGAGAGGAGAGAGAGAGAGGAGAGATAGAGAGAAATATAGAGGGAAGAGGGATAAATACATAGAGAGAGGGAAGGAGAGAGGGATGGATAAGCAGGGAGGGAGGGAGACAAATGTGTGAGAGAGAGAGAAGTAGAGAGAGAAGGAGGGAGAGAGGGAGGGAGCGAGAGTGATATGGAGAGAGAGTGATGAGATAGAGAGGTAGAGAAGGAAGGGGAGAACAAGAAAGGGAGAGATAGAGAGAGAGAGAGAGGAAGGAGGGAGGGAGGGAGACGTAGAGAGGGATAAGTGAGATAGAGAGTAGAGAGAGGTAAGGAGGGAGGGTGGAGAGAGACGGGAGAGAGGGAGAGGTAAAGAGGGATAGGTGAGAGAGAGAGAGGGGGGGAGAGAGAATGGTGAGATAAATAAAAGGAGAGAGTGAGAGAGAAAGAGGAGGATGGAGAGATAGAGAGAGTGAGAGAGATAGGTACATAGAGGGAGAAGAGAGATAAAGAGTAGAGAGTGAAAGAGGAAGGGAGGGAGACA
>VDFB02000002.1:87653469-87691195 GCA_007258455.2 Sequoia sempervirens | reverse complement strand
AGAGAGAGAGAGAGAGAGAGAGAGAGTGGTAAGGAGATAGATGAAGAGGTAGGTAGAGGGGGGATTAGGTAGATAGAGAGTTGAGAGGGAGGGAAAAGTATGGAGGGAGAGAGAGGGAGGTGAGAGATGTTGAAAATATATGTTGTCATTGATTTCAACTTGAGATCATGTTTGTAAAGAGATTTTTTATAGAAGTTGAAGAGGTTGAGAAATGATTAGAGATAGATTGGTGTAGTTGATGAGACAATGGAAGATTTGAGAAGATGGTTTGACATTGTTAGAGACTTGGGGTCAACATGTTTGAGGCAAGTCAGTCTGGAAGACCTAGTAGATGCATAAGATGATAATATGATTGTCTAGAAGCATGATTCTTGACAGATTAAGGCTTTGTTCATACTTGTATGATTGAGAGAAGTTGTCTAAGGGTTAAACAATATGTCTTCCTATGACTAGGTATATGCATATTGGTTTGCATTATTCCATATTGCATAATCTAGTTGTGAAACTCTGGAGTTAATTTTGGTAGTTTGTAAGGAGGTTATATCCAGGATTTCATGTCATAAATATTTCTACAACAAAATTTAGGATTGGTTGTTCTTTGGATTTCACTAAAATAGAGTTATGTGTCTCAGAAGTTTACTAGAATGCTCCACATTCCTCTGAAGTAATAGATATGGTTATGTAGAATTGGGGATAAGTTTAGAGAGGTGTATGGGTTCATCCATATGTGTTTCAGATGTTTTGATGAACTACAGTGCAATCACCTAAGTGTTGATGTGTCACAATTAGTTCAGGATGCTTTGTTCTTGTTTGTTCAGTGGGTTTCTTCATTTGCACCAACATATAATGATCAGATTCTTCAGGAGAAGGTTGTAAGGATTTTGTTGATAATTTACATTATTCTCTTCTTGGTCCACATGATGTTTTTGGTTTCTCCTTGGTGGTGTAAAGATGAACAGTTGGAAATTTTTGGTGTTGTTGATGTTGATTGGGCTGATAGTATAGTTTCCTTCCTTTGCAATTGATCATGATTAATTAATTTTGATTTGGAGGATGTGTTCTGATTTATTTGGGTGTTGTTATGTTCTTCAACAAGATTAGTGTTCCTCAAAGAGGGGACACCCACTTCACCTTGATCTCTTGCACTTTGTACACCTATATTCTCTGGAGGAGCAATCTCATCATTATACTCATAATTTTTGTCTATCTCATCACCACCTATCACATGACCCTCAAAATCTAATAGATCTATGTTTTGGGTAGACACATTAGGTATATCCTATAGGTTAGTATTATCTAGAGGATCTTGTTCCTCAATAGTCACCTCAACCTTCTTCATTTCTTCAAGAATCTTGGTTGTCTTTTCTTCTATCTCTTTCTCCATCCTTTCTATCTCTTCTTTATCTTTCCCCATTAGAGTATTCATCCTTTGGTTTTGAAAATTTTTGCATGTCTTTGAGATAATTTAACCTTTTCTTCATGAGAAATATATGAACTAGCCTTCTTTAATTCTTTTTGCCTCATTTTGAGCTTCTTCTACTATAGCTTCATTCCTCTTATTACTGAGTGTATCTACAATAATTTTTGGAATTTGATCAATAATCTCATTTAGAGCCACATTAAAGTTGATCATGTACATAACTATATCTTTCTCAATTGTTGCATTGTCAATAGGTGGAATCTCATCATAAATATCTGCAACTATTTTTAGTGCACCATGTTGTGCAATTGCATTAATAATAGCCTCAAGCTGTAGAGGCTCATGTTTAGGTGCTTTTGGTGGAGTCTTCTTTGTTTTCTTTGCATTTTCCTTTCCTTTTCCTTTGGATGTTTCTTCTTCTTCTCCTTGTATTGTTCTATTCTCTCTTCTCTTCAATATAAAAAAATCATTTTATTCTTTTTCATCCTCTTCATCATCATCCACATTCACCAAATTAATATTTTCCCTTTTTACCTACTGCTTAGATCTTGGTTTCTTTATTTCTATAGCCTCAGTTTGCACCAGTACCTTAGTAGCATTCCTTCTTCTTATAAGGTGTATTTGAGGAGGTCTGAAAGGTTTAGGAGGAGCAATGGTGGTAGAGGAAGACCTACCTATCCTTCTATGAGCTTGTGGAGTCTGTGGTGTGGCAAAAGTGGTTTGTGATACTTTCACAAAACCCTCAAGAGTTCCAAACAATTTTTCCAACCTTTTCTTCATCTTCTTCGCATTATCCTCTACCTTCTTCAGGCTCCTCTTATGATTTATCTCATCGTATTTTTCATGCCTCTCAACAGTGGGGTCCTTAGGTTTGCTAAGAAAAATGTCAGTATATGCAATCTAGTCAAGTCCAGAGACCTCATAAGGTAACTTTGGTATCCATATAGTTCTTCGTTGAACTACCTCCATGTAACAATTTTCCTTATCCACAATGAAAGTGATAACACTTTTGTAGTTCTCTACAACCTATGATGGTATTCTATACCTTATTTGCATTTCATTTTAGAAAGTCTCAAAGAATCCATTATACATAATGTCACATTTTTTTCTATTTGAAAACCTATGCCTATGATCCCTAATCTGATGTACAATATGAATAACCCTTCTCCAGACCACATCCTTCAAACCAGGAAATTCCTTCATGAAATAGAACATAAGAAAAATGATCAAAGAGCCATACCAAAAGTTATATCTTGTTTCCTTTGTTTTGTGCAAGTTTTCAATCTATTTTTGTCATAAGAGCTCAAAAATATCATAGTCATTTCCTTCCTTTACCATCTGGTGTGTAGTATAGATTGTGGTGGTGGTAGCAAATCCTTCTTTGTTTATGTAGTATATCTTGTATGCAATTCCCACTGTTGCATACTGAACCCCTAATTTAGTGATGTCATCCACAATTAGGGTTATTTTGTTGAATTTTATCTGATAAGCTTCATAACCTCTTCATTCTTCATGCCTTATAGTGTTGGCACACGTCTAGTGAAGCACAACCTAGTCACAACTCTGATAGCTTCATTTGTGATCTGGTAGGGTTGATCTAGGTATATGAACTCTTCATGAGTCTGGCTCAACACAATTCTTATCCATTCATCTTCAAGGCCGAAGTAAGGAAAAACCTTCCACATATCTAATCTCTTTACCTCCACATTCTTTTATTCTGGTTTGAGCAAAAATTTATCATCCAACAAATGATTTCTCTTGAACTCCTCCATCTTTAGATGACTATACTCATTCAGAGGTGAATGAATATAGATGCAAACATCCTCTATATGCAACACATTGATAGGAGCATGAGAAAATGCTCCATTCTTTCTGATCTCAGTAGATTTAAAAGAGTGCTTCTTGTATTTAGGCCTTGGATTCTCAACAACATCTATAAATCTTGGTGTAGCCATGATACCTCTTTCTAAATTGATGGTTTCACAAGAAAATTTGAGAAATACCTATGAATACTATCATTAGGGTTTTCACACAAGATCTATGAAAGCTTTCTTCTCTTCCTTAACCCTTGCACACACTTTATATCATTCAAATGAGATCAAATTTGATCAAGTAGGGATGAAATATGCTTCACACCTACCCTAGTTGCTCCACATTAAATATATATTTTTTGTACTTGACACAAGCAACTTTTTACTATTTGAGATATCACAGGGATCCATGAACATTCAACAAACTTTTGCAGAGAGTGTATTTGCTCTGAAACCTTGAGAAAATGTCTTAATATCATTTTCCAAGAAAATCTAGAGGATAGGACGTTACCATTTAACTTGTATGTTGAAGACTTCAACATATTATGCCTTACAAGGGCTTAAATTTATTTGCAATTACAACTTCCCCTGAAATAATACTTTTATCTAGTTATTAGAGGATCCATTTGCTCCAGGAAGAGGTACAAATCCATAATTCACTTCACTTTCTTCCTTCTTTCATATCTTGTTCATTTCCTTCTTTTTCTGATCAATGTGCCCATCTTCTTTTGAGGAGCAAAACGTCTTGCATTCTTTCCCTTGCAAAACCTTGCAATGTGTCCCAGTTTATTGCAATTGTAGCAGGTGATACTAGGTTATGGAGCATAATGATTTTTTTTCACATTAGATCTACAATCATTAGCCCTATGACAAAACTTGTTGCATGTGTAGTAGTAACCATACAAGGATTGAGAAGTCAAAGCATTATTCTTATTCACAAAAATATTCCTCATCACTTTACTTTTGCACTAATTAGCCTTATGACCAAATTTATCAAGCATAACACTGACCATGAAATTATTGAGATTTCATAGCATTGTACCTTGGAAGCCTAAATGAATTCTAACTCATCTTGCATCTAGATTCAACAACCTTATAACAAATATTATTACAAGCATAACAATTACCATTGAAATATTGAGATTAGGAGCATTTTGTTTAGGATTAGGCTTTTTGAATATATTCTTCTTGTTCTGGACTTGTGTGGAGTTATTATTCCTTCCTTTTGTCTTCTTGGATTCATCATGTGGCTTTTCTTTTTCCTTCTCATTCTTGCCTTTAACCATATTTTTCTTAGAGCTTTCTCCTTTTCCAAAATCAAGACCACCCTTGTCCTTATGTGGTTTTTGATAAATGAGTACCTCTTCAAGGAGATCACTACCACCTTTGAGTTTTAATCTTTTTTCTATTTTCTATTTTGCTTCTTCCAATTATTTTCTCATATTGACAACTTCTTCCTCAAGTTTTGAACATTCAATTGCTTTATCATTGAGGTTGGTGTTCAATCAATCTTCAATCCTCTTGCCTTCATCAATATTAACTTTCAAATTAGATATCACATCTTTTTCCTCCTCGAGTTTAATCTCAAATCCTTTACCTCCTTCTATTTGAGCTTTTAGTTTGCCAATTTCTTCTTTTGATTCTCTAGCTTGTGTCCTCAATTTGACAATTTTCTCCTTTGATCTTTCAAGTATGCTCTCATATTTCTGAAAGTGCTCTTGCTTCATCTAGATCTTCAATAGTATACCAAAGTTATCCTTCAAAATCTACTTCACAATCATTTGGATTGTTGTCCCACCCTTTAGGTTTCATTGACTCTAGATTTGGTTCTAGGGAAAACATATCATTAAACATTGCTTCAGATCCCATGTGTTCAAGTGTAGGATCTACCTCAGTTGTTAGGCTTCACAAAGGAACTTGAGTCTAATACCAATTGTTGAACACCCTCATATATTAAGAGCGGGTGAATCAATCTTTTCTTGAGCTTTAAAACAATTCCATTTGCAACTTAAACATCAAATCACATTAACTAAAAGAAGAATAGGAAGAAAAACATGCACCACACATGGACACCAAGATTTTTATGTGGAAAACCCAATGAGGGAAAAACCACGGTGAGAGTTAACTCACAATATATGAACAAGTATTACAATATTATTTTAAGGCTCACTACTCTCTAAAGGACTTGCAGGCTGAGGTGCACAACCCTAGGGAAAGATACAAAGACTTGCTGAGGATATTTACTATCTCAAAGCAAGATACATAATATTTTGAATTACAAAGCAAGAACTTGACTTATAATAATAATGTATTTGTCATATGAAAATGTGGTAGTCCCCTTTTTGTATTTCATTGTTGGATTTCAGAAGCTAGAGAGGGACTTTTTGGATGCAATTTGTCTTTGATACATTTGTTATATGTCATAGATTTGGGCTCACAGTTCTATGATGACCACCCTAGTTGAGAGATGGAGGTTTGAGACCTCTTCCTTCCAATTTCCTACTAGAGAGTGTACCATCACTCTCGAGGATGTATGGAGGATCCTACAAATCCAGATTCATGGTGAGTTGGTTGCCTACAATGTTCGAAGAGGGACTCAAGCCATGCAAAGACTTCTTAGGGTTCAATAGCTACAGGTTGTAGACTTAGAGATTGACCTGACTTTGTTTGTTGATGATGCTAATCCTATGATGATGGTATTAGTAAGACTTATTGTTGAGCCCTTGATGCCTGATCATAGGGTGAGAGGATTCCCAATTGGCTGGGGTATTTGTATAGAGCAGATGATGGAGCATGGTACTTTATACACTTGGGGCTTGTGTGTGTTGGCTCATTTGTATAGAGATATGCATGAGTCTGTCTACCATGGAGGTAGTTCTATTTCAACTGGGCTGAGTCTCCTCCATCTTTAGGCATGGGAGTGGATTGTAGTGACCTGACCTGATGGCTTGGTTCAAAAAGATCCTGAGGATCCCTACTCATATAGATATTATGATTATTTTCACTATACACAATTAGGTAGGTTATCATATTGGCAACCCATTTTTGATGATATGATCGAGTTTATCTAAAAACCTTAGATGGCATGTGAGGCTTGGGCCAATGACCATGATCAGTTAACATATTGCCGAAAAAATTGGTGGCTGATAGGCCAATTTGATATCATATTAGAGAGAAACCTCCTAGAGAGGGTTTTGAGACAATTTGGTGAGAGACAGACTCGCCCAAAAAATGGCTACCATGCTTGTTTTGGACACACGACTTGAGAGGTCAATGTGTGGGGGCCCAGAGCAAATTTAAGGGCATATGTTATAGAGATTCGAGCACTGGATCTTGTTGGCTTGGGCTGGGTAGTTGGTCTCCTAGATCCAACAACTACTAGAGATTACGTAGAGTGTTGGGCTCGACATCGACCATTGAGATTTACAACTTCTGCAATTCTGGTCTGATTATCAGCCAGGTCAGGAGGATGGTCGAGATTGTAGGGAGGAGAGGAGATAGACAAAGGCTCCATTTAGCACATGAGAAGATTTAGAGGGATCAGGAGAAGTAGGGTAATGGTAATCAAGAACAACATGATGGGTAGGTTCCACATGACCAATAGCAGTAGGCACCACAAGCACATCCCCCATAGGGAGACATGGAAGTTAGGATTGCACAACTCATGGTTGAGAGAGATCAAGTCGTACAAGACCGAGATGCTAGGGCTGGTGAGAGGGATGTAGAGATGGCTCAACAATAGACCGCGATGCTCAAATAGCTACCTTGACTATAGAGTGTGACACGATCAAGGATGAGAGAGATGCCTTGCGACAAGATCTGGCTTTAGAGAGTCAACAAAGGTTGATCACAAAGATTTCAATGGCTTCAATCATTCCTCGGGCTTAGTATCAGGTTGAGCAGGACCAATATTTTTTGAGGCTATTTATTATAGGATGCTCTATGAGTCATAGGTTCCTAGAGCAATGATACGTCCTCTCTTTGGAAAGCCTAGCAGTGTCATAGGTGCAGAGTCATCATGTGGTCAGTCAATGGATATAACTTTGATACAACCTCTAGGTCCATCATTATAGCCTCACCAATCTCCTGCCCATAGCCAACATAAGTCATAGCATGATGGGGAGCAACATGGATCACCACCCCAAGATGGACAACAGGGTTGATTTTGAGTTTCATGATCTTTGTGTTATTGTATCATAGACTGGATATTGACATATATTTTGTACATACATTCATCGACCCCTCTAAGGCCTCATATATATTTTGATATGATTGGATGTTATATCACACATGATATTGATGTTGTACATGACATTTCTATTTTTGATGATATACAAGATACCATTTTTTGTCATGGCATATATGTGTTATGAGATGCTTATGATATCTTTATGTGATGGATAATTCTATATGATGTATGATGTTTTATGATATGATATGATGAACATGATATGCCAATGAGTTTTTGGATGCATGATGCATGTAGCACTAATGACTTTGTGATGCAAGATGCAAATTTTAGTCAGAAGATATGTTAGTATGATTAGAGATAGATAGAAGTGTTAGATGATAGATCTAATTTCTAAAATCTATGGATTATGATTATGATGATATGTGATGATACGATTGATGTTGTACATTGATGATATGTGATAATACACATTGATGAGTTTGATTTTTCTTTTATGGAAAACTAAGTAGTGTTTAGAAATCCTTATTAATGTAGCAAATAAATACAATGCACCAATGTATTAATGACCAAGGTGGCTTTGTATCTATTGTGTAGAATTTGACTCTACAAACAAAGAGTATTCTTGCTCATACCAGACATACGAAAACCCTATTAGAGTGTATGGGTGAGAAGTTTCAAAATATTTCAGATCAGTTACACTAAGAGGTATGGAGTACCTAACATGCAACCGCTACACGAATTGCCCCAAAATGACTTCCACACACAGAACAAAGCAAGTATTCATCATGGTAATATTGCAAAAACATCCAACAAATAGAGCATATCGAAAATCAATGACCAATTCCCATTCCTTCCTCTCTAAATCCT
Organism: Sequoia sempervirens; assembly: GCA_007258455.2. NCBI lineage: Eukaryota > Viridiplantae > Streptophyta > Pinopsida > Cupressales > Cupressaceae > Sequoia > Sequoia sempervirens. The sequence goes on along the minus strand of VDFB02000002.1, from coordinate 87,682,905 downwards.
TATGGACATCCTCAAGAGATCATGGGAATGTGACAATAGGATAAATAAAAAAGATAAGATTCTAAAAGATAAACAATGTTGTATCACTTGCCTTAGATTTTTTGATGTTTCATGATGTTACCCATTGATGATGCCTATTGTAGGAACAATTTATCTGTTAAGACACATGTTAGGATGTTGATGATGATTTTTAAAAGGCGGTGTAGTTAACACTTAGGCATTGTTTTAGTCTAATGATGATCCAGTTGTTTCATTTCTTTGCTTGGAATTTTTGGATTTCGATGTTTTCTTTGCATGTTGATTGTGTTGTCAAAGGTTGAAGGCAATGATTGTTTATTATTGATGGAGAGTTTATTGTGAATAGGTGATAATGGTGATAGGTTTTTTGATATTTTTTGAATGTTTATGTGCTTTTGAGGTTATCTAATGTTATTTTTGGAATTTTTGAGAGATTTAGAGACCAAGAGGGGGACCTAAGGGGACTGACCTAATGCCTTTGGGACTCATCGATGGTGGCCTTGCGTATGCACAAAGATGATGTAGTTCGACTGGCCATGATTGACACTAATTTTGGAGTATATCTGGATGTGTTATGAATGTTTTTGGATTTTGATAAGATATTTGAATGTTTTTGGGATGGTTGAGCAAGTTTAAATACTAAGAGGGACACCTAAAGTGACTAACCTAGTGCCTCAAGGGCTCATTGATGATGGCCTTTCCTATGTTATACATGCAGAGACAATGTAGTTCGATTATTTTAACTTAATGTGGCTCATCTGGAGATGTCCTACAATGTTTTTTGGATTTTTTACAATTTTTTTTGGATTTTGATGGTTTTTCAAGATGTTTTTGATTTTGATAGTTTTTTGGATGTTTTTGATTTTGATAGTTTTTCTAGTGATGGGATGAACAAGGATCCAATCTACCACCAGGTTCAGGAGGTTTCCCCCAGTTTGGAATAGGATTGCATTTTATTAGGGATAGGTGGATAAAACAAATAGTGGATAGAGATGGTGCAACAAGGTTCAACACTTGATTAGTTATCAAGCCATGGTTGGGTGCATGTTTTATTATGAAATGGGTGGAGTGGATGCAATAGTAGATGGATAGTGTTGATAGATAAGGATGTAGGACTTATTCAAGCGTAGCACCTATTTACTAGGTTTTCACTATGGTACCAGTCTTAGAAGTGCCACAAAATGGTTTTCACTTAAAGCATGATTTATTTCTCTTTACTATTTTCTTAATTTTTGATTTATTTCTTTTTTTTGTCGCTTTTTTGCTTGGGATATTTTGATATGCTAGGTGTAGAACTTCTTGAGATGGATGTTGTGAATAGGTTTGACTAAAGGTTCTCCTTTTGATGTAGCCAACTGATATTCTCTAGAGTCGTAGCTTGCTATAATGATATAGGGACCTAACTAGTTTGGCTCAAACTTACCTTTCCCATCTTGATTTAGATGGATCTTCTGATTTTCCTTCAGGACCAAGTCACCAACCTAAAATTTCTTGTTTCTGATTCTCTTATTGTAACTTTTCTTGAGAAAATTTTGATAGGCCTAGATATGGTTCAATGCATTCAAGTGTCTTTCATCTAGGAGTTCAAGCTTGTTGAGTCTAGATACCCGATACTCTTTGTTGCTAACAAGATCCTTCAAATGGGATTTCAACCACTATAGGCGGTATTGCTTTGGATTTGTAGACCAAGGAAAGGGAGTCACACCTGTTGTTTGCATTGATGATACTTCTTAGAATAATGAATTGCTTTTTGCTCCATTGATGGCCAATAGTACCCTGTTCATAACAACTTCTAGACTAGGTTAGGTCCACTAGCATGGGACCCACAAACACCTTTATGTACCTCTTGCAAGGTAGTTTGTGCTTCTTCTACATTGAGACATCAAAGTAACATACTATTGAAACTTCAGCGGTATAAGGTATCTCCAAGGATGGTAAATCGTGAAGTTTGACGGATAAAGGTTTTCTTTTGATTGGTTGTTAGGTAAGGTGGTATGATTTTGTGTTAGATATAGATGAATGTTTCTTCATACCAAGGTGAGTCAAGACCAACAACATCACATATAAATTTAGATTTTGGGATATTGAACATTGGTATAATAAATTGTTCCACTAGGAATTTGTATCTAGGAATGTTTTAGGGTATGTCAAGGAGTGAATTGATAGTGGCCATAACATCAACAACTTTATTGTTAGCCCTTGAGATCTATTCAAAGATGACAACGAAAAAGTATTACTTGAAGTTGTCCACCATTCTCTTGTATGACATGAGCTTGTTGTATTTAGTTTGGTATTCGCCATTGGCCTACCTTATGACTAGTTGGGAGTCACCATAGACTTGTAGTTCCTTGATTTTTCATTCCATGACCATTTTCAACCTAGTGATTAGTGATTCATACTCAACTATATTGTTCGTACAAGGGAAGGAAATTTTGTATGCTTTGGGTATATTGTTTGCTTGTGGTGTAAGAAATAAGATACTGGCCCCTAAGCCATGCTAAATATGGGATCTTCCAAAGTACATAGTCCAACGGGTTGACTGAGTTGTTAGCAGGATGATCTCATCTATAAATTCTACTATGAGTGGTTGATGATCTTCAATAGGTGCTTCTACTAACTGGTCTACTATCACATTTCCCTTGATGGCTTTCCTTTCAACATATTCCACGTCGCATTCGCTAAGTATCATGACCCACTTAGCAATTCTTCTTGTAAGAGCTTCTTTTTCCAAGAGATATTTCAAGGGATCTACTTTAGATATCATCTTGACTTGTCTGTTTAACATGTAATACCTAAGCTTTTGTGCTACGAAGACAACTGATAAACATGCTCATTTAATGGGTGTATAATTTAACTCAGCCAACTAGGGTATGGTTGATGTAGTAAACTAATCTTTCTTTTTTTGTTCATCAAATTGTGCCAATAGAGCCCCCAAAGCGATCATTTTTGTGGATACATATAAAATCATTGCTTTATCATGAATTAGAGGCATCAATACCGAGGGAGTGAGTAAATAGTCTTTAACCTGTTGGAAAGCTTGATCACACCTTCCATCCCATTTGAATGTTACATCTTTATGGAGCAAGTGGGTGAATGGATGACATTTATCTACTAGTTGTGCAGTAAACTTTCAAATAGACTAAAGCTTGCCTTGTAAACTATGTAGCTATTTCAATGTTCTTGAGGGAGGCATTTCCAGGATATTCTTGAACTTAGCAGGATCCACCTCAATATCTCTTCTAGATATAATGTATCCCAATAGTTTCCTAAATGTTACACTGAACACACATTTCTTTGGATTTAGATGCAAGTTATACTCCTCTAATCTATCAAATATCCTAGCCAAGTTATCTAGGTGTTCTTGTCTTTTGATTGGTTTAGCCAATAGATCATATACATAGTCCTCCATGGTGATGTGAAACATTTCATGGAATATAGTAGTCATTTCTCTTTGGTATGTAGCTCCTGTGTTCTTCAAGTTGAATGGCATGACATTCCATTAGTGAAATCATTTCATGACCAGTAGTTAGATCCACTATTATGTTGATGTTGGGAAGGGGGAAGTCATCCTTAGGGCATGCCTTGTTAAGATCTCTAAAGTTTGTACAGATTTGTATGCCCCCAGTGGGTTTCAACACTGATACGAGGTTGGATACCCACTCAGGATAATCTATGGGTCTGATGAATCCAACATCCAACAATTTCTGAAGCTCCACGTTGACTAACAGTGCTATTTATAGGTGCATCTTGCAAAGCTTTTGTTTAACCAGTTTTGTTGTAGGGAATACTGTTAGATGATGTACCACTAAAGCTAGATCCAGCCTAGGCATATCTGCATATGTCTAAGTGAAGTTGATCTCACGTTCATGGATGAATGTTGAGAAGTTGATTCTTTCCTCAGGATCTAAAGAAGTTGCATGATATGTTACCTTAGGTTCCTATGTTGTTCCAACGTTGATAGGTTCAAAACCTTCAACCAAGACTATTGATTGTTCTTGATACTCTATGATGAGGAGATTGAATTATCCATCCTTGAGTGTCTCAGAGATGTTTTCACCCTTAGATACATCCTTTTTTCCTTTTTCACGATCCGATAGAGCCACATTGTGGTTTTCCCTAGGGGATCTCATTTTGATTTTTAGATTTTTTATTTCAATTTTGTGATTGGAAGACACAATCTCCCCTCCAAAGTATGCTCCTTATTCAAGTTCCATGACCAAAATAGCCTCGTGATTTCCTTGTGGTATACCATGTTGAAGTCCCATGAATTCAATATTAGCTTCATTATTCTAGAATAAGTCCACAACAGGTGCATGATGTTGTGGATCCCAATCAATCAACTATGGGTGAAGTAAGGGTAGGTTATCATTGCTATCGACAAAGCTTATGGAGGATGTGGAAAGGGTAAGGATAGCAAAGTTATCAAGGTCCTAGAGGGTATCTAAGTCATAGTCACTAGAGGCGTAAGAGTCCCATTCCCATTTGTTGGAGTACGTTTTAGTATGGTAGCCATCCGATGTCTCAATGATGGTAGATGTAGCTATTTATTGACAAGAGGTAGTTTCAATGCTTGGGGTAACCATGTCTATCAAACCATAACCTAGTCTTATGTTTTTTATATTATGATGGGTTCTCTCATACCTTGTTCATTTAGACCAAGGCCACCTTTTCCAGTGAATCCCATGTTTCTTTCCAACTAATAACCTTTATTGTTAGGATTCATAGGAATTGGATGTAGTTGTTTCTCTTCCTCTTGTTCTTCTTCTTTGTAAAGCTAGGAAGATAGATTTTCTTCAAACACTACTTCATCCTTCATGTCTCCCAATTTGGTGAAAATATTAGGTTTGACTTGATAGGGGACAACTTGAATATGCTTGATTTCATCTCATCTCCCACAGGATTTTGGTGGTGGGGGAAGCTCCCCAATGCAAAAAGATCGTTTAAAATGGTATTCTCCACAACCCTTATCAAGTACCTCAAACTTAAGGTCAGATTTTGGTGGATTGGTTGATGTAGATGGAGTTGAGGATGAAGCAAGTGATGCTGGATTGACATAGGAAAATGAGTGGAAGGATATGCCATTACTAGGTATTTGAAGAAGCGTCTTGTATTTCTCCTCCAAGTCTGTGCAATAATGGAAGGGTTCATGATTGGCATATATTGTGACTTCCTTATCATTGTAAGGAAATTTTAAGCATTGATGGAAGGTTGAAGGGATTGCTTGCATCACATGGATCCACAAATGGACTAAGAGAAGGTTATAGGGAAAACTCAAGATCCAGTACTTGACAAGTCGTTTCTAGAATTGTTGGCCCCACTTGAATTGGGAGTCTTATTGTGCTCTTAGAATTTCTCTCCATATCATCATAGGCCCTTATGGTGATACTTTTGTTTTTTCAATCATGTCATCAGAATATCCCAACTACTTTACTAGTTTTAAGGTACAAATGTTTAAGCCTACACCTCCATCTAGCAGGACTTGCTTGATCTTGTGTTTATGGACACAAACCTTGAGATATAGAGCTTGATTATGAAAGGATCTTTGGGGGAGGTATTTTTTTAGAAAAGACCAAGTGATGGGTGGAAGTGATGGTACCAACCATAGCTTGAAACTGATCAGTGTTAATATCATTAGGCATTGAAGATTCAATGAGAGCTTTCTCCAAGATCTCTTTATGTGTGGGTGATAACTTTAGAAGCTCAAGGATAGAGATTAGCGTTGGAGTTTTCTTTAATTGGTCAATAATATTGTATTCATTTGAAGGTTTAATGGTATCTTTTTCTTTAGGTGGGGCTCCTTGGATCATGAATTTCCCTCTTCATGTAGTAACATTATACTTGAGGTTTTTTCCCATTATGATTACAACATTGATGTTGTGATTATCTTTATAGATAGTTGCCATGACTTAATCATAGGTGTAATTAGCTTTTCAATAATCTTGTCCCTTGCCTTTGTCATTCCCTTTAGAATGAGTGGGGATTGGATCCTCGTAGATTCCCATGTCTCTATTTTTGAAGGGCCTAGGATGATGTGTCAACCTCTCCTTTGTCTATCAAGTCTTATATGGTATTTTTAAGCCTCATGCAATTGTTTATTGTGTGACCCTTGATTTTGTGGAATTCACACTGATCATTCTCATTATACCAAGGGGGTTTAAAGTTTGGTTTTTCATAAGTTGTTTTATCAAGAAGCTTGATAAGGTTCGTTTGAACGAGTTTAAACATGATCACCTCAAGAGGTTCTTCCAATGGTGTGAATTTTCTTCTAGTTTGGTTACTTTTCCTTGGCGACCCTCTTTGATTATCCTAACCTAGATTTTTTTGTTGGTTATTCTATTGGTTGTTTTGAGGATACATAAGTTGGTTGTTCTATGTGTTTTTTTGAGGATAGTTTCTTTGAGCTTCTTGGACATTATTTTGTGGATTGTCAGGAGGTTGTATGTTTTGCACAAATTTGGCGTCAACCACTCTATTGTTTGTAATGTTCTTGTTTTTTGTCCATAGTTTAGGTTTTTCATTAGAACTAGAAGCTTGGTCCTTGTTGTTATAGAGTTTAATGAATCCTCTTGCTATGAGATCTCTTTCGATGAATAAACCCTTTTTGATGATTTCTTCAAAATTGTTAGGACATAACATGGTGAGTTGATAGCTAATGTCCCCTTGAAGGTTAGAGATAAATATTTCAACTAGTTGTTTTTTGGGAATGGGCCACTTATACTTACTAGCTTTGTGTCCCCATCTTTGTAGGTGTGAAGCAAAGGATTCCCCTTGGTTTTGTTTAATCTTGTATAGTTCGGGGATCATTATGTCTTGCTCTATGTTATAGGAGAAGTGGTTAACAAATTTTTCTGATAACTCATTAACGATTTTGATACTGTGTAGTAGATGAGAGAACCACTCAATAGCTACACTGCCAAGACTTCGTGGGAAAATCCTCATTAAGTAGGATTCATTATTTTGTACATCCATGCAAGCTATGAAGAATTTTCATATGTGTTCTATTGGATCTCCTCTTCCCTTGTATTTGTCGAATTTGGGTCTTTCAAAGTTCTTAGGGAAGGGTATCATAGATATGGAACAATCAAATGGATATGGACATATGTCTTGTAGAGCATAGCTCTTCTTCAATTTTCCAAGTTGAATGTCAATATCTTTTAGTTTAGATTTTGGATTTGTAAGGTTACGTCATCTCTTGGTGTGTTTGAATGATAAGGAGAGACATTATAATCTTTTGACTCCACAATGTTTTATGTGTTATATTGTGGGGTTTGTATATATGAGGGCCCTTGGGCCATGTTGTGGGTGTAGGATGATGGATTGGGTATTTGAGGACTGATGTGAGTGTGTTGTGGATTAGGATTTTGTTGTTAAGTGTAAGTTTGAGGTTGTTATTGAGGTGTGATTTTTTGTTGTTGATGGGTGTAGGTTTGATATTATGATGGAGGTTGTTGTGCACCAATATTGTGTTGTGGGGGATTGTGTGCTTGATTTTGAAGATATGTGATTTGTGGTGGTTGAACATATGTTTGATGTTGAGGACTAATGTTTTGTGGTTTTGGAACGTACGTTTGATGTTGAGGATTTTGGGTAGATGATGATCCATATTAGTATTGTGTGTTAGGATCATAGTATTGTTGTTGTTACATGTATTGAGTTTGATATTGGACATTTCCTTTGTACATGCTTTGATCTTGTGGGTTATTGGTTTGTGGTGGCTGTTGATATATGGGTGGATTTTTTTGTTGATATATGTGTCACCCTTGAGGTGGGTTGTTAGCATGTAGTTGTCATTGTAAAGGGTTGTTGCCTTGTTGATTCAATATATGTTGTGGTCTTGGTGGAAGATTTCCCATGTTTTGCATATTAACACTAGGACCTTGTTTTTGGGTGTTTCAAGATGTCTCATATAGGTTCCTAGATATGTTGGGTCCCATTGTATTAGTTTCCACATTACGCGGTGGCATGTTTTGAATTGTCAATAGATTTTGATTTTCTTGAGCATTTTGCGCTACCACAACTTGTTTGACTTGTGAGGGATGTCTATACAATGGATTATCCACATTTTGTAGGAAAGATTGATCATTGATAGGTGCTTTTAAGAACAAAGGTGGTATCTTGGGATCCACCACTAGTTTGGGTATTTGTCTCACCACTGATTGGTCTCCCAAATGAATGAGAGTGGGATCCTTAAGAGTTTCAACATTAAAATTCGTAGGTAGTTTGGCACCACTTTGTGCTAGTTTGAGGAAATGTGTTTGGATCTTTCCCAATCATTTTGTCCATTAGTTTTTTCATTTTAGGATCTTGGGAGTGCTCTAAGAGTCTTTCATCACTGATTTCCTTGTGATCACTATCATACTCCTCTATGATCATATCTTTAGGATTAGGGGGTTGATTTTGCTTCCTAGCAAATATGTCTTGATGTCTAGGGAGTATTTCAACATCATTGGGTGGTGGATTTGATTGAGCTTTGAACATTTCTTGTCCTTGAGGAGTTGAGAGTGTATTAGGAACATAACCCCATGGTTGAGATTCCTCATTGGTGGTATTGGTGTTTGGTGCACTAGAGCTGCTTTTGTTGGCTTCCATTTTTTATTATGTTGGGATCTTGTTGTAGTCATAAATGAGCTCAAAATACCTTGATGATTTTGAGATAAATTATGGAAATGGGATGGTGTTTTGAGTTGAGATTTTGTTTGGTGAAATGATGTACAAAGGGGATGTTTGCAAACCTTTTTGACAAAGGATGTTGATTGTTTGATATGGGTTGATGTTAGTGGTGGGATAGTTGGATGATCAAGTTTGATGTTGGATGATAAGATTTTGCTACTCAACCCTATGATGAGGAGATGAGCCAATTTTGGATGTTGTTTGATAAATGACACTATGATGTTGGATGCTCAAGGATAAGAGTATGAGTGGATGTTTGATGTTTCAATTTGATGCCAGTCTAGGACACAAGATGTGGAAGATGTAGATTGATGCTTTGCTATGTTTTAGAGGATATGGTGATTAATTTACTTGAACTAGCGGTGAGGTTACAAGTAAAGGTTGTAAAACAATAGAGAGATGATGGTTTGATTGTTGATGGTGATATGAAGGATGTGGATAGGATATGATGCAAGTCTAATTTTGATGTTGTGTCCAAAAGGTGATAGTTACAAACCCTAGGTAAACCAAGTTCAAAGTGTAGGATGGTGATGTTGGATTGTGTATAGATGAATGTATAGGTCTAATGATGACAGTGTTTTTTGACAATTGTGTAAGGTATTAGACCAATTTTTGAAACTAGTTTTTGACAAATTCTAAGATGTGCTAGAAAGTAGGATGATAGCGGCTGTTGTCTAGGATGATAGCAGAAAAAATTATGACAATAGCTGTTCTATTTAAGAATGACCGCAGTAATCTAGGAAATAGTAGTCTATGTGTAATTTAGTGACTGGTAAAATAGAAATGACAATAGCGGTCTTATGCACAAAAGCGGTCAGAATTTAGGACGATTGTGGTAAGATTTTGGAAAAAAAAGTGGTAGAATGCATAATAGCGACCCAATTTTGACAGTGTTTGGTTTATGATTGTTTTTTGAAAAGTTTACAAGTTTGAATGTGTTTGATATGATGTTTTGGTGATCTATTTGAGAACAAGTGATACATATAGTAGATAGGAATATTGCAATAACTGACTCAATGGTTTAGGGGGATATTTTGTTGTCTTTCTTCCATTAAGATCCACTGGTATAGCTCAAAGAATATCAATCAAATTACACCCTAAGGAATAAAGGTATGTTCTTTTCCATAGGCTTACCTCATCCCTGAAAGAGTGATGAATCCAAATCCATAGGAGGGTCAAATAGGACATATCAAGGAAATGTACCATCTTGATACTCCTAGCTTTGTTAAAAAGAATAAACTCTTAAGCCTTATGCCTCAACTATAAATAAAACATGGTAAGTAACTTTTGGGAATGGTGTTATTCCCATGCACTACTTTGAAGAACATTTTAGAGACTTGGATTGGTTTCGAGATACAAGGTGTGCAATGACAACCATGAACACTAGAGGTATGCATCTAATACGTGAGCCACTTAAGTCTCTAGCCTAGCCTTTACAATCCATTATGTTTGCACAAGGACTATGGAACATTATGGCATTCATGCCCCAAATTCGTGTTACTTTCTTTTGATTTTACATGCTTTAATATAGCCTGCCGGTAAATATGATTTTAGGGTCAACTACGAGTTCTCCATAGTGGGATGTGTCTCATAAGTAGGCCCATATCTAATAAAGGGTTGAACAACAAAAAAATGCAAAGATTCCAAAGTGTTTCTCTTCACCCAGGATTGTCAAAAGACACAAGGGGAAGGGATACACACTTGGCTTGCCAATCACAAAAGACATGGTGGACAATTTATCAAAATTATATTTTAAGCCCAAATGAAGTGTTTATAGATAAAAATTCATGCTTTAAAAGCACCCAATTCAAATGTTAGAGACTTCAAAGACACATACAAATGCTGTAAGCCAAATTTTTTTCATCACAATTAGATTTTTAAGCCCAAATGAAATGTTATAGATAGCAATTCATGTTTTTAAAGAACCAAAATCAAATGTTAGAGACTTTAAACAAACATAAAAATGCTTGAAAATAAATTGATCTTGAAGAAGGTTCTGGAAGCAAATGTGTTAGTAGTTTAAGCCTTTGAGTGTCTTGGACTATTCATTAACCCTACGAGCAAACAATTTGCATTTCAATGAAAGGTATGCCATCTCCATATAAGAGTTGCATCAATAAAGTCATATAATCTCAAAACATAGAAAATAGAAATTGAGTTAGGGTTAGGACTAGGTAAAAATTGAAAATCCAAGAAATTTTAACAAATTGAAATAAAAAAGGAAACAATATGATAATGGCTCTGTAACTAGTATGATAGCAAATCTATCAAACAATAGCAGCCGAAAAATAGGATGATAGTGATCCTATAACAAACAATAGCGGCTCTGTAACAATATTCAGTTAAAAACATGTCAATAGAACTAACAAAAGCAATTAGTTTTGACGTTAGCGACTAGTTTTTAGGATGACGACGAAAGAGAAATAGAGCAATAGTGGTCTTCTTCTAGATGATAGTGGCTTTGTTCCTACACAAAATATTAGAAAATTGAAATCGGCTCTATTCTTGTAATGGTGGCCAAAAAATATGACAACATTTAGATTTTGGTACTATACAACCCAATTGACAAAAGTGATTCCTACAAAAGATGACAGTGACCCAAAACCTACAACTATTCACAAAACTTGATGAAAACGTTGGAGTTAAGGACCTAGCTCCCACCAGGTGTGCCAATTTATGTAAGGGGGAAATATGGATCAAGATTAGTATCAATGAAGTCAATAAAATGAAATCAAAACAAGAGGATAAAAACCCATCCTACTCATGAAATGCAATTGCAATAGATATGAATTCAAAAAACAAGGTTAGCACAATCGAATGGAAACACAAATGAATTCAAAATACACAATCTTACCATCCCATGTTGGAGTGTATTCGTGTTGATCTTGATATGTTGGATTGCTCTTCAACACAAAGCCTCCATGGTTGGCCAAGGCTTGATAATGATGATGATGATGATGATGGCCTAGAATGCAAGAGTGTTTGCTTAATTTTCTAAAGAATCACACTAACATGAAATTTCCATAAATTCTTCTCATCCATTACGAGAGGGATGGAGATTATTTTATAGATTTTCTTATTCCAAATGAATGATCTGGATGCAAGGATAAAAGATTAGGATCAACGGTCGAGGTTTGTTGAGAGGAAATAGATTGATTAGTTAACTTGATTAATTCAATTAAGGGAATTGATTGGATAATCGGTGGACATGATTTGTTCAATCAAAATGTATGAGGATGATTAATTAATTAATCTTGAGAGGAATGTGCAAGATGAAATTGATTTAATAAATAAACTTTTATTTATTAATAGACTATGTTGAGTGAATTTTTGGAAATCAAATAATTAATTTACTTATTTAATTTGGAAGAGGGAAAGTAGATTAATTAAATAATTAATGATAACTATTTAATTAAATTAGAAGAATAAGTAACGTTAGAGACATAATTAAATAATTAATGTTTATTTAATTAATCAGGAGGAATAATATTAAATTAGTGATGACATAGTGAAATTAATTAAACAATTCAAGATTATTTAATTGATAGAGGAAAATGATGCAAATGATGTTAAAAAGGGAATTAATGATGTTAATGAAGCAAAATGCAATAATGATAATGAAAATGATGTCGATAATGGAAAAATATCATTTTAGGATGTGTGATATGTGTTAAGCCATTTTTACATGTCTACAAAAGTGCTATCAACCTTATGAATAAAATAGGGTTTTAGTAGAGGGTCATTGGCTTTAGGTGATAGCCTAAAATTATTTTACCACCTACAATCAACCAACCAATATCTTGAACTAGGGGAGAAGGCTTAACCACTGGATTAGTAACATCTTGGACATTAAAGGACAATATTTAATCTTGAGCTCTAGATCCTAGCACAAAAAAGAGGTGTTAGTTATATTATTATGTGATATTTATGAAAATTTCAAGCCACCAACCTAAATCTCAATGGGTTATTTAGTGTTGAAGGAGAGTTTCACCTACACACAAATTATTTGTGGGCATGAGAAGTAAAATTCTATATTTCATGACAAATAAAATGCCCAATCAAATAGATAATGTATTCTATGAACACCCACATTTGAAGGAGAAGCCTAGGTAGCTCAACCATATAGAAAATTAAGGGACACTTAATTAGAGAATTTAAAGTCTAGTGTTTAGAGAGAAAGAACCAATGAGGTGTTTTGCATAAACCATCAACTAGACTAGTTAAACAACAAGTTGACCTATTATGATCATGGAATATAAATGAGAATAATCCCTTAAATAGATTCCTAACTCTATATTTAATTTCATGTGGATTCCACAAATTTTTGACTCAAGTATTATTTTAAGACAATATCACCCACATAATAAGCATTACAGCTTCAACTATCATACCAATTACAAAAATTCTATTGCATTAATAGGAAAAACATTAGGTTCAAAGGAATAAATTGTCATAAATATTCCTAAAAATATTCCAAACATGTTTTGGAGCCATCCTTGGTGCTATAATGTCAAAAATTACATACCCTTGCAATTTCACACTACATCTTGTCCTCATTTTGGAATCTTGATATAAATTATCTTAAATATAAATATTATCAATTTGAGTTCATATTCTCTATAATTCTATGAAAATTTCTACCTTATGGGTAATCCCACAATAGTGGTTTACACTTTTTGGCCAAACTTTTTTTTTTTTTTAATTCAAGGGGTAAACGCTTTTGACTGAAGCTATGAACCAGATACAACCATTCAACAATAACACCCCAACGGGGTTTGAACCTTGGTGGCAAGAACAACAATGCCACCAATAAACCATCACACCATGCCAATATTGGCTCTTTTTGGCCAAACTTGACATTGAACTAATTTTTTAAATTAAATCTTCAATTTTAGGCACCTATAACTGCTAAACCATGAGGAATTTGAAGATGATGCAAACTAGTGATTTGTGAAATTTTTTTTGTAGATTCTAAATATATATATTTTAAAAAAATTGGAATCAAATTACATTTATTTTTCCATCTCCTTCGAAAACTAGTTTTTAACAGTAAACACCATTTTTAAAGAGTGACGTGTACTTGCTAACACAACTTTTTTTTTATATGGACATTTTTTTTTTTTTTGAATTTAGATTCGTAACTACGATATCTAGTGCATGCAATTGGTTTCATAGTATTTTATTAAATATTTTTTTCTTGATTAAGTTTTGAAGCTAAACGAGTTACAATTTAGACATAGGCTTACTTGCTAACACAACTTTTTTTTGTATGTATCAAAATTCTTTTTTCTTTTTCTTTTTAGATCAAGGACATCAATATAAAGTGCATAGATATTTTTCATATATATTTTTATAATCTACTATATTTCCACATGTGCAGAACATAGAGCTTGACTTTTGGTGAAAAACCTACATTCACATATATATATATATATATATATATATATATATATATATATATATATATATATATAATAATCAAATTAAATATATTTAAAATTATACTTTTTGGGAATCTTATAATAAGTACTACATACTTACAAAAAATAAATTTTAAATGAATTTGTCTGATCCCCCAATAGGTAAATCAAAAGTGGTTTTTTATCACCATATTTATAGGTGTAAAGGAGACTTTGTTATAGGTATGGTTTAAAACTAGTGGGGTTCTATCCAAGGGGGTTTGATCTAAGGTGGTTTGATCAAACCCTCTTCAATTGGAATCCTTTAAATGAAACTTTTCAAGGCTTAAATCATTATAATTTCTAAAAATATGTGATTTCAACAAAAATTAGGATGTCCCAAAAAGTGTAAACCACTATTGTGGGATCACCCTTATATATCATTTTTGGATCAAATTTCCATACATAGGAGTGTAGTGTTCTAGTGTTATACAAAATAATATAAATCCAATGGCTATTTGAGAATTGTTTTCCCCTGGATTCACTAACAATCAGGAAGGTAACATATCTACATGTAGAATGTGAAACTATCTGACCCCTATCCTCTCTTTTGTTTCTAATATTGACCTTTAACACCCATTCTATCACTTGAAAAAGAAAATTTTGAAGCTCTATATTTTTGAAAGGAAAAACCAACAAACTCCATTGCCATTTTTGTTTACCAATCATTTTTGCATTTTATTATTATAATTTTTTTAAGAAAATACTTTTGAGATTGTGGCAACAATTGCGACACATAAACATTGGTCTTCTTGGTGTTTTTCAAAAGCTTCAAGGAGTTATTATGTTGATTCCCAAAATTGCAGATTGTAAACGCTAAGAGTATGCCAAGTTCTATGATCAGGTTTATCAATGTTTTGGCCAATGAATGAAATTAACCAATGTGGTTAAAATTCCTTACTCTTCAGGCTTTGCTATGCCTAGGTAGGTGTACCTTAATCACTTAATGAAGGTTATCTCCTATGATTAAATATTAAGTAGATTGAATTTATGGAATCATTCCAATTAAATCATCCTTCTCCCTATCTACTCCAATATGGCATGAGGGTTTTGAGTTAGATAGCTTGAATATTGAAACTAACTACTACTACTCCTATTGCTAATTCTGGAACTGAAAGTTGGATATGTATGTGTGGAACTTTGTGAAGTGTTGTATTAAAGTTGATCAATGTCTTATCCTATTGGGAAATGGAGTCAAGATGTAAATGATATATGTGTCTTATTTTTGGCTGCAACTCTAATTATTTGGCATGGTGAATATTTATGGCTGCCATAAACGTGCAATGAAGTGACTATGGGGTTCTTCTTATCGATCCAAATGAGACTTTTAGGTTACTATGATTCACTTAAGATGAAGGAACCAATTAAAGGAATCACATAAGGGAAACAAATGTGTCTTGAAAAATCAAACATATAATTGATACATTCAATTTGAATAACAAGAAAATATCAAACTAGAGACAACCACACAATCTTACACAATAATATTAGCAAATAATTAAGACTAGAATTCGAGCACTGGATTAAGTTTTCTTCTCCATTGATTGCTTCAAAAGATTTTACAATATATCAAAAGTCATGTTATATATTCTATTCTATAAATGTCTATATGATGATGATATCAAAATTTGATCTTGGTTTCCCTTTTTATATATGGCAAGCAACAAGCTTCAAACCGTTACATCTCAAAAAAGTGTCTTTTTTAATTATTTATTGTCAACATAAACTAAGGCCTTAACTATCATTGTTACATGTGATTAATAAAGATAAGAAATAAACAATAATCATCAGATAATAAAGTCCAAAGCATTTGTAAGACGCCAAAGTCTATTAATCTTTATAAGGTACCCATGATCACTTAGATATGGAAAGGTCCTCTCCCCATGATAGCATCTCCAATGTTCAGTGCTTCATAATCTCTGATACTAAGCCTATTATTCTGGGGAAGCCAGATATGTCTGTTCCCACTTGAATATTGTATAATCATAAGACCACTTATACTCTTATATTTTTGACATACTAGCAAGATGACATTTCCATTTGTTATCTAACAACCCTCTGGTATCTATTATAAACTTCAAATACCCAACATCCAATGTTATTATTCCATCCATGATCAAATTGAGACTGTGTATATTTAGATAACTATCTTGTTGTAGATGGGCAATGCAATTTGGAACCACTTATTTGAACTCACTTTTCCAATTGGCACAATCTTTTACTTGATCATCTTATCCAAGCAACCTTGCCGCATACGATTTCTTAATAGTGTGGAAGGACTCTATTCTTGCACTAATCTTTTGGCTCTCTCTTGATACATACTGGGACTCCTCAATCACCATTTTACCATCCTTTTAGTGGGTCTTAATGCTACAAGTACATACACACTTCTTTGTAGGACTTTACACAATGTGCTCAATGTACAATGGGTGGGTTGCCACTTTTTAAACAAAGGATCTAGAATAAGAGTGTGAGCCTTCATCTGTTCTAATTTCTGAGTCAAGAAAGAGTAGCATTCATGTACAATCTCAACCTTATCTACCACCATCTTTATTCTATGTTCCAAGACCTTTTCTAATGCACTATATGTCAGCCTCCTTATTTCCTTCTTGGTTTCCTCATTGTATTTCTTCAAATTTTCTATTTCCTGTTTCAAGGCTTCTATTTGATCAAGGGCAACAATATCAAACTTTTGGGTTGGAGGTTGGTATACTATCATCTCAGTACCCTGAGAGGGGCCTACTCCTTTCAATTGTTGTTTTAGCTTCATATTTTTAATAAATAATCTATTCACTTCATCATTCAAATCCATTTGTGCTTTCTCATATTCTATCAATCTTAATTCCATACTTTTGACTGCAACCCTAGTAAACATTGTTGAGTGCATGGTCATAGTAGCATCTTCTAATGCTGATGTATCTTGAAGTGTCTTCACCATCACAATCCCTTTCATTGCTTGCAAAAAATAAAGCAATCTAGGCTTTTTTGTTCTCTTTTTCTTGGCCCAAAAGGCTAAGGTTTTATTCCTTGGATTGTAACCTGTGCCACTCATTCCTTCATCTGAATTGAACTCTGAAACCAACATGGGATCCTCTTGGCTTCTTACTTGATCTAGTAAGAATGTATTTTTTAACTCCATCCCAGGAATGATTAGTATGTTGCTTTCTAAGACCAATTTTCTTGCTTCTTGGGGGCTAACAATGATTTAATTAATCTTGAGTTCTTCAAAATTTTGGGCAAAAATCTGGTCATGCTCTAACTCCTTAGTACCCATCTTATTTATTTGAATTCTATCCTCAAATTCTTTAATTTTCATCTTAATCCAAAAATCCTTAAACTCAGAAGTTTGAATAAAGTCATCATCTTCAATAAATCTAAGGGCAACAATCACCCTTTCATCATCATGCACTTCTTGATCATTATGCTCATGTACATCCACTCTTTCTTCTGGTTGGTGAGTGTCAGTTCTAGACTTAGGTGGTGGCTGATCAACTTCATCATCTTTTAAGTTCATAAGTACATTGGTTACCTCTTCAGTATCCCCTACTTCACTTATTTCATATGCCACTAAGGGGGCCACTCGATGTGTCCTCTACCTTTTAGGACTTGGTTGCTCAGGGGATACCTTTGATTGTACTATTATAGTGTCTAGTAGGGGTTCTGTGATTACAACACTACTTGATTTGATGGGAAACTTGGAGGGTTTTGAAGGCTAGCCCTCATGCTTCTCTTCTAGTTCAACATATAACCTTTCAAAGTTGTCAATTATTAGGTTCATCCTTTTGATAGGATATCCCTTTCTTCAACATAGAATCTAATGTATAGAGGATTTAAAATAAAAAATCCATCTTCTAAAATCCTCAAACAATTTCTTAGACAAAAAAGAAAAATTGCAATTTAAACTCAACACTTGATTGCACATGAACCCATTGAATTTCTTTGTTAAAGGAAGTTTATTACAAATGATTTTTTTCAGTCTTAATAGACTAATAAATAGAAAATAAAAACTCCTACAAACATATTATATTCAATGGAAGCATTCAAATACAATTCTCTTCTCAACTATGTGAGCTCCAACAAACTATAGTAGCTGCAGAATCTTCCTCCTGAACTCCTTCATTTCTGGCATGTCGAGCTTTTCAAATGATTTCCAAAATGGCATAAAGTCCCTAGTATATTTTTCTATTGAGCTTGGTCACCTCATTATAAATGTTAATTTGTACAAAATATTTCATAATCTATCTCCAATTCAAGTTTGAATGTGTGCCCTCGATCTTAGAAGATCGAATGGTTCGTGATCAAAGGTATAATCATTGTGGTTGTGTTACTATTTTTTAGTTGCTTGCTCAAAATTAGTAAAGTTTATTTGCTGGGGTGTAAAATTTTGAGTTATCCAATGAATCCTTACTTTTTAAATGAATGAGTTAACTTGTTCAATGATTTGTTCAAATCATTCAAACAATTCAAAATAAACTGCTAAATAGTTTAGACAAACTGATAAACAAGCTTCACTTAGAAAGAAAAAATTCAGAAGATTGAAGTGAAATGCTGAGTTATTTTCTGCAATATTTAGTATTGTTGATTATCAAAAGATAGTGCAAATTTTTAAAGCAAAAATCATTCATTTTGATTACAGAACATGTGTTCTAAACAGTTGCAATTTCATAGTTTCAGATTATGTAATTGTAATAAACATAGAAAAGTACATAAGCCATTGCATATCATAAACAACTGATTCATTAAGAGATATGTTTCTGTGATCCCACACAAGTCGTGGGTAGAATAAGTTGATTCAATTCAACAAGAAGAACAAGTTATACAATTGAAGAACAAATAAATAACATGAGAGAGGAGGTCATGTCCGACATTTCCTTGTAGGCTGGTGTAGGGTTGATTCTTCTAGGTTCTTCTCACTCTTCAGTATCTTCAGTTTCAGCTCCATTTCTCTTGAGTTCTAAAACTTGCAATGGTGTAAAAGTATTGTTAGAGCTCAGGTCATGAATTCCTAAAACATATTTTAGTTCAAAAGATATATAACTTGTTTTAAATGGAGAATTAGATCAACTTGGTCAAACAACTAAAAGATAAATAAAAGAAACATCAGATCAAATCATCTAGAGGAAAAAATTGAATTCATTATTTTATTGACTTATTTGTGTCATGTGTAGAAACATGATAAGTTTTGTTGTTGTTTAAATTTATCAAACTTTAGTATGAGTGGGGTTAAATGTGGCTCCCACAAGGGTGGAGCTCAACTCATAATAGTGGTATCACAAGTAAATATCATAATCAACAATGTGTTTGCAGAGGTTCCAAAGAACAACTTCATATAACAACTGAGCACATTCATACTCTCATAAAAGCATCATCGGAAGATATCAATGCATATTCATATAAAGATTCTCTCAAGTAACAGTGAATGAGAGGGAAGTTTGATGGTGATCAAATCTTTTAGAGTAAAGTATATGGAAAACCAAAGAAATAGAAACTTATGAGCACCCAAGGTAGTATGAAAGCACTCTTGGTTGACAATGAACAAAAAATGTTCTTTCTTTGTGATCTGTATAAGGAAAAGAGAGGGATAGTCCCTCTTTGTCTTCTTTAAGGAGGTTTAAGACAATGATTAATTTTAGGAAAAATGACATTTCTTTCAAGGATCATATAATTTAAATCTTCATGAAGCAAAGGTTATGTCAGCCAAAATAAAGGAATAGTATTTTGTTTTATGCAAAAATCTTTATAATGATGCTCATAGATGAAAGAATGTCATAATTTCTTCGTAGTCACAATGCAGAAGTATATAATGTCAAGTAATTGAATGGCATAAAGAACCAGAAATAAGATGCATTGAGCTTTGGAGTTCTATTTGATATGGAATGAGTTTTAAAACTTCAAGCTGAGTTATATTTTTAAGATGCAAAAGAATTTTACCATACAAATTTAAATTTCATAGTGTTTGAAGAAAACAATAGAGTGCTACAAGAAAGTGTTATACAATGAAGAAATGAAATACCCATTCTCAGGATTTAAGTTTTCAATGGCAGCCTTGAAGAACTTCAAGAAACATCCAACAAAAGCTTTGAAGTTGTGGCTAAGAGATAATGAATAGTCATTGTTTTATTTGTTTTTCTAGACATTAATTCATTTTTTTTTATTCTTACAAAAAAATGAAATGTAAAGCCATGACAATATTTTACAGAGTAAATCCTAAAATGGAGCTTTGAGGTTGTGGCTACCCAAGAAATATAAAAATATTTCATTATTTTTTACAAATTCTAAGAGCTACATTGAAGGAAGCCGAAATGTGTAGACACAAATCTCATAAATAAAGAGTTTATCAATGGATGCGACTTACATTCTCAGGGAAAGGCATAATCAAGAGAAATAAAGAGCTCAACCTGCAAAAAGCTACATGATATGGAGGCTATGGCCATAGTTTCATAAGCTCTTAAAATACAGTTAAAATGCCATAGCAAGAGCTTCAAAATGGTGAAGAAAATTGACCATAAAATACTTAGAAAGTGTCAACAGAGAAAGTTACATCAGACAATCGTTGAGGCCGCAGATTTAAAGCCCAAAAAAGCTTCTAAAATGGAGTTCAAACTCAAATTTATAACAAGAAATGCATTTACCTTATTTTTTCTGCACAAAATCTTCAAAAGAATCTTCAAAATGGCGTTGATTTCCAGCTAGGAGCTCAAACCAGATTTGTTCATGGCGCCTAGGGTTTTCCTCATGTGTGTGGCACTCTCCTCAAATAGCAAGTGAATGAATTACAAATTGAATGAATATCATTCATTTAAGGTTAATGAAACCCTAGGAAGGTTCGATAAGGGAAGGCATTTTTGCCTTATGTTTTACCAAAAAAAATTATTCTTTTGTCTTGGGTCATGGCTTTTGAGCCTTTTATTTCTATTTTTGAATAGTCTTCAAAATAGGAATTAATACTTGAAGTCTTTCCTTTAAGTCTTTTGTATTTAGGCTTGTTATTAATTTTTGCATTGAGGTTCAAATGTAAAACTTTATTTTGAGTGATAATTATTATCACTTCAAAATGAATGTTATTGTTTAAATGCAAAATTAATGTCTTAGATATATTTTGCTTAATCATAAGTCTTTATCTTTGCATTTGGAATCATATTGTAAAACATTTATTTAAAGCGATAATTGTAAATCACTTTCAATAAAAGTTGTTATTGAATGCAAAGTAAAGATATTATAGATGCAATTTCAAATAGTATTCAAAGGGAGTCAAATGGATCATTTAAAGACTTTGAGAAATCAGTGCCAACACATGGAGGAAAATCAGGAGTTTGGAGCCCTTAATTATAAGATCACCTTTGGTCATGAGTTCTATTTGATTGGATTTCAATCAAGGAGTGATTTGAGGCACAAAACTTGAGTTCACATTCAGTTATGACCCCCTTTTAGAGTGATTTTCAATTTCATATGACCCATGAGGTTGTTTTGAGTTTTGACAACTCTTTATGCATATTTGGAGGAACATCTTCAGTTTCATGCCTTGTTTGGAGGAGGAGAAGGACAACACATCTTTTCTTGGAGCTGAGAGCCTTTTCTATAAGTCCTTCTCTTCTCTCTTTTTGTTCTCTAGTTTTGAGTTTGGTGGTTGCAAGGCAAATTATCCTTGCTTTGTAACTCATTTTTCTTTTAAGTTCTTGGAATTTGTAATACAAATATTCCTTATTTCTCAATAGAAAGTTTATTTCCTTCACCTTATTTCTTTGTTGTTTAGTATTTACTGTGAGTTGCAGGATTAAATATTGATTTTTTTCATTATTTTGTCAATTCCTCCAATACTGAATGCATAAGATATCATGTCACAGTGCAGGTCTTAATTTGTGCTTACATCCTCATGCATAAGAACTTGTGAAAACATCATTGTTTTCCTTCTTCCAAGCATAAGTCCAAAGCCTTATACCAGAATCATTTTTGCAGACATAAATCTCTGTGTTGTGAAATCATATAACTTTATTGAGTCTTTTGTGAGTTTTATCAAGTTTCAAATCATTTTATTAATTGGTGGATCACCTTATTTTCCAGTTTTAGTATTTGTTTTATCTTTCTATCCTTTTTCCCTTTGTTTTAAAAACTAGTTTTACAAGAAAATCCAAAGGGAACCAACCCAAAACTTGGAGGTCTATTCTCACCATAGGATACCCACAGCCTGAGAATAGTCCCATGTGCACAAGATTTAAGAGTTTTTCAACTTGTCTTCGGGTGTAAATCCCTGTGTTAACAATTTTGGCATGCCCGGTGGGACATTGAACTATTTCATTAGTTCAAAAAGAGCTTATTTTGTTGTTGTAACAGTGTGAGCAATAGTTTTTAGCCTTCAAGAAGGAAAAAAATTTCACACTTGGCGACTCCAGATCTTGGTTTCAGTAGTTTTCAGTGAGAAAGAATATGAGAAGTTATCAAAGAAGACCAAGAGAAAAACCTAAAGAGCATTCAAAGCTTCCAGCAAGAAGTACTAGTGTTGTTAGGAGAGCAACAAGCCCTATTTCATCCTTCAACAATCCTCTGTTTGTAAGTTCTGCAGTTCAAATTTTAGCTAATTCTACTGTTTCAAGTAGTTCATCAAGTGATATTAGTTCTCCAGTAATCAATATGGCTCATCCTCCACCTAGGAATCAACCTTTTGTTTCATTTGATCAAGGAATCCCCTTGAATTTAGCCCAACATAATGATATTCCAGCTGCAGCCCTTAAGAGCTTACCATTCTTTGCTGGTGAAGATCATACAATAGTTATTGATCACATTCGAGATGTAGCTTCGTTGTGTGGTTTGCATCATATAACTGAGCAAGATATTGCAGTAAGGCTCTTGGAAGCCTCTTTTAAAGGTAAAGCTTTTCAATGGTTTAGAGGGTTACCAGTAAATTTAATTACAACATGGGATCAACTTGGAGAAAAGTTGAACATATAGATCGAGGACAAATCATACCATCTGTCATTGGTGGAGCAGCTCACTACTATCAAAAGAGCTCCACATGAACATTTGGTGGATTTCAACCACCGGTTCAAGAAGACTTGGAACCAAATTCCATCCATGGTAAAGCCATATAATGATCATGCTTTTCTGTATTACTTAAAAGTATTAAATAGTGATATTGCACTTTTGATCCAATCTTTGGGAGGGGATACATTACCAACAACATTTGATATTGTTGTTAGGGCTGAAAATAATTTGATTCAAGCTGGTGAGTTAGCCCCTAGGCCTCCTATGCCCTATTTTGCTAATATACAACCAATTATCCCAGTTTTAACACCTACTATAGTTGTTGTTCCTACATTTCCAATCTTTAATACACAAGTAGCAGGTCAAGAGCATGTTGTTCCTAACCAGTTTCAGGAGCTAGTTAGCATAAAAGAGAAAAATGAGAACATTCAAAAGACCCTACAAACCTTTGGTAATGAGTTGGTTAACATAAAGGAGCAAAAAAGTCAGCCACCATACCAAGCCCCTTACCAAGCTCCGTATCAGTCAAATCCTCAGATTCAGAGGAGGAATTTCAATCAAAGGCCTTTCCAGCCTTATAACCCCAGTGCTCCTAGTTCATCTAAGGAGGTAGTTCCTATAAAAAAAAATATGGCCACTGATTACGAATGGTGTTTTCCATGTAATCAGCCACATAACCAGTCTACCTGTTCTAATGGAATTCTTAATCAAGCAATAATGGTGCAAAGTAGTGTTGTTGTTCCAAAGAATTCATTACATGAGGCTCATGAACAACAGTCTGCTCATGTAGAAAAAGGAAATCCAGATGTTACTTTCATGAACTGGCAAGGTGAGGAGTTTTGTGGGGTCGATAATGCATAGAATTAGTCAAGTAACCCTATAACAACCAATACAAGGAGTAAAAAAAGGGTTGTTGATTTGGGACAATAGATTGATGAAGACATAAATCAGACTTCCACAAGTTCACAAGGACAAGTTAAATCTTCTGCTACACAGAATGGTCAAGTTCTACCAAGAACACAATATATGGTTGGCAAAGATCAACCTAGAGTTCAGGTTCAATTAGCACAAGTTTAGAAAAATGTTGTTATTCTTAAAGGACAACAGAAGGTTAGTGTTGGTAATTTTAATATTTTAGAGCATATGAAGAAGACTAATGTTAGTGTTTTAATGTGGGACTCATTGGCTCTTCTTGGGAAAAATGATCTCTTACATGAGGCTCTATTAAAGTTTTCTTTATCTAATGATGCATCTAATTAACAACCTTCAAAGGTTGTGTTTACCAATGATTCTCCTAAAAATAAAGAACAACCTACCAAGGTAGTTAAACCACCCCCTTTCTATGTTTCTCTAATTATTGGCCAACATTTAGTTCATAATTGTATGATTGACTCTAGAGCCAACAATTCTGTAATGCCCAAGCAAATTGTAGACAAGCTTGGAATAGAAATGAGCCATTAGAAAAAGGGGGGTAGTTCAACTAGATGGTACTATTGTTAAAACAATAGGAGTGATTAAAATTTTGAGTCTTACATTGCACGCATGTCCAAAATTTTCAATACCTCTGGACGTCTATGTCATAGAGTTACCTCCATACTTTGCAATTTGTTTATCTTGTGATTTCATAGCTAATATTGGAGGATACTTGTCCTCTAATTGGTCTCATATGTTATTTAGGACCAGGTATGGAGCCAAAGTCACTATCAAGTCAGAACATGTTGCTAAGAATAATAGTGAGCCCTATAATCCAAGTGTTTTCAATGCAGCAACTACTGTAAATTGTGCTTTATTTGATCAAGAAGACATTACTGCAACCAATGAGACTACTACTCAGATAAAATATATTCTAGATATTCCTGTTGGATGATTGGGCAACAAATAATGTTCAAAATACTTCAAATGAATAGCTTGAAGAGGTAAATTTGGGAATTTATATGATGCATGAATCTGATTTTGTTATGCCTAATCTAGAAAAAAGTGTTGAACAACAGTCAGATCAACAAAAAAATGAGGTTTGGAAGTTGTTATTTAATGGTTCAAGGAGTAGAAATGGTACTAGAGGTGGTTTTATGCTTATCTCTCTAGCTGGTGAGAAATATTATTCTGCATTCAGGTTCACTTTCAACTGCACCAATAATATAGTTGAATATGAAGCTCCGATTCATGGTCTTCAGTGCACAAAAAGGAGAGGTATTTTTTGTTTACAAGTCTTTGGTGATACAGAACTGATTGTCAATCAGGTTAGAGGTATCCATACTACTAAGAATGATCTTCTCAAGTCTTATAAGCATAGAGTGTGGGATCTTATTGAAGGTTTTCAAGCTTTTAATTTGCTGTCAATTCCCAGAACTAAAAATAATCATGCTAATAAATTAGTAGCCATAGGCGCTCAGTATGATATCCCCAATGATATCAATAATTCTAAAGAACAACAATATGTAAAAGTTATTGTTAGGTCATCAATTCCTAACAATAATGAACATTGGAAAGTTTTTGATAGTGATCAGCAAATCATTAATTTCCTGAGAGAAGAAGCAAATTTTTCCAATGATAATCAAGAGAAACTCAAACAATAGTATGAAGATCAAATCATACAGGTGAAAACCAGCAAACTTCCCAAAGGCTTGGTTACTTTGGAATCCATTTTCAATACAGATGATCAAGTTAGAAAGGAGAAAGCTAGTTTGCAAATTAAAGAAGATCATTATGAAGGTGTTGAGATCTTCAAAGATAAGATTTTAAAGCTTGGTAAGGTATGTACATTAGAAGAAAGGAATGCATTTATTTTACTTTGTCAAGAGTTCAGTGATGTTTTTGCATGGGAATACTCAGATCTGAAAGGTTTTGATCCTTCTATTACCCAACATACAATTGAGCTTGAACCAAATTCCAAGCTTGTAAGACAAAAACAAAGGCCACTCAACCCAAAGCTTGAGCCCCTCATGATCAAAGAATTGAATAAAATCATTGAGAGTAGTATCATTTATCCAATTAAGCATACCTCTTGGGTATCCAATCTTGTACCTATGAGAAAGAAAAGTGGTGAAATCAGACTTTGTGTTGATTTTAGAGATCTTAATAGAGCTTCCCTAAAAGACCATCACCCTTTTCCTTCCATGGAACAAATTCTTCAAGTTGTTTCAGGTTTTGAAAGATTCTCTTTATTAGATGGATTTTCAGGATATAATCAGATCCTGGTTAAGGAAGAAGATCAGTTTAAGATAGCATTTACAACCAAAGGGGTACAATGGCTTACAAGAGGATGTCATTTGGTTTATCTAATGCTGGAGCTACTTTTTAGAAAGCTATGGATATGGCTTTCAGAGGTTTGATGTATAAGATTGTATTAGTTTATTTGGATGACAACTATTTTTTCAAAAAATTCAAATGAACACTTTGATCACTTAAGAAAAATATTTGAAAGATGTAGAGAGTTTGGTGTCTCTCTTAACACAAAGAAATTTGTGTTTGTTGTTCATGAAGGAAAATTGCTTGGATATATTGTGTCAAAACATGGCATTTCCATAGATCCGGAGAGAGTAAGTGCAATTCTTTCTCTTCCTTTACCAGCACACAAAAAAGGTCTGCAAAGTTTCCTGGGTAGAATCAACTTTGTAAGAAGATTCATCCTGGATGTTGCTGAGTTATTAGTACCTTTGACTTCAATGTTAAAAAAGAATGTTTCTTTTAGCTGGACTAAGGAAGGAAAAAGGAGCTTTTAGCTTATCAAAGAAGCACTTGCAGCTGCTCCTACTTTGTTGAATCCTAATTTTTCAAAGGATTTTATTCTATATGCATATGGTAATATTGATAGTATTGCAGCTATGCTAGTTCAAGAGAATGATCATGGGTTAGAGCAACCCATAGCTTTTTTCAGTCAAATTCTTAAGGACTATGAGATTAATTATTCCTTTATTGAAAAGCATGTCTTAGCTGTTATCAGAAGTCTAAAGAAATTCAGACATATGTTGTCTAATAATAGAATTAAATTGTTGGTTGCTCACCCTTCAGTCAAGGAATTTCTGTTGAATAAAGATCTGAATAGCAAAAGAGCTAGTTGGGTGACTAAGGTGATGGAGTATGACCTTGAAATCAAGGTTATCAAACTAATAAGAGGCAAAGGTATCTATGAACAGCTTACAGAGAATAGTAATAGCAAAATAAAAGAATAAAATGCTATTTTAGCTCATCAGGATGAGGAACAAATTGTTGCACCTGTTATTTCTACAGGTTGGGTGAAAGAAATGACACATTTCTTGTTAACTAGTGAGTGTCCTCCTAGTCTGACTAAATCTAAAAGAAGGTATTATAGATTACAGTAAATACCTTATGTTCTTTTGAATGGTTTGTTGTTTCGAAAGGATTTTCATGGTGTACTGCTTAGATGTATTGAAGTTGATCAGTTTGACAAAGTGTTACATGAGTTTCATGAAGGACCAGCTGGTGGTCATTTCTCTCCAAGAGCTACAACTTTTAAGATAATGAAAGGAGGCAATTACTAGCCTACCTTATTCAAAGATGCCCATTCATGGGTAATGAAGTGCAAAGAATGTGCTATATTTGTAGGAAAAGAGAAGTTAGCAGCCCTTCCGTTATAGCCAGTTCAGATTGAACAACCCTTTATGAAGTGGGGCTTAGATTTCATTGGAGTCATAAACCCACCATCAAGTGCAGGCCACAAGTGGGTGCTCACAGCCACTAATTATTTTTCAAAATGGATTGAAGCTGTAGTGCTTAAAGAGGCAAATGAGAAAGTTGTTCTGAACTTCTATGAAGAGCTGATAACCAGGTTTGGAGTTCTTGAATCTATTGTTTCAGATAATGCACTTGCTTTCATAGGAACTAAGATATCTGAGCGGGCTGTTAAAAATGGTGTTTATTTGAATACATCTTCTAATTATTATCCTCAAGGAAATGGACAAGCTGAGTCCACTAATAAGAACATCTAAGAATTATCAAGAGAACTATGGAAGGTAATCAAAGAGCTTGGCATACCAAGCTAAATCAGCCTTGTGGGCTAACAAAATTACACCAAAAAGATCAATAGGATTTTCACTATACATACTTGTGTATGGAAAAGAGGTAAGACTACCTATATCACTTGAGCTTCCAGCCCTTGATCTGGTAAATCAGCTTAACATGATTGAAGAAGAGCCTGTGGCAACAGGATTGGCTCAGCTGATTGAAGTTGAAGAGATTAGAGCTGAAGCAATGAAGAAAATTGAGCAACATCAGGCTCAAGTAAAAAGATCATTTGATAAGAGAGCATCCCCAAGGGTATTCCAAGAAGGTGACATAGTTCTAAAGTGGGATGAACTGAAAAGAAAACTTGGAAAGCACTCCAACTTTGATGCATTTTGGATTGGGACTTACATCATTACTGAAAAGAAAAAAGCATAATTCCTTCCAGTTGTCTAAGTTGGATGGTGAAGTGGAGCTAATCCCAGTGAATGTGATTCACCTCAAGCATTGCTTTTGAGGTAGGATCTAATCTATACATATTTGAGTAGATTCTAGTTGTTCAATAAGTGCTTCTGCACATAGACTAGTTGCATTTGTCCTTTCCCTAAGTGTTGTTTTGCACAATTGGTAGTTTACTTTGAGTTTTGCTGGGGGGAAATAAAAGCTCTCCTGTTACTAGTTATAGTTCAATGAGATAGACACTTCTTATTCATAACATGGAATAGAGCTTCAATGTCATCAACAACAAATGTATACCCCATGGGATTTTAACTAGTAAAAAAAAAGTTACAAGAAGTTACAACAGAATGAAGGATCTCTGTATAAAGTTTTCTAGGTTAGAAAAGGCATAAATGGACTCCATACCCAATGGATAAGCAAGGCAACTGGGCTATTTTGTTTAGCAGGCAAACACTCCTGAGAGGTCGCCAGAAATGTTACTAATTTTTAGTTGCTTGCTCAAAATTAGTAAAGTTTATTTGCTGGGGTGTAAAATTTTGAGTTATACAATGAATCCTTACTTTCTAAATGAATGAGTTAACTTGTTCAATGATTTATTCAAATCATTCAAATAGTTCAAAATAAACTACTGAATAATTCAGACAAACTGATAAACAAGCTTCACTTAGAAAGAAAAAATTCAAAAGATTGAAGTGAAATGCTGAGTTGTTTTTTGCAATATTTAGTATTGTTGATTATCAAAAGACAGTGTAGATTTTTAAAGTAGAAATCATTCATTTTGATTATAGAACATGTGTTCTAAACAGTTACAATTTCATAGTTTCAGATTATGTAATTGGAATAAACACAGAAAAGTACATAAGCCATTGCATATCATAAACAATTGATT